>FR997808.1:12853794-12964542 GCA_905475355.2 Clostera curtula | reverse complement strand
AAATCGGGGCAGCCCTAATATGTTGTATTACCTACCATATCAATAACATTACTGGTTAGAAAGAAAGAAAGAACATGTTTATGAGACACAATAAAAAAAGAATAAATTAGAAGGTGGCAAACACTTTTATGTGTCTAGATGGCTGCATCTCAACATAATACTACAGTTTCCAGAAGAAACCTCCAACAAAGATCTTAAATACTAGTACCATTTGTGTAGGTACCATAAAATAAACTTCAGGATTTAAAATTGCCACAATGCACCATACGAACTTCAACTGTAATTCCAACACCATAGTAACTTGGATAACTCGTTTTGTCGCCAACGAAAACTATTCTCTCCCTGCCGTACTTTTTATTGGGCTTGTTGAGTGCTTTTTTTAGCATTCAGCAGACTACTCTGTGAAATGCCTTTGTTCTCTTACTATGTAAATGTTTTATTTTAGAAGACGTTTTAATGGTATTGCAAAAAAAAACTGTTTTGGTACGTTCCAAACACCAGACTTAATGCAAATAACTTGGCGATAACCGTATACAGGATATAAACAAAACCTTTAAGCCATGACGAAAGGATCGATAGTATTCTAATGAAAACATGAGTGCAACATTTCAGGCCAAAATAAGCAATACGTTTTCTTAAAATTTTGTTCACCAACCGCTGACGAAAGTGTCATAACCTGGAAGATACGCACAAATAACTAGACCATAATGGAACACATGACTAAGGTTGCAAGCGTTACAAAGTAAATAATAATGATTGCTAGTCGGTTGGTTTTGGTTCACTAAAACGTCGATAACTTCCTTATACTTCAACAGAGAAAAATAATTTTAACCACAGAACTGCGTCGTTTGATTTGCTCTATCTCAATTCGGATGGTTTTAGGGTTTTTATTACAACCTGTATAAACAAATATGATTACCTATACATTTTTTCTCTGAACTGGGTGTTTTCACCAACTGTGAAAAGTTAACATGCGACAAAAATATATATTTATATTACGCGTCTACTTAACCGATTTTAATCAATATTGCGCCCCGTGTGCAGACTGATCCAACTTGAAAGATAAGCTATTCAATTATAGTCGCAATGTTATTTTATTGCAAATTATTTATCTACTAATTGACAGTCACAATTACTACTATGTTAGCTCCAAACGATTCTAACAGATTCAGTAAGTATTCAATAGGTGGCGCGACGTTAAAAGTTAAATTAATGTATGTTTTCTATATGTTAAATGTAATTTAACAAAACCTTAGGGGCCTTATTTTTTTTATAAAAACAACGACATTAAATTTTATTATAGAGTAGTCTAAATTTATTGTTAAGTGGCAAATGAAATATGTAGTTACCTATAAAATTACTGTAATGCATGTTTATCAACGTAATAGTAAGCTAATTGCTCTCATAATATTATATCCGTGGCCTTGATAATATCTTGATGTATACTATTACATATCTTAAAGATCGATACTCGAACGCTTGAAATGCCAGTATCGAATAAACATATTGGCCGACGAAACCTGTTTGCGAACTGTAAATGATTATATCGATTAGCGGTCCTTGTAAAGTAATACTATTTTTAGCCAGAACAAAGTCTGCGACCCGTTCGAAAGGACGCTGGGAACGATTATTTATTCATAGGGGTTGGCTTTCTTCATTGTAAAAAAATGCATGCCATTTTATATTGCATACCTAAGTTTACACTTTAAGCTGAAATTTTAATTTTATACGTAGTCCATAAATTCTGAGTCCTCCAAACTCATGAACGTTTGTACCATTGAAATTGGTCCAGCCGTCTTTGAGTTATAAGTGGTTTCATTAACCCGACTTGGATTTATCATTATCATTATCGCTACATTACTACATAGTATAAAACAAAGTCGCTGTCGTCTGTCAGTCTAAAAGTACGCAACGGATTTTGAAGCGGTTTTTTTTAATAGATATAGTGTTTCAAGAGGAGTTTCTATGCATAATTGCACCCGGGCGAAGCCGGGCCAGGTCGCTAGTATATAATATATACATTTCTCCCGAATGTGTTTTTGTGTATATTTGGTAGGGCTGCGAATAGGTCGTAGACAGTTTTGTTTTTTATACTGAAACGTTAATATTTAGATTTATGTTAATAATGTATAATATTTTCCGGAACACCTCTAGCTTTCCATTAGGTACTTTGGACACAGAAATAGTAAATTGCAATTATACATAGAAATAGTATGGACGTATCTTCCATAACATTTCACTCAAAAATGGCCTTCATTAACCACATAATAATGTTCTACAAACTAGTATTTATCTTGTAAAACCCACATACTACTGACTTAACCACCTATAAACGCCATTACAGCCCTGAAACTTCATTATGACGGCATTGTAACACACATCTCGAGGCCTAACTACATCAGAGGCTCACAAAATGCCCAATGGACTGGCAAATAGGGCCTTCTGCCCCAGTAGATACGCGCGGGAGGGAACATCGATACTGCCAGTGATGTGGCTTAGATATCGATCTTAAATCATTAATTTGGCATTGGCTTTTTAAAAGTACATTATTATTGGTATATTTAGGCGTACCTACTGTACATTTTATGGGTTTCTAAAACTCAGAATTCAGAAAATAACATGGTCTTTCGTATCAAGCTTTCTTTCTCTTGTGGCTAACTTCATTTAGTCATTTTCGAGGGTGGTTAGAAAATTTTAATGTTACCTATGTAATTTTTCCTAACTAACCCATAACACTAATGTGCCTAGAGTCGCATCGTCGACAAATTCAGTATCATTACAGCGTCAAACAATTTTGGAAAAAGGATTTGTATTCTAAGTTACTATCGATATCGATATTTCTAATATCAATCATCACTCGGAATAAGTAACGATTATTACAGCCCATCCCTTGTGCCGGATAATCTTGTTACATTTTATTTTAAACCATCCTTCGTGAAATATGAATTTCGAGGTTAACTCTTAAAGTAAATTGGGATGAATATATTCACCGCTTCAGTCTGAAAGGCGTATGAAAAAAAAGCTTTGTTTATTGTATACAGGATTAGCCGAATGAAATGAGACTTTGGCCTCGAAGGAGGTAGAGCATAACGAATTACCACCCACTCGACTGGATGCGCGACTGGGGCCTTATACTTAAGACCTTATAGAATATGGCAGCCAGATACCATAATCTTTGAGTGGTCTATGGTCTTTGGTCTCTTAGAGAAACCATAGTGTTGGAAGCTGAAGGATTTGACTTTCCCAATGCTGGCAGCGTCATGCATTCACTTATACAGGATTGGTGACACGTTAGTGGATTCTTAGGCGACGGTGACCACTTACCATCAGGCAGGTCGTACGATTGAGCATCAACTACTACTACTACTCAGCCTACAAATGACCCACTGCTGAATCAGGTCTTCTATCATAGGGAAGGTATACAGCCTACTGTTCCACACTGGCCAGGGTTGGCATAGGGTTTCGTTTAGAGTTTTCCTTCTCTTGGGGCTAGGTTTTCGGCCTTAACATTTCCTTCAGTCAGCTCTTACGACACCCTCAGGATGGAATGGGGTTGTGACACTATGTATTCTAACTGCGTCACCACACGGACGGATAATTGTTATTTCCTTTTGTTGGCTCCTATGACACGCTCACTATTGAATGGGTTGGTGACACTATGTATTCTAAATCCGTCGGTTGTGCCTATGATCCCGTGAACATTACCACCCACAATATGAATCTCAGGTCCTATATGAGTCACAGATGCTTTGATGGGTAAGTCTTCTGTGCCACCCTAACATGACCGTTTGGCAGTTAGTATCAAGTTAGGCTTAGGGTATCTGCCTAGTTTCATTAGTTGGCTCAATGACAAGTCCAGGATGGAATGGGGGGCTATGAGTATTGAAAATCCTTAACCACCTATTTAACTAATCCAAACAAAATTTTTAAGTTAGACTATTTTCGTAATTTTAAAATTGTCACACTTTCTCGTAAACTTTCTACTTTTACTTGGAAATGAGTTTCTGTAACTTTGCTAAGATATTTGCCCTCAGTAACTTATTCAGGACCCTTCAGCTGTCTGTTAAACCTGTTCTTAAATATAGATTTAAATCTACGTGAAGATATTTAAAAACTTTTCGATGCATTTTTAAAAATATATTGTATTCTCCTGGAATTTTTTTTTAAATAAAATAGACCTTTGGAAATGCAGGAAATATAGAAACTAAAAACTGTTCAATATTTCCTGAAATTGTCTATGTCAGTTTATTTTATAGTACCGCAAATCCTAAATAACTAAGTAGACTTAAATATTTATTCATATTGCAATATTGCCAACTTTAATATAGTGTCTTAGTTATGTTGTTAATGGAATTGGTTTACAATGAGTATTGAGTGATGACATATGGAACAGAGACGTGGTCGCTCACTATGGGCTCCATCAGAAGGCTCAAAGTCACCCAAAGGGCAATGGAGAGGGCTATGCTCGGAGTTTCCCTGCGAGATCGAATCAGAAATGAGGAGATACGCAGGCAAACCAGGGTCACCGACATAGCCCACAAGATTGCCAAACTTAAGTGGCAGTGGGCAGGGCACATAGCGCGCAGGACCGATGCCCGATGGGGCAGAAAAGTCCTCGAGTGGCGACCGCGTTCCGGAAAGCGCAGTGCTGGTAGGCCTCCCACATGGTGGACCGATGACCTGGTTAAGGTCGCCGGAAAACGATGGATGCGGGCGGCCCAGGACCGGCCTTTGTGGAAATCTTTGGGGGAGGCCTATGTCCAGCAGTGGACGTCTTTTGGCTGAAATGATGATGATGATGATTGAGTGATGACAAAACCGAAAACTTTGCCGTTAATAGAAGGAAAACTTGATACTAAACCTTTTGCCAACTAGTCTGGCCAGCGTAGCACAGTAGGCTAATTATCCTCCATGTAGTTGGAGGAGGCCAGATTTGTTTAATCTGGCCTCCTCCAACTGGGCAATTTATGGGCTGAGAACTAGTAGTAGAGTATTGAGTGATTCGAATTCAATTTTCATATTAGCATATATTCACGTTTAGGTTAGGTTAGGTTAGACTTGAATTTAGAAGAAGATGAAGCCTTACTTTTTAAATGTTTTTTTTTTCATAACGTACTATTTTAAAAATCTATGTTAAAGAACAATACTTTGCTTAGATCTGGTAAAATATTTATAAATTTTAGTTACTCTACTTAAAATAACTTAAAATAAATGATGTAGGTATAGTATTGTTTAGTGTTGTAAAATGTAAGTAACATTTACTTATTAACAAATGAATACATTCATAGTAAATAATGTAAATAAAAGTATTATTTAGTGTACTAAATAGTATTTATAATTACACTATTAAGTGTCGATGTCATTTTAGCTCATAGCTTACCCACCGCTGAGTCAAGCCTCCTAAAATACGATAGAGGGAAATTGTTACGGTTATGCAATAAAAAAAATTAATTCGGTCAATCAAATTAAGATTCCCAAGCGGCATAAATTTTGCAAAGTAACACGTTTTGTTAAATCCAAGGGACGGTACACCATTTTAAAATGTTGTAATTTTGCTAAAAGCTTTTCCATTCAATTGATGTACGAATACGTTAAAATCGTCACCAAGCATTGTAGAAGCGATGTTTTCATTTTATCTTTTTGCAAAAGGTCACCGAAATCTGAAGTTGATTTTATAAATTAAAAAAAATATTTTAATATCTTCGCCCTTTTTTTAATAACTATATGTTGATTATGGGTATTAAGAGACACCAATATATTATATTACTTAGAGAGCCGAAGTGTAGAAAGTGATAAAAAAAAATGTTGGAAATCTCATCCTCTAACTCTCAATAGGCTTATCTACGTCCATTCAATTACAGGAGCAATTTATGGCAAAAATAAACCAACCATTTCTTCAACTGCTAATAAAAAGATACGTGAGGTAGCTTCCAATAAACCAAATAAGTTTTCGTATGGCGACGAATTTAGATACACAGTGTTACCAACCCACACTATCCTGAGGGTGTCATAAGAGGCAACTAAAGGAGCGAAACAGGCAGCTTACCTAGCCGTGTGTTAAGGAAAACTCGATACATACCCTGTGCCAGGGTGGCTCAGTAGGCAAATTTTACTCCAATTAGGCGGAGTCCCGACTCAGTAGTGCGTCATTTATTGGCTGTAATGACGATGATGAAATCGTTTATAAAATTAAGTCACATTATGATTGCTTAGGTTTTCGCGATTATTACATATTGAAATTAAACACTTTTTAACGGATTTATCGCATGTATATTACATTCCCATAAATCCCTAATTTGTAACAGTAACTTGGAACAATTTGCCCTTTTTCTTTTTATTTGGGTTCGCTGAGAAAATGCTCTATATATATCGTGGAACATCTAGCCCTAACGCCACAGAAATTAGCTCTATTTCCAGGCCCAAATATTTGGCAACAAAGTCGGATCAATCACATCTGCATTCACCGTCCAGGCTTGCTGGAGCGTTTCGGCCACAATGCCTCGTTTCCTGCTACACTGTACCACATGACTGCAATCCAATTTCCTATTTTGTAGTCTTGTCCACTGATCATTGTCGTGATGGTTTTGATTCGGAAGTTTCATCGCGGTTTTCTGCTGAATGTACTTGTTTGATCAGTGAATTTGTTTTGGATTGTTGTGGATTGACATCTATGTCGGCCATCTCAGGAATTCAATAGCGTAAAAATTGAGAGTTAGAGAGAGTGAAAATAGATCTACTACTACTACTCATCCCCTATAACAATGTCACCAACCCGTACTGTCTTGAGGGTGTCGTAAGAGGCAACTAAAAGAGCGCAAGAGGCAGATCACCAAGCCGTAAGAGATGAAAAACTTGATATAACCCCTGTGCCAACCCGTCTTGCCAGCGTGGCACAGTAGGCTAATTTCCCCTCCATTTGGAGGAGGCCCGACCCTGTAATGGGTCTATGGGCTGAAACGAAGAGTCGGGACTAACTACATGATGGGTAAATAGCCTACTGTGGCCATGTTGTCAAGAAGGGTTGGCATAGGGTTTCGTATCAAGTTTTTCCTTCTCTTGCGGGTATGTTTTCGACCTTATCATTTCCTTTGTCGGCTTTACGACACTCTTCAGTAGATCAATTAGTGTAAATACTAAAGGATAGCAAAATTATAATAGATTGGTATTGAACCCGGTGATATAGCAGTAGCGACCGAATTACCCATGACCACGGCCATGAACCATATGAGTACACGAAAATGTCCTTGATATATTTTGAACAACGTATGTAACGTTGCCTCTTATTTGCACCGAAACAAATAAAATAGGTATCTACGTATATTTTTGAAACAATTGGATCCTATTGAAATTTAGCCATTCCGGCCAAAAATAAATAAAGCACCGGAAGGATGCGAGATTGTTCGTTTCCGTATGTCATTTTTCGCTTCGCCGACAACATTCACAGCTGGTGTTCCAACATTTCAATTTACTTATTTACATGAATGTGTCGTACATTATTTCAATTTCTTCTCTGTCTGCTACATTTACTTCAATACAGCTTATTGGGAACGATATCTCTTGTTTGCGATACTTAGTAAAAGTTTTTATTTTTTTCTACACAAAAATATGTTAGACTCAAAACTTTACAAATAACTTATTGTTTATTGTTATTTTTTAAAATAACCAGCTGTTCTTTGTGGCAGACTTTGGGACTTGTGGGACTGTTTGGGTAAGAAAAAAAAACCAATAATTATTTAAAAGCACTCTCAGAAGTTTATAACAAAAACATTTTGGAAAAAGGCTATGTTAAAATAAAAAAGTTAGTCCATACTTTAACACTTGCACTAGGTATAAACTCTATCGCGAAACAAAGAAAGAAAGAAAATAAAAGAATGAATCTTTATTTGGCCAATCGGCACGTTGAGCTTTCTTTTCTAGCAATTTAGAACAAGCCCTGGAGAACAAAGCGTTTGATTTCTAACGCAATCCAGCATTATTCCGTACCTTTTATAGGCTTGCGTCAACCGCAAATGGTAAACCAAAGACGTGCTACGCATATCATCGCCAGTTATAAATAAATTCTCTTCAATTCCACGCCACATCGTGAACGCACCAATTACTCCATAAATCGAGACCCTGTATCTATTTACATACATTATCCTCGTTTCGGGCCTTCATTAAATATGGCCAGGACCTTACGAAGGGGCAAGACGTTCGGGATATTGCGGTTTGCTTTGCTTGTGTGGAAACGGGTCGCAATTGTAATATCAAAATCGTAATTACATTTCGGCCAGGTCTTGAATAAACAAAGGATCCTTGAGGTGTTGAATATAGTAAAGATGTGCTTTAGGAAGAAGATACTTGCGTAAGTATTGTTCGTTAAGGCTAGAAATAAGAAAAGGATTTGAAAATAGTCGGCAAAATAATTCACCATTGCCTTCGAACATATCTTTACTTAGCTCATAAATGACCCACTGCTGAGTCGGGCATCCTCCCATCATAGGCATGTTAATTAGCCTACTGTGCCACGCTGGCCAAACAGGTTTTCAAGTTCTCCTTCTCATGCCGCTAGGTTTTTATTTCCTTTCCTTCCTAAGTCGGCTCTTACGACACTCTCAGAATTGAATGGGGCAGTAGCACTATGTATTCAACCGTCACCACACGGAACAGTATGACTTGAGTAACATTTTAAATACATATACGTTTTATATTATATGCAGAGCACTATATCAGAGAGCTGGTTTTGCCGCACGATTCACCGCAGCTAACAATTTAGTAATCCCCTCTGCAACTAAATTACGTGGTATAAGCATAATAATGGATGTAGGCTTACAATGTACTGTTCAAAATGCACGCCACTTTACGTGCTGAAAGCCACCCCTTATTTAATAACACGTTTTGAAATTCAGCCATCTATGAAGTACTTTGGTTGTGCTCGTAATTTTGGTTATTTTGATGCGCTGGTTTTATTCCTGTCTTTGTTGGTCGTTCGTTCGTAATGTCATCCTGAGTATTATCTCCTTTTATTTATATTGTATGCATTAAGTACGAATAAACGTGTGGATTTATATTGTTAATTATTTTCGATCAAAAATTTCTTCTTTTACGTTTAAATAATTTTAATGTTTATTGCTTTTCGTGTACGGCCATATATTTACTATGTTATAACAAAGATATTCCATGCATGCACTCTGAATAAATACATTTCATTTACTACCTTGCAATTGCAAAATAGCTTGCTACCTTGCAATTCTGGAACTATATACAGTGCAACCTTAATATAACGCACCTCAATGTAACGACTTCCTCGATTTAACAAATTCTTCGTTATCCCCTTGAATTGTCCTTAAGAGTCAATATAAAATATACCTTTACATTGCGAACATTCTTTGCGTACAACCTCTTTATAACGAATTTTCAACTATCAAGAAAAAGTATTCATACCTCTAATTAACGAATTTTGCCAACCCAAAACCTTTTTATAAAGTTTCCACCAATAATATAACTCTTAATCATATAATGTGATTCATGTCTCGACATGTTTCGACACGCTTTTGTTTGTACAGTAATCATTGTTGTTTTGATGGAAAGTAATGTAAACACCTCTGCTCGTCACTATTGTTAAAGATTTAAGTTAAAATGGCTCAGAAACGTAAAAGGTGTTCCTTATCGGTCGCAGAAAAGCGAAACATCATTAATTATGTTGACCAAAATCGCATGACGAAAAAATTAGACATAGCCATGGACGTATAAACGTCCATGGACATAGCTAATAAGTTCGGGATTCCCGCAAGTACATTGGCTACAATTTTAAAATTTAAAGATAAATTTTCAGAAGAAAGTGGTTTGAATGTAAGCAGTAAAAGATTAAAATCATGCGAGTTCAAAGACGTAGAGGAATGTATACTAAACTATTCTTTTACCTCTTTATAACGAATTTTAGACCAATCTAACCTCCACTTAACAAACCTCAGTTCAACGAATTACTTGATATTACGAATATTTTCTTGTTCCCCTCCGATTTGTTATATCGAGGTTGCACTGTAGTATGTTTTGGTTAAGGGCTCTTTTTAGGTTCACCGGGTGTCAGTTCGAAACCATTAGTGTATTTTTGTAAAATACTCCTAACGAATCAGATATCTCACTTTTTTAAATATATAAATATTATCACAATAATTACTTGTTAAGCACCTCGTCAGTAATCACAGCTATGCCTTTAAACCGATCTATGTTGACATTCGTTTTAACACATTTCTTACTTGTATAGCCTGAGTTTATTAACATACGACATTTACTTTAGATCTCGTTTTTATGTGATCGCCTGTAGCCTATTGTCGCAATGGCGTATAACCGTGACGTAACGGGATTCCACTGTATCGGCTTTGTTTATTGAACATAGATTCGAAATTCGATAAGGCCTTCGATACGGTGACTTGGGAATAAATGTTTGGGCAAACGTTATTACTTCTTTATAGTCTATCTGATCGTGTTTATTTCTTTACTTTAAGTTTGAATTTATTTGGGTATATTATAGCTGGGTGGTCTAGATAGTGTTTGTAAATTGACTAGGGCAATAGAATATATCGAAAATGGCATGATAGCATGATTTGTTTTCAGAATAATTCGTATGGTCTTAAGTTATTGTGATAGGAATTTAGTTAGGAAACAACATCAACATTAGACAGTGATAGAATATGTAAGTTTGTAATTAATAAACTTAAGGCAGAATTTATATTGAACCAAATTGAGTTAAAGCTGTATATTACGGCCATAACCTAGTCAGATTGCTATCCGCAATTAAAACAACAGCTTTAAAAAAGTCTGAAACGAAATACAGTGGCTATAACAGTGGCCTGCGTCCATTCACTGTCTAGTCTCCTAATGGGGCTGTAAAACTTTGATGTGAACAGTGTCCACTGCCCGCATAGACCATTCCGGGCCTTTAGGCTTTATGTTCGCAAACTCGGACCGGCTGTGGTTTGTTGTCGCAACGTTTATTAAAAGTTTTCTCCGTAAAAGTGTGGCAATAACTTTAGTCTGGTTGTTGTGTGTAAAAATTCTTCCCTCTGCCCAATATTTGGGCGGATATAAAAGATTGCAGTTGTTTTTTTCAGAAAACGGGAGTATCATTCGTTATTATAGTTAAATCTTATTTAATAGAGAAGGGACAGAAGTCCACTTTAGTTTACTAGATGTCAAATGGTAACAGGTGGTGACTAGGAAATCTAAAATTATATAAATGACTACCTAAACACTTCTTCTTCTTCTTATATATGTCGGAGATAGCGACGGCTGAGCGATAGAGTCGTCATCATCTTGACTTGGTACGAGGTTTATTACTTGTAACTTTATAATTCACAATATTAACCACAGTATAAATAACAATGTTCAGTGAACACACTTAGATAGACAAACCGACAGGTTCGCAACGGAGAAGTGTCTCGGTCCGTGTCCCAACGTCGACTGACTGATCGAGCCAACCTCACTTTCCATTACGACTCTGTCCACGTGCCGCCATTGCAAAACAACTGACGTCACCGCGTTTGCCGCACTACTGTGTTAACAATCAATTGAGAAACTTAATAAAACGATATCGTTATCCACGACACGGCCAGCCTGACGAAGCACACGTCCTCGTGTGTACTTTTAACAAAATAACCAACTGAGGCACATTTTCACGTTCGGCCAACCTGACGGTAATGTTCCGTAATCGTATCTTAAGAATCAAGTTAACAGAGATCACGTTAGCATACAAATAATTTTAACAACTTTAACACGAAAGATTTCTCTAAGCCCATAATCTTTAAATCTCAATACTGATACTTTAAAACAGTAGGTTTAAAGTAATAATTACACAACACATGGCCCAGCTGTCCCAGCAGCTAGTGACAATTCACATGTCACCCATATCGTCATCGCTCCAAGCGATACGACCAACACTTTAACTAGAGTTCACGACTCCCAGTACACAGGACCATACAAATAGTCTCTCTAGAGACCCGGGTCCCCGCCACACCACTAGCTGCCCATCGCGCTCTGTACAACTCCCAGAGTTGCAGTTACGACTACAGACTAGTGCGTGTAGTGCGACCTAGCCAAGGTATGTGTTCTTTTTTACTGTTGGAGGCAACCTCCTCACCATCTTCATCAGACAAATTTAACTCAACGGGCACACTGCTTAGTGGAATCTCCTTATACAGTCGTGAGCGTATTTTTATGTTCTATTACCGGTCAAAGATTTCAGCAAATAACGATCACCATCAAGTAACTCCACAATTTTTAACGGTCCCTTGTATTTCGCGTCTAATTTAGTTTGGTTTCTCTTCGTTCTGAATTTAAACTAAATTACCAACATCAAACTTTACCACTTTAACTTGTAGTTTTATCAAATTTTACTTTTTCGTAACTGGCACTATTTTCTATGTATGTGGCCGCTTGCTCTCTCACTAATGTCTACTGCCGGTCCGGAATCATTCAAAGTTAATAGGTTAAATGGTCCAGCTAAAGGTCCTATCAGAAACTCGAGTGGACTCGCTTGTATTACACGGTGGACAGAGGAATTCAAAACTAATTGACAGACGCTTCTATCGCGGTCAGCATACTTTTTAACGCGCTCATTGTTCTTTCTACTTGGCAATTAGCGCGACTTGAACCCGTAGCTATCAAACGTAATGAAACTGACAAAAAAACTTTGAATTCTTTGTTGGCAAAGCATCGTCCCAGATCTGCAATTACTTACTGGAGCTCCAACTAAAGACGCTTGATTTAAGGGATTTAATTGTTCTAGCCAAATCTATTCTCAGGGTATGATACAAGGGAATAAATTTTGTGACCGCATCAATTTAAACTATGACGTATTCCTTGCAATCGCTTTTCCACTTAATTTGCCAGTTAAGTCAACGTGCACAGTATGCCACGGGATACTAATCTTAGGAATTGGATGAAGTCCCGCTTGTGGGCGACCTGATTGCGATTGAGATAGTTTACAAGTAATACAACCATAGACAAACTTACGAACGCACTTAGCCATGTGCTCGAACCAATAGTGATCAACCCTGTATATTTGGCCACCTCGCCCTTTATAGTTCACAGAGCCACCTCGCCCTTGACTGTATATTTGGCCACCTCGCCCTTTATAGTTCATAGAGCCACCTCGCCCTTGACTGTATATTTGGACTAACTTCTACAACAGTCAACATATTTTTGAGGGTGCTCATAACTCTTTCCACTTGGCTTCGGCGCAACACAATGTTTGATGAGAGAGCACTCTGCACCAGAATCAGAATAAAATGGATACGACTCACAAGCGTTCATCAGCGCACCGCTGGGATTGCTAACATAGCAAGCTTCCACATGCCTCTCGTTACTCGCCGCCGCCGCAGGCGCCGCTCCGAACCGCCTGCGCCTACCGCCGCGCCAGCTCCTCCGCTGTTGCCACGTGGACATCTCGCTGCCAAATGTCCGGCGCTGCCGCACCTGAAACAGACTAAGTCCGACCGCGGCCGCGGCCCCGCAGAGCCCGACGCTGAAGTGTGCAGTGGCAGCACTAGCTGCCTTGCCTTTCACCGCCAATTTGATGCTCGGTGACCCATTCCACCGCAGCTGTGACATTCCACAGTTGCCGACCGAAAACCCGATCGCTTGAAATCTGGATCTGCTGTCCTATCGCCTCACGTTTAGGCTACCTTACCGATGCAAATCAAGGCATACAATGGCTCCATAATCTTGGAAAACTTTGCTATAAACTGGCGAAAATACGACGCCAGACCGATGAACCGTCAAGCTAAACAAGCACAGCAATCTAAACTTCGTATCGCAAGTAATTAACAGGTAAACACGCAAAAGAACCTCAAATAATATTTTCTTACACCGGTCAAAATCACACTATCGTAAATTCGTATACCATACAATATACCCGAGTAATAAAATGGAAACTGCTCACCGGAGTGACGTAAAATTGCAGCTGGTGCGCTTACTACAGATCCACTCACTATTCTTTGACCTGGCTGACCGCAGTACTGTTGCTCGCCTTCCTGCTGCTCTGCTCCACTCAGGGCAGTTAGACGCGTAGTGTCCTTGTCCATCACAATGAAAGCAAGTGATCCCCACTTGGTTAATCGCCGCACTATGACTGCCAACAATCTTCATGTAGCTAATGTCTTCTTTATAGTGACAATGAATCGCCATTATCGGTTATTTCCATCGCGTACAGAAGCACACACATTATCACTACACTGTTTTCTCCACGTGGGCTGACTGAGTTACATACCACTTCTGATGTCGGAGATAGCGACGGCTGAGCGATAGAGTCGTCATCATCTTGACTTGGTACGAGGTTTATTACTTGTAACTTTATAATTCACAATATTAACCACAGTATAAATAACAATGTTCAGTGAACACACTTAGATAGACAAACCGACAGGTTCGCAACGGAGAAGTGTCTCGGTCCGTGTCCCAACGTCGACTGACTGATCGAGCCAACCTCACTTTCCATTACGACTCTGTCCACGTGCCGCCATTGCAAAACAACTGACGTCACCGCGTTTGCCGCACTACTGTGTTAACAATCAATTGAGAAACTTAATAAAACGATATCGTTATCCACGACATATATAAAAATGAATCTTTGTCTATAGTATGTATATAGCAAAAGCAAAAGAAATATATAGCGGGAGTGCGAATGGAAACGTTTGAAGGGGCAGGCCAAGAAGGACATTCCATGACCAAATAGGTGATGTCCTAAGGAAAGGTCAGGTCAGAAGCATCCTAAACCGAAGAGCATGCATGAAGAGGTTGATGAAAGTGGAAGAAACGAAAGTTGTGAGCCAGGATCGTAGCAAGTGGAAGGATGTGATCTCTGCCTACCCCTGCGGGAAAAAGGCGTGACTTTATGTATGTCCTTTGTAGAATCTTAAGCTATGTATTTTGATCATGTGATGATCTTCAGCAAAGTTGAAGATCATAAGCCCAGAAAGGTTTCTAAATTAAAAATAATAATTGTGTAATGTTTTTCCTACAAATTTATTTTAGTTAGTGGCGTAGCAACGCTCTTAGGGTACAGCTAGTAACCAATAAATATGATTAAGTGTTAAACAAACCTTTGATTGAGCGTGATTGATAAAAAATAAGTTGTTCACAAGGTATAAATATTGTCAAGACTTTTCAAGATTTTTAAGGTATATTTAGACAAGAGCAAAATTTGTCAGATGAGCGAGGTAGATAATAAAGGTATACAGACACATTACAAGAGGCAATGCACACAATTCATTTGTCCTCAGGCTCGTACCAATGTCATTCTCGAAACAGGTAACGTTTAATGAATTTGTCTTGTCAGGGGAACATTAACCAAGTTTAGGAACAAATTACGGGCGTAAAGTTGTCTCCTACGTTGGAAGTTGCCTCGTAATTACGTCTTTCGCCGAATTTTGGCTCCTGTGTGCTCAGAGCATTTTATTGCCAAGCATGGAGCATATCAATGTTCCATGCCGGCGCAAACGACCCAAGATAACGGCTTTATTACTTGACGAGGTGCCAGCTGCTATATAAATCTCGGAAGAATCAATGTAACATGCTGGGGGAGGTGGAATGTCTTCAAAAGTGTCAACGTATTTCGTGTTCCCAGCCCTAGCGTCTGCGCTCGCCGTGCCTGTCGCGAGTCTCGCCATTTTATTAAACGACTTTTTATTGCCTCTCCTTGATGTCATAAAAGCTTTCACAAGTACGACCACTTTTAGTTTTGTAAAATAAAACTGAAATTTTCGGTGCTATCTAAGACGCGTTTTATCGTGGGATCTACGACCGTGGTATTTTGTCGGCTGTATAATGTATCAATGTTTGTTACTTGAATCTTCTGTGGGTCTGTTGTTGCTTTATTTATTACTAGCGACCCGCCCCCGTTCGCACGGGTGCAATTATGTACCTCTAAATTTATCATTGTTTCTCTACAATATTATGGATGTATGTATACATATAAACCTTCTTCTTGAATCATTCTATCTATTAAAAGAAACTGCTTCAACATCCGTTGCGCAGTTTTAAAGATTTAAGCATACATAGGGACGGACAGACGACAGCGACTTTGTTTTATACTATGTAGTGATAGTGATATCATAATAACCTTAAATAAGTACGTGTTGTGACGGATTTAGAATACACAATGTAACCAAACCACACTATCCTGAGGGTGTGGTAAGAGGCGACTAAAGGAACGCAAGACGCAGATCTTCGAGCCGCAAGAGAAGGAAAACTTGACACAAGCAATCCGTCTTGCCAGCGCGGCACAGTGGGGTTTCCCCCCTCTATAAATTAGGAGGAGGTCCGACTCAGTAGTGGGACTTTTATGGGCTGATGATGATGATGAAATTTCTTTTTGAAAGAACAAAATATAGTAAAGCGAGATTAGCCTTCAGCGAGGCAGTACTGGGCTCGCAGCGGTGTCTAGGAGTGTCACCGGCGATGCTGTGAAACGGAGCATGTAGGTTAAGGGCCCTCTACGCTTTGTTAGCGCGCTCTAATCACTGCCGGCCCTTGACGCCACGCGACTCAAGGGCTCGTGGCGCACTAGCGTTTTGTGCCTCTCTTCTGCGGTACATCTCTACGATGTTATGCTCGCCTGGTACCTCATCATATGATAGAAAAAAGTAAGATTTAAAAGTGAGGATTTTTTTGGTGAGGTTCAGTATTTTCAATCGACTTCAAAAAGGAGGATAAGGAGGTTGTCGAATCGGTTTTATTTTTTTATTGTTTGCTAAACCCCATAACTGCGTTATTTGTAAATCACTTCCAAAAATTCTTTCTAGATTGGTATTAGTTCCAGATTAGTCCCGTATAAATTTGAAGTAACTTAACTTGAAGTAAGTAGTAACCAAGGATTTGGAAGAAGGCATTTTTTATTATTTTGACGTTTTAGTAAACAAGTCCTTTACAAAGCATGTGTTTATATGCATTAAAAATAAAAATGATGATGTGAACATACTTTAAAATTGGCACCAAAACGCTAAAAGTAAACGACTATTTTAAGTCAGTGTCTTAGTCATACGTATAATCCCAATGAACAATTAATTAACCCTCAAGCAAAAATGGGCTACTTCATCGATGTTCTGACTAATGTGTAAATGGAAATATCGATTTACCGTAAGCTCGAAAGTATCTTTATATCACGATGTTTCCAGAAACTCGAAATATCTTTTCAACTGAATTTTCACCAGAACGGTAGACATTGATTAAACCATTTTGTTTTGTTGAAAATTTACTTCGCCCAAGCTGATGAAAGGCAAACAAGGGACCAAAATTAGTTATTAACTCGGGTGAAAACAAGAAAATTTTGTCCAGCTATCAAAGCTGACATTTTAGAAAAATTAACTTGGTCCTGGACTTGAAATTGTTTACACTTTGAAAGCAGACGGGGTCAAATGGATTTGCTGACGGGGCCATAATGAGGTAGCTTGGGGACAACCCGTTGCGGAGGAGGGAATGAAGGCAGAGCTCATTTCCGGAGAGTTCGCGGAAGCTAGGCCAGCCAATAAGTGCGGAAAATTTTTATACAGAACTTCACTGTTTTGGACATTTAAATCGTAGATAACTGAGAGAAAGAGGAGGGAGAATACAGTGATATATAGGTAATCCTAATACGGACTGTTTTATTCTCATCAGTGATTTCGAATGACTGGAGAAAATACCTTAATTTCTCTGGAAGACATACTACTCAGCCCATAAATGACCCACTGCTGAGTAGGACCTCCTCTCACAATAGGGAGGGTAATTATCCTCCTGTGCGCTGACGTACACGAGTAAGTAATTGAGAATTATGTGGTAATATATGGTGGAAAGGTAACACATCTTTCCATGAAAATAGTATATTTCATTACAAGTGCGGAAAGGCTGTCATTGCAAAGAGTTCCGACAAATGTCTACCCGAGCCGAGGCGCAGCCGAAGGCGAGGGTTGACAGTCGGAACAAGTTGCAATGACGGTTCCGCACGTGTACTGAACGACTATTTTTAATACAGTTGCAAAAAAATGAAGCAGTTTAATAAAATAATAAAAACACAATAAACTCAACTAACTATAGTTTGTGCGTTATAGCATGGTGCGGGTGACAGTTTCGGTAACATTTCGTTTCACTCTTGAAAGTTGCCGCGATTTACAAATTAAGACTTTCATATTATGACATTCGTATTTCAGCTGTACCACATTCGTATTCGTGATATATTTAATCATTAATAATTTTAGAAAATTAAATGAAACCTACCAGAATGTTCTAGTTTACAAATAAAATCAAATTGAATGAAAAATTAAGCAAAGTGTTATGTGTATAACGTAACGCCATAGACGTATCTAGTGATGGAATGTACTGCTTCGATGGATAGTCGATATTTTTCATAATATGAAACGTATATTGTGCGTAGGTCAATTTTTATTTTTAAAGCTGGTCTTTAATTATACAACAGAACATTTATAGGGTAAGGTTGCTTATAATGTTGCTAAGAAAAAACAACGTAAACCCGATTTTGGTTATTTTATATAAATACAAACATAATTATTTAGCCATAAAACATTTGTATTGACAAGTTTATACACGTAGTTACACTAGACAACTGAATAACACACCCATTTCTACAACAATATTAAAGAGGACCAGATTTATGCTGCTAGTATCGTTAGCGATAAAAATGAATTGCATATCGTCACATCCCTAGTACTGTCATAATGGCAACTGTCACCCGCACCATGCTACAACGCAAATAGTATAATCATTTATGACTTATAAACAAAAATGGCGCCAATCGTAGAAGCAGAGATTTTTTCTTCTTCACCCTTTCTAGTAGGCAAAAGCAACTATGCCCATACAGCCAAGTCTTCAGTAGACATTTTTTTATTGGAAATGAAAATGAAATTTAATGAGATGAAATTAAATGAAATAAAACCTAACCTAACTCATTCAATCAAATCATTAAATCTGATATTGAAACAAATTAGTACGTAGTTTCTTTTTAGAAATATACGTATTTGCATGAATCATAAAAACTTCCATGATTTTTCCTTATAATATACATTATTTTGACTGTTGGGAAAGAAAACGCACTAGTGCGGGAATGGTAAAAAAAAAGCACGCGTGTGTAATAGCCCACTACCCGAACACTTTTTGAGCAACTGTATTAAAAAATATATTTCACGACAAGACTAAAAGTCAAAGGAATGAAAATTAAATTATAAATTTAAATAAACCCCCGACACAATAACCTTTAAAAAGTAAAAAATAAATACTTCGCGTTGGGGGACCACTCCCACTTATTTATTACCTGACCCCTAGTCCCCCAACGCGAAGTATTTATTTTTATTTTTTACTTTTTAAAGGTTATTGTGTCGGGGGTTTATTTAAATTTATAATTTAATTTTTATTTTATACTTTTTATAGGTACATACTTATTATAATGTAGATTTTGTTAAATTGCCCGTGATGCGCTTTCATTTGAGACCGCACTCGATTATATTTGCAGACATTCGGTTATTCTTCCCCACTTTCACCCCTCATAACTTTTAAACGACTCACCCGATTTTCATCAAACATGTCTAAGAACACTCGCCCGTAACTCACCTTTCATACAAAAAAACTTTATTGAAATCGCTTCATCCGTTCGCGAGCTACGGTGCCACAGACAGACAGACAGACAGACAGACCGACAGACAGACACGTGAAACTTATAACACCCCTCTTTTTGCGTCGGTGGTTAAAAATATAAAAGTGGCAAAGAACAACAAAAAAGCTGACAGTCATACATTACAGTAATAAGTTAGTACTCGTACATTGTGGATTTAGAACTATACATCGCGCGCGAGTTAATGTCCATCGGGGCCTAAACAAATAATTACTTATCACATTGATTTTATTTGATAATCTGCAAAATTACCTTAGTTTACAATAAACCAAACTGCGAGCTGTTTACTAAACCGGTAGTTATTATCGACATTACCATAACTAATTAGGTAACAGCATTACAGCATTCCTCAGGATGGACATGAACTCGCGCGCGTATAATATGTACATATTCTAGTTGAAAGAGGCCCGACCCAGCAGTGGGTCACTTACGTGCTGAGTAGTAGTACTAATAGGCACGTAAATAGTAAATAAATTTAAATTAATCCATCCGTTCCGTTCAGTAGTCAGTACGTCCTGTTTATTTTCTCCATCTTTGTCACCATATGCATTAAAAGGATATAACCAACCGTTTCTATCCTTGCGGCGTAAGGGTCGAAAAGAGGAACGTATAGATAACAAACGAGAAAGAAAACTTGATATGAAACCCAGTGCCAACCCGTCTGGCCAGCGTGGCACAGTAGGCTAATTACTCTCCATGTAACTGGAGAAGGCCCGATTAGTAGTGGGTCATTTGACGGCTGAATTGTGGTAATACTATAGTGTCACTTCGGGAAGTACGCTATAAGCTTTTGACACAAGCACTTAGCAAGAACTGTCTAATTCAGCAAATTAATTGCATCGTGTCGAATAGGCACTTCATTAGAAAATAGCAAGGGCCCAGTTTATCCTTCTAAATAATACCAGATTATCGGGCACCTAAGTAATGTGAATAAGTACGCATGCGTTTCCCTTATAGATGTGTATATTTCTTGGCAGTTACTTTCCTTACACTAATCCCAAGAAAAGGATATTTGGATTATTTGTTAATTAGCTTTTATCTTACTAGGAAAGCGTAAAGACAACAGTTTACGGTTCGGTTGGGTCTCAAGGGTTTCCATACCGTGCCTTTATAAATTAGATGATAAATAAAATACGTATGTAATAAGTGTACGTAGAATGTCCATATTCATAATGACATTTTCATATCAACGTGCTCGAACCAGTATTCGTTTTATTAGAGTACCTTAGAAATGTATAATCTAATTATATCAATGCGGTTTATGTCGAAAATACAGTCTTTTTCTAGTGTTTTCTATTATCTACTATAAAAAATATACAGTTACAGGTAGTAATTTTGTTATAACTGTAACGGTTGCTTGATGTAGGTTCTAGGCGTTTTTTCCTGCCTTTATGCTATCCAAAATGTAATTTCCCGAAACATTTGCCGGCAAAACAATACATTTTGAACAAACAAAATGTCTGTCCAAAGAAATCTTACTGTGCAAAGTTTATGGCGTAATTAGAAATTGTGCGGTGAGGTCCTTTAGCGAAATGACGCTTGGAGAAACCTTATTTCTTGAGAAAATACAGTCTTTTTCTAGTGTTTTCTATTATCTACTATAAAAAAAATACAATTACAGGTAGTAATTTTGTTATAACTGTAACGGTTGCTTGATGTAGGTTCTAGGCGTTTTTTCCTGCCTTTATGCTGTCCAAAATGTAATTTACCGAAACATTTGCCGGCAAAACAATTCAATTTGAACAAACAAAATGTCAGTCCAAAGAAAACTTACTGTGCAAAGTTTATGGCGTAATTAGAAATTGTGCGGTGAGGTCCTTTAGCGAAATGACGCTTGGAGAAACCTTATTTCTTGAGAAAATATAATGGCTGCCCAAATGACTTGCCTTTCTGGAATTAAAGCCATGAATTGAGAGCGGAGCTATTCAATGGAACTGATAGCTAATTGGTTTTTGTACAGAATTTGCTATAAACTTCTCGCAAAAAAGAACCGTCCTAAAACCCCTAATAAAAACAAAATGCCATATCGGAAAATAGGGATAACTGTGCTCCATAAACAGTACGTACCTCTGAAATTGGTGAAATTCTATGCCAGGATCTGGCAGGTCTATTTGTTTTCCAAATGAGAAAAAAAGTCGCTCTCTCGCAATGGGTTTATAAATGACGAAGGTTTTGTTAACAAACATAAATCAGGTTGAGCACCTAACCTAGGGGAGGTTAGGTTCGCTGCCAAAAACAGGGGGGGTTAGGTTAGTTCTATAATCTAAAAATTAATAAAAACCTTATTGTTTTTTAAGCCGATTTTAATTTCATATATAGGGTTTTTTTCATTTTACGTGCTTATAACAACTAGTACGTCGTTCAAAAACACCTAAATTTTGCCTTTCGAAATGAGTCTGTTTGCAGTAGATATTTTTACGGGAAATACTAATCGAGTTTTCCAAAACGATTTAAAAGTAACGGAGTAATGCGGTAACATACATTAAACAAAAGGTACATAAGTTTTTTGAAGTCCGAAATAATACAATTATGTCTGAGGCGTTTATTTAGAACTTTTGGGTAACAAAACATACTACAATAATATTCGCTTAATTTTCTGGCAACTTGGCTTAGGGTTGCCAAGGCTATAGCGTCACGATTCTTTAGGTCGGGGTAGTTGGCACCCCTCCAGTCCACAGATATGGGGCAAGTAAGTTTTGGCATAATGTTTTGACCTACTTCTATTTTTCGTGCTTTGGCGTAGGTTAGAGATATTTAGGGCGTTACACGTGTTAGTTGTTAAGCTTAGGAAATGCGCACGAACTGCAACTTGGTCAAGATTGATTAAGAGTGTATGTTTAACATTTACACCAAGAATACAAAATACGTAATACAATATGAACGAAAAATAAACCTCACGTCCATGTGGTGACGGATTTACAATACAAAATGTCACCTACCCATCCTGCATTTGATGTAAGAGATGACAACTTCAGGATAAAATAACTTGATACAAACCATGAGCTAACCCACCATGCCAGCGTGGCACATTGGGCTAAATTCCCATCAAGGTTTTGCAGGAGACCCGACTCAGCAATGGGAAATGAAACGTATGTGTGTCGCAAATCGGTCTCAACACAGCATAGAGTTGGTAAGTCAGCCAACGCTGGTCATCCGATGGAACCATTACGGAGACAACAGCATAGCACATAGTGCGGATTGCTTAGATCAGCTGGTCAATGATCTGGTTCAACTAGTAGTTGGATGGATGACCATCATATTGCATCCGACCTCTTTCGTCGTAGGTCACGTAACGCAAGTCGCAAGAAGGATAGCTTACAATAAACACTAGACCATTGTTAGAGTGAATAACATTATTCTTCTTGCTATTTTTAAAAGTTTCTTCATTTTCGGAAAGCATAGGTCCCGTAGGGCAGCCCGTAGCCATCCTTACAAAACTGTATCTATAGCAATCCCATTTGTATTTCAATTCCCAATTCCTATTCTCTGCCGGTAGCGAGATTTCTTCTTTGACTATAAATTCTACGAGATTCAAAATACGTTAGCTCGTAATACATCACAATACAGTATTTCTTCACAGAAATCCGATTTTCATTCCTGGCGGCGAGGGAAAAAGGTAAAAATAAGTTGCGCTTGAAATCGTGTGCTGCTCGATTCCTCTTTGAGCATTTTTTTTATTGCAATCGAAGGCACACTCTTTGCTCTCACAAGTCTTTGGTCTATGAAAGAGAAAAATAAAATGGCATCACTTGCAGGGTAGCAATTTTAAAGATATACTATAATGATTTTATATGTTGCGAGGTTTCATAGTACTTATAAATAGATTTTACCATAACTCTTTTTAATTATAAAAAGCGGTTCGAAATGTTAGTTTTTATATATATGACTCACTATTATATTAGTTACTAATTCTAATCTTTAATATATAAGCTTACTCTATACTGGCCGCCATATAAGCAATGCTAATGAATGAACTTACATTGAATTTATAGAAAAATTATAAATAAATAGTATATACATTTTAAACGCGCGGGTATATGTGTCTGTGTGTGCGTGCTATTGTACTATTTCTTTACTTCTTGTTGACTTTTATATGGGCCCAAAATACAAGCTTAGCTTAGCCACTGGTAATACGTATTTGTAAATGTTGTTGACAATAAAGCTATTATTATTATACAAAATATAACTTGCTTCTCTTTTTTAATAAATTAATGTTCTTTGTTACAGGTAAGCTGAATTTTATGATGCTGGAAAACGGTAGGAAATTACTTTAATATTAGAAGTAATATTGTTAGAAGCCGTGTCGGTCTCCATCTCGAGCATCTGTATACCTACTCGCATTGACACTATTAAATAAAGGCACTGTTTAATATGTTATAGCAAAATTAATACGAGTTAGTGTGTGCGTAAGGGAAAATAATAACTCGGCACTAACTCACACACCCAAATTTTCGTGTTGAAATGTAGACAAGGCGATACTATATTTCGATCAAACAGACGGCCATGTTTAGTTATAATAACTTTTAATTGCCAACTCGGGACAGTGCCATTTAAAATTTAGTCGCGAAACAGCCCGTTGCGACATCTTGAATATTCATCTGTTGAAGAGTTCCCACCATTATTTTTCTAGAGCCACTTTAACCTAATTTCCCGTAATGCGCCTTGCCGCCGTCCCGGTATTGCGGTGGTCGAAGAAGTGAAATATTTCACTTGGGTTTTGTTATTAATTTATTGTGGTTATATCATCAATTGTGTCTGATCTACGCGTATCACTATATTGTGCGTTTTGTATGTAGTATGTAATTTGTATGTAGTATGTCAGCGTATTAAAATAAGTAGTATTAAACTAAGCGGTTTCGTTTGGGAATGCAATTCACGTATTGTTTATCCCAATCTGTTCCGCTGTTTTGACGCGATTGTATCATGAAGATGAGTAGATGTTAACAGGTGTGTAGATCTTAACATTATATTTATAATTTTGGTAAAAACGTTGATGCAACCACTATTTAAGACAGATCACTTAAAAAAGCAACTACATCGTTTCTTGCTGGCTCTTGGTAGAATCAGTATGGTTGTGGATAGACGTAAGGATTGTGGGTAAAAAGATGGATGGATTGTCGGAATGAGAACATATTGCATATGAAAGACATTATGGGAGACTATCACCTAGCTTGGGACCAGGGTCAAAAGTCGATGCTAGTTATAAACATGACGATGTGTAAGAGTTTTCTGATAAAACCTACATGAATAAAGTTCCTTTTGAATTTGAATTTTAAAACAAAGATATTAAAAAAGTAGACATGAAAGCTCCGGTAAGTTTAGTTCACAACGTAAAACAAAGGTAACCAACATTCCTCTTCGAGCGTCACATAGACAGTGCTCGTTTCAGATCTCATCTGTCAGATGGACGTGTTGTTTTGTTTTTATTATCTCCATAAAAGTCAGGCGTGACCTTCTTTAGGAAATTCAGTAGGCCCAGGCATAAGCACGGCCCGAATAACAAGTTGGAAATTTATGGGAATATTTCGCAAACAATTTTGTAAAACTAATTATTTAGCTAAAATTAAGCGCTTGTCTTCTGGAAATTATGCTAAGTATCTTTTAAAAAAAACTTGATAATGTGAGCGAAGTTATGAAACGTTTAATGTGTTTAGCAAAGAGAATTTAGTCTAAAAAAAGAAAATTACTTATCAAAGTTAGTGTTACGTTTACGAAATATGGGAAAAGGAAGGTTTTTTAGTGTCGATGAAGCGTGAAAATCACCCGTAGTCTTGGACAGGTCCATTGGCGATGCAACCCTCTTAACATAAAAATATTAAAAAAAAAACGTACAAAAGAACCTTGAATAAGCATACATATTGTAATGGTACTTCACTTCGCGTATCTGTCATATTTGACATTAAGGGCTATGTGTGGATAGAATTTTTTTCAAAAACCTAGCAAACTGTGTGTACATGCGTCGTGTACTTAAATACAGTAGAATAAGCATAGCGAACACGAATGACCATGTGAAGAGCCAGCATTATATTGAACACGTTATGAAAACAGAATGCCACTTCTTTGCGTTACTAGTGATTTATTGAGCTTTATTTTTTATTCAATATCGACTCTTACTTTAACAATAACATAGTGTAAAATCCTACTTATATTATAAACACGAAAGTTTGTATGGATATATGTTCTTTACCCTTTCACGCAAAGACAACTGAATTGATTTTGATGAAACTTTACACTAATATAACATAAACATCAGAATAACTATAATTTATGAAAATATAGTGTGAATTATTTTAAGTATGTGTGATACCGATATGTCTAACTATAATTTGGTTTTTGTATTTTTGATAAATACCCGTGCGTAGCCGGGGCCGGTCGCTAGTAATTTTATAAAATAGTGGAAGTAAATTGCAAGAAAGTAGTTCCAATAAGTAGAATCTAACGTAATTACTCGAAAACATGTAAAACCATTAGCTTATTTTCCAAATCCTTATCCTTCAGGTAACATTGAACTCTGTAAATCATGTCGCGCGTAGCCTTGGTGATAAATTGTCGGGCCAAAAACGAATATGATTTGATTGTTTTTTAATTACGCTATCAAACAGTAATTTGCCTAAAAAATCGCAAGCCAAATTTTACATCATGCATGTTTTACGGTCTTGAAGTAGAAAAGTAGGTAAATAAGATTTTGTATTACTACAAACTTTCAAATACAATTTTCTTAAAATCCCGAAGCATTTTATATCTTGGCTCGTAAACAATTTGGCACGGAGTGCGATGCATAAATCCATAATTTCTGAGCACGGCAGAACAGGAGTGCCTTCCGAATATTGATTTGAAGAAGGAGGCAGAGATGTAAAGTATTGGAGATTCTCCCAAATGAATTTCTTAAATATTAACGTCTATTTTTATTGACAGACTTTGAAAAACTTACTGATTTAAATTATGAATTTATTTCGCCACTGTTTTCTAGATTTAATTGATGATATATTGGCCAACTCCTAGATTCAAATAAAATTGTATTTGAAAGTTTGTAGTAGGAGAAAATCTTCTTTACCCATTTTTCTACTTTAGGACTTTTTTAGACGGCCGTCTTATTGATGGCAGCATTCCTTGAGAATGCTCTTGTAGCAATATACACTGTATTATTAGACACAGGAAGGTTATGGTTTTTCCAAACGGAAACCTTTTATCCATTCTAATTAGATAAATTTCCTTGTTTGACCAAGCAAGGGTCTAATCTAGTGCCAAATATATACAATCTACCCACTCAATTATGAAACGTAAAGGCAATCCTTAAAGAACCATAACCTTCCTGTGTCTAATAATACAGTGTTTGCAAGCACGTGGACTGTTTAAGGATGTGTGAAATGATACGATGTTCACGTAATTGGTTGTATAATAATATAATATTACAAATTAAATACAAAGTATAACATACACGACAATAGTTAACAACGAAAATTTACAGTGACAGACAAGAAAAGGGATACATAAGTCAATCTTAAACCCATATACATTTTATATATACAAAAAAACATACACCGACCACTCACCAACACAAAGATAAGTAAAAATAAAATTTGCGTTCAATGTTTACAGCGTCATTAACAGTAAATTTCAGTCAACTGCAATACAAAAGCATTACTACCGTAAGGTACGAACATTGCCAACCGTAAACGGGAAAAATAAGTTTCGAAGCTGCTCGGCCATTATAAGAGGTACATTTGTCCGTTTCTACATGAGTTGAATGTTCTGGACGTAGGTACTCCTCTGTACCAAATACTCGACGGAGCCCGAATAGAGGTGCTTATAAAGAGAAACACACATCTACCTCACTGTCACGATAGTGCCATTTCACTAGTTGCTTTTGCCTTCTCTAGTGAGTTGGAACTTTGTGATGGTTTCAGTCGCTTAAAGACTAAAATCGTTGAGTATCGAAGATTTACGTAGCCTTGTGTACGAAGGGCCTAACAAGTAAAAGAGACAAAAGTATCCTGTTTCTGAGATTAAAAAGCTGAGATTGGTTTTGTTGTTTATAGGTGGATTTTGAGATGTCACTCTCTTCTTGCAAAGAGGCGAAATAATATATATTATTATGGCGAGGTTTATACCCCCTTATCAGAATCAATAAAAAAAACCTGAATGATATTTTTTCATATTTTCCCACCTTTTAAACCTTCACCGGACCCACACAAATATTTATTAAAATTTGCCAAATCGCTCCAGCCGTTCTCGAGTTTTAGCGAAACTAACGAACAGCAATTCATTTTTATATTTAAGAAGATGAATCAAGCATCGAAATTCAATATGGTCTAAGCCATAGAGAATCAGATTAAACTGTTAATTAATTTACTTCTCCAATTGGAAAATGGAATCTCACTTTCTAATCCTTTGAATTTGAATTTGTGTTCGAATGAGCGAATTCGAAGATTACATTTTGAACGATCTTGGTTATCATTTGCAAAAGCCTCCAGAATCCAATTTTGTTTTCAGTGCATATAGAAAGTCTCGATTTCAATTAGATTCAGTAACTGCCGAGGTAGACTCTAATGGCTTTTTGTGGCATCGATCTCTTTGCTCTGTGAGTTTTTACAAAATGTGGCATTTGAAATACTAAGATTTAAATAGTACTAAAAGAAAACTGTGTTTAATTAGTTTACTAAAAAGGGGTTTCAGCTCGATTTGACAGAACTCGTAAAGACGGATGGCTTCGTCTTTTAAATAAAAAAATGGCTCCCATGAGTGGCTTAAAAGCATGTGTGAATGTCCGAATGTTTTCAATCTAATTAGGAAATATCAAATCATAGCCATGCAGACCTATTTTAAAGTCTACAAGTAAGTCAGATGTAGGTTAGATAAAGCCTACATCTGACTTTATCCGCCAATAAAATGCCGCAATTATTGGATTAAAACACGTATGAAATCAACACCGTATCATTTTCCTCATTTTTCTGAAAAGGTATTTATGAGATTAATCTTACCCACTGGTTCAGAAAACCACTTTACGTAGAAGATTCAAAAAGACACTCCGTGGTCGATCTCTCGAATAATAAAATTGTTGTTATTTGTGCAAACAACTCTGTCCGATTAGCGGAAGCATATTTATAGCACCAAAAACTGTTAACTGCTGGGCATAAGCCTATCCAAAATATTAATGAAAAAGCCGCACATAACTTCCTGGCGTAATTTGTTGTTCATTTTAAAAATGCCCGATCATAGGAACATTGTTTAACATACAAAGGCTGCTGTAAAAACACTTGTTGAAGTAAGGAAGTTGCTACAAGCGCAAAAATGTCTCTGGACCGTCAAGGGATGAAGTGTTGGTGTTGACCAAACACTTGAGCGGGTCGTTTGGCCGTTTATTACTGACCGTTTTGGGATAAATGCGCGTATAACTCACTTACATTTTGAATTGATAAATCACCCCAAGAGGATATGTTTATTCAGAGTGTTGGTGACATATCACGCGCGTATCTTATAGATCAGTGGCGTGGCTTAAAATGTGTAGATAATTTTTTTATTGAAAAATAATAAAAAAATCGAATAAAATTTACACAAGTGTAGATGATATTTTAGTACAGCAGAGGCGCAGATCCTGAGTTATTTAGTTCAAATAGTAAAACACGTATCAGCAAAATCTACATATGTCCATGTTATATTGTACAGGTTACAATATGCCATAGATTTGTAGTAGGTAATTTTATGAACGAGTCCAGATGAAGTTTCTTGTAAATAGGTAAAATGATAATGAATATTAAATACATTCGTTCTAGCGTAAAATGTCAAGTACATTTTGCCACTTTTATAGTTATGCTCAACAGTCAACTGTCTTTACGGGTTGTAAGAATCAATAAATTGTATCAATGGAACCCGTATGAAGAGAGTATTACAAATAACCTAAAATGAAATTTTAATAAACTATCGACGTAACGATAGTGAGAGTAGTTGATTTTCTTCAAACTAACTTCACAGGGTTTGTGTTAAGTTTGAAGAAAATCAATATGCCACAGATTAAGGCACTCCAGAAAAATACTTTGTCAAAATTGATTCATCGATTCCGGATGTATGATGCCTGATACGTCAAACTTATGACATGCTTTTAAAGGTAAAGTTATATTCCAGGAACTCATAGGATTTTTTTTCTTTTTTAACTCACATGGGATGTGTACATTGATGGCATAAACAACATTCAATACAAACATACTCTTATTGCCCTTCAATCATATCCCGAGGCACATATAGTATTAACATTTAGAGTGATAGATTCTTAAAAACATTTTTTTAAGTTGAAGCCACTTAAACTTGCGAATTTGTGACTACTACTACTAGTGCTACTTACCTGATCATTTACTCGAAACCTAATGTCTAAATAATGTTTTTAGTATTATAGCCATTGCCCAAATATTTCCCAAGAGCAACCACGGAGTTCCGGCCTTTTGAGCCGGAGGTAAAGAAATAGTATTAATGTTCGAAAACACGCTCAACTACATTTTGAATTTGATTGCTTTTGATTTTAGACCTTTTCTCCGAACACTAACAGAACATCCAGATCGATTTGTGAAGCTTTACTAAAAATAGCTTCACTTAGCCAATTACTAAGCCTAAGCTAATTATTTCTATGCTTGGTGCTTTTAATGAGCTTTATTAGAAAATAAATAATCTACGATTCAACACAATGAATTCCGATGTAAGTCTACTTAAAATGAATTTACTAACGAAAGCGACACATCTAAGCCTCTTACTTCTATGCTCTTATTGCCCTGTATCCAATATAATGTCTCGAGGGACATAGCTGTATAGAAACAGATATGGAGTGTCGATAATAGCCTCGACCTTTCATCCTCCGAGGAGGACATGAGTAGGCGCTTTGCAAATCAATTAGGAAAGGATCGCGATTGTTCTAAGGTCAGATTCTGTAGTCGTGATGAAAGGATACTGATACTTTTATTCATAACTATTATACAGGGTGGTCAAAAAGTCGTGGATCAAACGAAACCAGCGGTTAGATGGGACCATTAGCAGCAAAAAATTGTTCTACGGGAGGTCCCTAAGGTCAACCCCTGCAGAGTTATAATTGATTTTGTGTTTTTATGAGAAATTGTCCTTTTTTTACTAAAACTTGATAAAATTCCACGAAATCTACACCCTGTATCTTTTTAAAAATTTTCAATAGATTGGTACTGATGAGCCCTTTCGTTAGACATGCTATTTATGGTAGTTTATTGGGTGTGTTAAAGATAACATTAAGTTTTCCGAAAGACATAATTCTTAAATCAAAACTTGTTACCTACTTCGGACCCCACTGTGAAAAAAAAAAACTCTACAGAAAAGTGCCACTGTATCACAATTTTTGGCGCATTTAATAGGGATTCTAAAAAGGTATTACACATGGCTATGCGTGGCTTCGATATCTTTCAAGGACGATCTTTCGTAGCAAGGCCAGAGTTAATCACTACATAGTATAAAACAAAGTCGCATTCTTCTGTCCGTCCCTATGTATGCATAAATCTTTAAAACTACGCAACGGATTTTGAAGCGGTTTTTTTTAATAGATAGAGTGATTCAAGGGGAAGGTTTATGTGTAGGCCCACCCCCGCTTTGCACGAGCGAAGCCGGGGCGGGCCACTAGTTCATACATAAAACTCGGTTAGGCCTACTAACCTAACCTTACCTAAGCGTGATCGTTTTCCGGACTACAGGGTCTTTATCGTCGTTTCAGCCCATAAATGACCCACTACTGAGTCGGGCCTCCTCTAAGTTCATGTTGGGAGATTATCCTACTGTGCCACGCAGCCAAGACGGGTTGACACAGGGTTTGCTTCAAGTTTTCCTTCTGTTGCGGCTAGGTGATCTGTCTAATGCGTTCTTTTAGTCACCTCTTGCGACACCTTCAATATGGTATGGGCTGGTGACACCACACAGAAAATTTATTAGAATTGTATTCTTTATGTCTGGCTGTATTCTGGTCTGTATTCTTTATGATTATTGACTGGCAACACTGTCCAAGTGACATGTCAAATAATTGCTCTGTATTTAAATATTCTAAAATTAATATAATAAGTGTTTAAACCACATAATAACATTGTAATTATAATACTTAGTTCATAAACATCCATGATTATTGTTATCCACAAAATATCTACAGCGAAAACAGTGTGTGATTCCGTGCCGGTCACCTCCAACTGTCAACGAAATTTGAAACTGCATTTACCGGGGGAGTATTGTTTTCTTTTTTTGATCCACGTAACGGTAATTGCGCTTTCGTAACAACAATTGGATTGTTAGTGACCACTGATCTGTCAACAGGGACATGCTGACCCGTAAAGCAACCGCTCAGGATATGGAGTTCAAGTTGAGTACGGCCCTCAAGGAGCTCAAAGCATCCAACCTGCAGTGCCAACAACTGCTGCAAGAGAGGGAGGAAAGTGAGGAAGAAGTCAAAGCCATCAATGACAAGAACTCCAGCCTGAAACGGGAGCTAGTTGAATTACATCAACACTACCTCGATGTAACTGATGAACGGGATAAGCTGAAGGCAGTAACGGATGGTTTCTCTCACTGTAGTTCTCTATATGAGGTAGCTTTACGTAAGGTTAGGGACTTAGAGGAGGAACTTATACATGCTGATACAAAAATTTCTAAATTGCAAAAGGTTATAGAAAAAACTCAGGCTATTGAAACTCAACACTTGTTTGATGAGATAATTCACACCAGTTCAAATTCTACAACTGAACAGGCTTTAGTTACTATTGACCTTACTGAGCAAGACTCATTATTAAACCTAAATTGTATTAGACACAGCTGTAGTAAAAATAAACTCAAGAAATATATTAAACTAAATAAAATTATTAAAAAGTGTAATAAATTAAAAAAACAACACAAAACCTTTACAAAAACTATTCAATACAGAAAGGAACGTGTTGCATTAGTAAATCAATTAAATAATTTCCAAATTAAATTAGAGGACAGTAAGAACATTTATGAAAAAGACACTCAACACTTACAGTCCGAAATAAAGGTGTTAGAAGAGTCACTCAATTCTTTATATAATAAATATATTAGTTCACAGAAGCAGATTGGGGAACATATCATTGCTGCTAATGAATTAGTTGACCTGTGTAACTTCAATGCTGACCGAGTTGATTCGCTTACATTAAAATCACAATGTGTTTGTAATAGGGTTTCTAATGATATTAACACCTCCATCTCCTTGCCTGAATCTAATATTACACAGGAGATACCAACACAAGCTATAAACAGTTATCAATCTATATTGTTTTCTGATGACATAGGTAAGGGTTTTGGACCATTATTGAGTAATAGCCTGAGTCATTCTATTCATAATTGTTGTATGCCTGGAGCTTCATATAATCAAATTATGTCAAATATAATTAAAAAGAAGTTTACATCTTCTACAAATTTAACTATAATTATAGGTAATAGTTTAAATGTTAGTAAAAAACATGTCACTGATAGTGTTGAGCATTTATTACAACTTAATTGTAATAAAATTATTTTGTGTGCATTCCCATACTTTGAACATTTAACTGAGAGTCAAAATAACCACATATATATGTTAAATAATCACATACATTTCTTAGTTAGTCACCACAGCGATAAGCTTTTATTTTTTGACACTAATAGTTTTGTAGATAAGCTGACAGTGACTGGGAAGAGTTTACACCTCCCAAATACAATTAGACGTAAAATAGCTTCGCTATTAGCTTTTAATATTAACTCTGTCATAAATAGTATGACTTCTTCTTTATTTTTTACACCCCCTAGTAATATTACTAATGTTAGGTTAGTTAGGACTTCGACGAAGGAGGGATCTCAGACTTTGAGTCTAGGCATAGGAAATAAGTACTTGCTTACTAGTGAAAACAAAGTTCAGAGATTTGCTCCGGATATCCATTTAAACTAGTCAGCAAGACAATAGAGGATAACTTTACTGGAACTATACATAACTATGTATCCTCTAGCTTACAGCAATCTAATTGTTCCATAGGGGTTAAGCAGAAGACCATTAAGCTATTGTATCAAAATATTCAAGGTTTTTCTTCAAAATTATTAGAAATGGAAATGTTATTAGATAAAACACAGTATGACATAATTTGTATAAGTGAACATTGGCTTAGGGAAGATCAAATGATAATTAATTTAGAAAATTACAGTGTGGCCAGTTGTTTTAATCGAAAATCCATGTTACATGGAGGTACCCTAATATTAAATAGAAATGGCATTAAATGTAAACAACGGAAGGATATAGTTAGTCTATCGGTTGAACACAATGTTGAGTTATCATGTGTTGAGCTGGACAAGCATGTTATAGTGTGCGTTTACAGACCACCAAGTATGCAAAACTATTCTATTTTTGAGACCACAATGGAAGATGCTTTGGCAAAAGTCATCAAAAGTAACAAATCTGTCATTATCTGTGGTGATTTTAATATTAATATTTTAGAAAATAATTCAAATAGTAACAGATTGTTAAGCCTCTTTAAGTCATTCAATCTGTCCAATATATTTTTAGAGCCGACTCGAATAACAACAACCTCTGCTACCTGTATTGATAATGTTTTTTGTAATTGTGATTTCATACATAAAGGCGTCGTTAATTGTCTGCCCTCTGATCATAGCGGACTCACTGTCACCTTTAGGTCCAAGATACCATTGCAGAAGATTCAGATAAAGTATAGGCCAATAACACCTGGTAATTTAAAGAAATTTGATAGGGTTATAGGTAGTGTATTACAAGTTCAGGACTTAAACATAAACGATGCTAATAAACTATACTCGGATGTGTTTTCTGTAGTGCAGACTGAGTTTAGCAATATATTTAAGATAAAAAGTAAAAATACTTACCCTAAATTTATTTTCAGTGATTGGGCAACCACAGGTATTAGGAAAAGTAGAGATAAACTGTACGAGTTATATGGGCTCAAGCCTTATGTTAGGACGGAGTCTTTTAGTAATTATGTTGCCGTCTATTCAAAAACTTTTAGAAGCGTGTGTAGGTTAGCTAAATCTAAATATATAAGTAGTAAAATTAAAGCATCGGATAATAAGATTAAAACAACTTGGAAAATTATTAATAATGAAACTGGCAGGAAAAATACACCATCTAATAATTACACACTAGAAACTAGTCACGGTACTGTAAATACTGACAAGGCCGTAGCTCAGGAATTTGTCGATTTCTTCACAAATATACCGATTAAAACGACAGAAGCTTTAGATTCCTCACCTGCCCTTTCTATCGCCCTTCTCAGAGAAAATGTTACTACCTGTCCCATAGCATTTAGTTTTAAACACATAAATAATGTAACTGTTAAAAAAGCTTTCAAGGATATTAAGATCAAACTGACTGAGGATCTGTGGGGAATGTCTATCAAAACCTGTCAATCTGTTATTGAAACTTTAGCTCCCTACTTAGCTTTAACGTTTAACTTATGTGTAGATCAAGGAGTATTTCCTGATCTTATGAAACATAGTAAAGTTATACCACTTTTTAAATCTGGGGACAGTAGAGATTCTAACAATTATAGGCCGGTATCGGTCTTGCCAGTATTCAGTAAAATTTTCGAAAAGATCATGCTTAATCAAATGCTATTGCACTTCAACATAAACAATATCCTGCATGATCAGCAATACGGCTTCACCAAAGGGCGTTGCACTACTGACGCCGGTGTGTCCTTGCTAAAGCATATTTTTACAGCCTGGGAGGAAGCACATGATGCTCTTGGGATCTTTTGCGACCTCTCGAAAGCATTTGATTGTGTAAATCATGAAACGCTGCTCCTCAAACTTGAACATTACGGCTTTTGTAAGCAGGCTATTTGTATAGTTAAATCATATCTGAGTGATAGACAGCAGCAGGTTCAGATAAACGGTGTCAATTCAATGAGCTCAAACGTAATAATGGGCGTGCCACAGGGTTCTATATTAGGCCCGTTTCTCTTTCTAGTTTACATTAATGACCTTCCCCATTCATTGCATAATCAACCCAAGATAGTCTTGTTTGCTGACGACACCTCACTTATTTTTAAAGTAGATAGACGTGCTAAAAACTATGACGATATAAATAAAATTATTAATCAAGTACATGGTTGGTTCACTGCGAATAATTTAGTCTTAAATGGGAATAAAACAAAATGTATAAGATTTTCTTTACCCAATGTTAAACATAGTGAGTGTGATGTGGTATTGAATAATGATAAATTGGATTTAGTAGAGGACACTGTTTTCTTAGGGATAACGCTTGATTCTAGATTACAATGGGGTCCCCAAATAACATCTCTTTCTAAGCGGCTAAGTTCCGCAGCGTATGCTGTTCGGAAAGTCCGCCAATTAACAGACATAGACACTGCACGACTGGTGTACTTTAGTTACTTCCACAGTATCATGTCTTATGGTATTCTGCTATGGGGACGTGCTGCAGACATTGAATCAATCTTCATTCTGCAGAAAAGAGCTATTAGAGCTATTTACAATCTACGCAGTCGCGATTCCCTTAGGGATCTGTTCAAAGAAATAAGCATCCTAACAGTGCCTTGTCAGTACATATATGAAAACATCATGTATGTTAGGAAAAATTTGCATTTATTTAGTAAACAGTGCGAACGACATCATTATACTACTAGAGATGGAAATAAACTAGTTCAACCAAAATTTAGATTATCAAAAGTGCAAACTTCATTTATGGGGAACTGCATTAAATTTTACAATAAAATACCTTCCAACATCCTTCAATTAAACGAGAAGAAGTTTAAAATATGTGTAAAACGCACACTATGTAGGCAGGCTTATTATAAATTAGATGAATATGTCGATGATAAAAATGCTTGGCGAAATGCTGGTCCAGCTTCGCAGCCACACTGAAATAGTCTTATGTGGTCTTCATATTTTGCTACTCCTTTTTTTGTAATAATTATTTAATTCCGGACTTTCACTAGTTCTTTTATTGACATGTACCTTTCTCATAATATTATTTTTGACATCATGGATTTATTAAATATTCATGTTCCTTGTTTTTTTTTTTACCACTGAGTAGGACTAATTTGTCTTTGTTTTTTTTTATATCGAGTATACAGGACCTTCGTATTATACAGGACCTTTATCATTTTATTTTGTATAATTGTTTAGAAGTTTAGAATTGTAAATGTGAGCACTATGTAGTCACCGTATTTATATAACTTATCATATAAACAAGCAGTTGAGAGTATGTCATGCTCGCTTAAAGGTCATGCTGGTGGTGTCGTGTGTGTCGGGTCCTTCGGTTCCCTAAAATATGGTTGAGCTGGGGGATGGCTGGCACATGCGTCATGCTCGTGAACGGGTGCCGCCAGTTGGGGCCGGTCATCCCTTAACTGCTATTGACATACCTACATAGCTTTATATTGATCTCCTGGACACTTCTGTTGTGCAATATGTTACATTGTCCTCACATCTTAGCTTACTATAAATAAACACGAAATCAATGTAACCCAATCAGATGCTTGTAACAGAAAATATGATAAAAAGAGTGTCCATGGAGTTTCTTGCCTGTTCTTCTCCATAGGATCTACTTTTTGGAACATGCAACTAGATTCCTAACTTCACTTTTGACTTTTCAAAAACACCAGTAAATAGGTTCAATTGAAATAAATGATTTGAGTTTGAGTTTGAGTTGAGTTTATGTGCGTACATAATTCGTACATGGAGGGAGTCTTACCGGGTCAGCAAACCCTGTGCCAACCCGTTTTGCCAGCGTGGCACAGTAGGCTAATGTACTTCCATGAATTGTGAGTAGGCCCGACACAGTAGTGGGTCATTTATGGGCGGAAACGAAGACGATACAGAATAAACAATGTCATCAACCCATACCATATTGAAGGTGTCGTAAGAGGTGACTAAAAGAACGCATTAGGCAGATCACCTAGCCGCAACAGAAGGAAAACTTGAAGCAAACCCTGTGTCAACCCGTCTTGGGTGCGTGGCACAGTAGGCTAATCTCCCAACATGAACTTAGAGGAGGCCCGACTCAGTAGTGGGTCGTTTATGGGCTGAAACGACGATAAAGACCCTGTAGTCCGGAAAACGATCACGCTTAGGTAAGGTTAGGTTAGTAGGCCTAACCGAGTTTTATGTATGAATTAACTCTGGCCTTGCTACGAAAGATCGTCCTTGAAAGATATCGAGGCCACGCATAGCCATGTGTAATACCTTTTTAGAATCCCTATTAAATGCGCCAAAAATTGTGATACAGTGGCACTTTTCTGTAGAGTATTTTTTTTTCACAGTGGGGTCCGAAGTAAGTAACAAGTTTTGATTTAAGAATTATTGCTTTCGTAAAACTTAATATTATCTTCAACACACCCAATAAACTACTATAAATAGCATGTCTAACGAAAGGACTCATCAGTACCAATCTAGTGAAAATTATAAAAAAGATACAGGGTGTAGATTTTTTCGAATTTTATCAAGTTTTATTAAAAAAAAGACAATTTCTCATAAAAACACAAAATCTATTGTAACTCTGCAGGGGTTGACCCTAAGGACCTCCCGTAGAACAATTTTTTGCTGCTGATGGCCCCATCTAACCGCTGGTTTCGTTTGATCCACGACTTTTTGACCACCCTGTATATAAATATCCTTGGACATTTCACACAACGCCATCTCGTCCCAAGCTAAGCAACTTAATGCTTGTGTTATGGTAACGAGATGGATGATAAACTACGTAAATACATTTTTTTTTGTAAATACATACATATTATAGATAGAAATGACACCCAAACTCCGAGCCAGTGCCTCTGGTTTAGACAAAGACACTTTCCCGACCCCGGAATCGAACCCGGGACCCGTTGATCTGCGCACTTTGCTGAAAATCATCGCATGATCAAATGCATAGTTTACGATTGTTTAAAGCACATAGGGAACAACTCAACAGAACATTCGTTTGTATATATATATGATATGTGGTGTGGTGACGGATTTAGTGTCACCGTGTAAGGAGCAACGGGACCCAGTTTCGATTCCGGGGTCGGGCAAGTGTCTTTTTATAAACCAGAGGCACTTGCTGTGTTGAGCTTATATTGCATGGCATGGAAAGGGATAGAATTTTTGGTTTTAAGCAAACGTGTCTTGTTAGCAAATTGCTGCATATTTTTTATCATCATATTTTTATCATTGAATTTTACTAACTTTGTGCAAGGCTATTTATTAATAATTTTTGAATGAAAAGATAAATAAAAAGATTAAGAACCTCAAAATTATGTACATTTTTTATTATTATTTTATATATATTTTAGGGTTTACACGATGTACATATACTGTACATTAAATTTGACCTTTATAATACATCCTGCTTTGTAAGTAAATAAAATGAATTTTCTTCCTGCTTCTGGAACACGCCAATTATTACATGAACTGTTGTTATTAATTGCCGGTGGAGTAGGGCCTTTACCGTGACCTCTCTTATCTGTCCATGATGATGGCACGGCTTCTTCTCATTAAAACTTTGTTGAACCGCCCTTTATAATGACCTACGTAATGGACGATCCGACCCAAACTTTTAAGGGAGGTTAGTAGACTAATTCAAATTCAGTGTTACTCTGCTATTATGTTGGCTTAGCGAGAATTATCTCGACGTTTTCACGATCTTGTTTTGAAAAAGGTTATAATGGTTTTTAATTTTGTATTGTCACGTCTTCTGTCCGACTTTGTACGGATTAAGGAGGTTTATTAATTGAATTCTGTCGTTTTCTCTACGTACCTAGTGAGAGTTATTTTATTTGTAAGTTGTGGAATTGTAATAGCTCCACCTAGTGTCATTTCGGTGTAGTTTGTGCCATGAAAAATAAAATGGTTAAGTCTCACCAATCTGTTTTCACTATGCTCTCCCTCAGAAGGCTCAAAGTCAAGTTAAGGGCAATGGCGAGAGGGCTATGCTCGGACTGTCCCTGCGAGATCCAATCAGAAATAAGGAGATACGCAGGCAAACAAGGGTCACCGACATAGCCCACAGGATTGCTAAACTTAAGTGGCAGTGGGCAGGGCACGTAGCGCGCAGGACGGACGCCTGATGGGGCAGAAAAGTCCCCGAGTGACGACCGTGTTCCGGATCCTTGGGAGGCCTATGTCCAGCAGTGAACGACTTTTGGGTGGAATGATGACGGTCATGATCTTCCTGGTCTTTCTGGTTCGTTTCTGTGGAGCAGTATTCCGGAATTGGTAGTCAAAATAGTAATGTAAATAGTAAATGTATTATTGATCTATCAAAAGACAACACAATAGCCTTTTTTTTTATAGTGGGGGAAACCTCAAAAGGTAGGCTACCCGACATCACAATACGACTACCTTTTGATTTTAATTTTAAGGTTAACACAATACAATAACTTGCAAACTTAGCACATACTGTTCATTATTAATTTCACACGTTTAAAATTAGGTTACGTAACATTTTAGAAAATTAAAACAGTTCCGTATGTGAGTGTGTTTTGAGATACAAGTGTTAATTAATTAAAAGTTTTTGTCGCCTACCATTAGTATGTACCTGACGTCAAAGGTAAACATTGAGGAATTCGAGGTAATTTCAGACGGGAGACCAATTTGTCGCTCTGCTTGCTTTCAAACTTTGCTTCAGTTTGTGCGACGCGCGATACTGAGCTGCGGTGATTTAAACTCTGTTTATTCGCGGTTTATGACGAAACTTTCTCAATTGGATTGTTTGTTGGGAAGGCATGATAGGAGTTACACGGCACATAAGTCTGATATATCAAATATTACGAAAATCATAAAACTTATTTCTTTACATATAATATTATTAACCTCTTTGGTTAACAATGAGAACACTCTGCTGTTTTTTGAATGCTTTACAATTCGGTGTTAATTTTCTTTTCTTCATATTTTCTATTCTCATCTTTATTCTTCCCAAATTGATAAGGCCTTAAGATCAGGACGGAATGGGGTGGCGACCCTATGTATTCTAATTCCGTCACCACAAGGAATAAGTGACACCGTGTGTCGGTAACCGCTCACCGTCAAATAGTTCGTATACTCTGGTGTCACTCTGGTGGTATTAAAAGTGCATTATGCTAACAACTCTCTCAATCTAGAGGGTTATATGAAACAAGATTACGGGCAGAATAAAACCAGCAATCCTTTGTGTGCGGTTATTAAGTACATAGCAGACCTAAGGGTCGTTCCTTACGTCTTTTATCCCATACTAGCGACCCGCCCCGGCTTCGCACGGGTGCAATGATGAACATTTAAATGTATCAGTGTTTCTCTACAATATTATGCATGTATTATACCTAAAAACCTTCCTCTTGATTCACTATATCTATTAAAAAAATCTTCCGCTTCTGAATCCGTTGCGTAGTTTTAAAGATTTAAGCGTACATAGGGACGGACAGATGATAGCGACTTTGTTTTATACTATGTAGTGATAGTGAATTGACCTACTTCTTAGTCGAGCTCCATTTTGTGGAGTAAAAATTGGCCTGGAGGGATTTGCACATGGTTTGTTTTAAAATTACCTTCGCTTGAGACTAGGGTATATTTTTCTTGCATTGCTTTAGTCGCCGTTTACGGCACCTTCGGAACGAAATCGGTGACATTGTGTACTCTATACTTAAAACAACTTTTGCCTCGAGCTCAACATGTTCACATATGAATTAGTTAGTTTTTGCTCCTTTGCTACATCATGCGATAGTCTCGGCATTTCTCGAGAACTCGGCTCTCGTTAACCGCCTCTCGACCCATCTCGAGGGGCGGCACGGCCCTGACACACTAACTTCGCGTCTTTGCACTTTAAAACACTATTTGCTTCTTCCAGGTGTTCAAAGTGTAAAAGGAAACAAGTTGGCAGTTATTTTCTGATAGCATTAAAGTTGAATATTTAAAGTTTTATTTGTATTGCTACTGAAGCAGTCATCGTTTTCTGAATACAACCTAATGTTCAAATAATATTACAACATTACTAATATTAGCTGAAGATGCTAAAGTTTATGTGTTTGCAACTTCATTTTCTTATTCTTCTTTGGCCCCCGGGGGTGGGGCCAGCGATTATGTGGGACTCCGTTAACTACTCGTCTACCCACTAAAACCCCAGCAGTATACCCTCACACGAGAAGCTTGGGACGCCACAGGTTCGCGTGACCGCATTCCACTGTGACAGCTAGTGTTTCCCTGTGCCAAATTTTCTTGCCAGCATGGCACAATGGGCTCACTTCCCTCCATGAAGTTGGAGGTGGCCCGACTCGGCAGTGGGTCATGTACGGGCTGAGTAGTAGTAATAGTAGTAGTAGATATTATACTGAACTCCTGCCTTTTAGGCACCATATTGTTACCGAAATTTACTTTTACTGTCTGTATGTGTGTGTCTAATAAAAGTTTTTTCTTTCTATTGTCAATTGTTCTTGTTGGTTTAGTCGCTCAGAGGACATCCCAAGGTTATAATGAGTTGGTAACAGTATGGCCGGGTTCACACGGCATTGTCCTGCACGTTATCCTTGTATTCGTTTTATTAACGTAAAAATTTTAACCCAGGTGTTCATACAGTAGATTTTCATTTGTGATAGAACGGATAACTTGGCTTTATTGTTTTTTTTATATTGGTATAATCGAAGGCGCCAACAGAGCTGAAGGTTTTGGGCACATCCTATAAATGAAGAATCGGGGCGTATTAGGAACTAAAACGCTTGTTCGGCTGCTATTCGATTAAAAACGTACGAACATCGTGCCGTGTGAACCAGACAGACCATAGTATACTATGCGCCACTGCTAGCCAAGTACGTTAAAGTTCATTCGATTTGCTTGCCCGTTGAGTATTCGTTTAAACGTATGAACGTTATACGTTTTTTTTAGTACAAACGACGTGTGAATGACTAAGTACATTGTATGCGCCACTGTTTATTCGTTAAGACGTATACTGCAAAAAAACGAGCAGTACAGTGCCGTGTGAATCCAGCCTCAACCGGGCTTTAGTGTCCTAAAACGACACACAAATTCCCATTTATACGGCCCTCGAAAATGGCGTAACTTCTAATTATATTATAAAGTTCATACAGGCACTAATTGGACGAAGTTAGCCTCAAAGTGGAATCAAGATTGGAATGAAGATATAATTTAACAAGACAAGTTTACTCGTTTTGTTAACTATGCCAGTTGACCTGATTTTAATCAGAGCTGTTGGCGAGATTCATCTTTAATATACAATGTCACAATAAAAAAAAGCAATATTATATTTATTGTGGCAAGAGACAAAAATACAATGACACACATACAAATGACATAGATCTTAAAATGAGACCAAAAATACTTAAATATATTATTTAAAGGAGTCCCTTAAGGCAAGGTTCCGAAGATACTGGCAGCGTTCCCCCTTTGAATCGCTAGACTGATTCTTAAGAAAGCTACCAGCTCTTCGGTCTCCTGTGATGTTGACTAACCTTTTTGCTATTTCCTTAAAAAGGCTTATAGCGCTAGGACCCCACGGACCAAGGGTCTCGACACCGAATGGGACAAATTCATATTCGGAGCCTAGAACCCTGTATGCGTATGCTTTAAAAAAATACTTATTAAAAATATTATTTTTTGTCACATACCTGGTGATATATTGAATATTATCATCCTTTTTTATGTATACTTAGTTTGTATAATGTGTATAAAGATCACTAAATCACATTGCGCATTTGAAATCAGATTTGTGTTTCTTCATATCTTTATCTAGACACGTCCTGCATCAGAAACACGATCGATGAAGCCTCGATCCTTTTTGAGAATACATCTTAGAAATGAATAACTCTAAGATTACAGCGAATGTAAATAAATATTTAAATCGACTGGCACTGGGTTTCGTGTCAAGTTTTCGTTCTCTTGCGGCTAGGTTATTGGCCTTGTCAGCTCTAACGACACCCTTAAGATGGAATGGGTTGGCGACATTATGTATTCTAAATCCGTCAACAAAGAAAAAGACACAGTCATTAAAAAACCCTGATTTTATTTTAAAACTTTTTTTCGCAGAATGTTCCGACTGTCGTTAAGACTCGATTATAAAAGAATAACCATGTATTCAAAACTGAAAAAATGAAAGTAAATCTGTACAACCTATCGCATTCACCATCTTCTAGTAGTCATCGCCAATTATTTTTCGTTAAATTTTTTCTCATTCTTAAGTATAAAGCAACTTTTATCTGGCATCGACTGCCAGTGTGACTGGGAGTTCATAAGGGCTCTTTGCTCGCCTTATCGTTGCCCTGGAGACGCGCTTGAAACGTTTTTAATGCTGGCCCACGACACGCTGACTGAGTGCTCGTTCATCACATTTGCATATTTGAGTGGCCCGCGCCATTTTAAATAAGGAAGCAAAAAACGGGGTTTAAAATAATTGGAATGCTTATTTTTGACGTGCCAGTATTTTTCGTCGTCGAAATAAACAGTGTGTGTGGAGGTTGGTCAGTATTATTTATCTTTATAATATCATCCATAACTATTAAATTTAGTGGGAATTTGAGTTATTCAAATCGTCTGTAGACATAAATGTTTGACGTGCGACACACCTCAAATACATACGAGTATAAATCTAGTATGCTTATTACGCAAAAGCCAATAAATATTTTTTTTTATTGCATTCTAAATCAATCAGTTTTACAATCTCAATTAATGTATGAATTGCCACAACAGCTACAAGAAATGGTCTTTTAATTTTTTTATCTGAGTGTGTATAATGTGAACATTAAAAGTTTCTTTCAGTATTTCCAAATTTTTCATTTTTGTGTCACTCATTAATAAGCGAGCGTCATTATAAATTTTGAGTCGATTTACAAATCTAATACACAGATAGTTCGTAGTTGTTTAGAACTAGTATCTTGGACCTATTCTGAATTATGTTGATAGTGACATCGTAACAGCTTTAGCTTGCTTGTTAACCATTTTATGGGCATTCGTAAGTTAGCATCTTAGGTTTTTGAATATATTTCGTTTACGATGTAGTTTCATTTAATTTATAGCATTCGTCGGTTTATAACGATGTTATTTAGTGCATTAGTTTATAATGATATTGGTTTTATTGTATAAACTGATTTATTTACCAATTTATTATTTTTACTCTATTTCTACCATCATTTCGAAACGCGGCAGCATCGGAGATGATCTGGCGGAAGGTACTCCAAAGGGACACAATGGGATTTCTTAAGAGCTCTTCGATAAAAGTCCCCGGTAAAGACTAATTCATTTATTTAAAAATGCTTGCAGGACCAAGAAGTCTGTCAAACGATTTGATAAATTATACCTTTTGGTAAATTGGCAAGGTTTTCTATTTGAGTCTTTGTAACGAACAATGTCACGCACTTTTCACTCGCGTATTCTCTATTACTTATATTAAACCATATATCTACCTACTTTTCTTTATTGAGTCTTTATTTTATTACACGGCACAATACTTCCAAAGAAAAATACCCGAAAAATACGAGACATATGGAACAGAGAATATTTACCGCAAAAGAAATATTTTTTCGGGTAATATTAGTAGTAGTAACTTGGAAAGAAAAATATTATATTAGCGAGGGCACGATACCCTGCTATATAGGTAAGTAATTTATGAGTTATTTCGTCTAGACTTTACTATTAAAGTGAACGGAGTAGACCTAGGAGGTTGTGTCTGTCTGATTTATCTTTGACTAACTCTTACCCTCGGTTTCCCTCACATTGGTATTGTTTATTACTACACTTCATAAAAAAATGTCCGTGAAAGTTCGTCTGTCAACATTGGTCCGAAAGTTCTGGAAACAAACCAACTGACAGATCTTTGAAATTGGTAATTCGGGACTGTTCTATAACTACAAAAAAATTACAATTAATTAATAGTACAAAGAGACATTTCAATTAAATTATTCCGCTACGACCTACCTCTCTTATTATATCCATTTCTTATTTTGGTAACTAATTTCAAATTGAAATTCAAAAGGAACTTTAATGTAGGTTTTATAATAGATCGTCTTGTTTAAAACTACCATCATTATCTATCGGCCCTTTTCCTACGCTAGGTAGTCTTTCTTATGCATGTTCTCACTCACACCATCCATCCATCTCGTCACCCTTACGTCCAGCCCCGTTCACACTGAAACTACCACCCAGTTCGGAATGCCGCTCCACAGAGAAGTTTGCCCTGTGTGTAATACAAAATTCTATACAAAGTCAGAGTATTTTTTTTAACTTTAAAATTGTTTTAATTAATAAAAACACCATAAATAAAACTACTTTCGTCACCATTAGTCTCCAACAAATGACTCTAGTTTATATGGTCCCTATGACGTTGACGTTTATAATATTCACGTTGTACGTAGCGCGACTGTCATCATAAATCTGGCCGAATTACGGACAACGCGATGGATGGGTTTTAATTTGTGGCGTGGATAAGTGTTGTGGCAATTTGGATATTTGCTGCATATTATGGTCTTAAACGGTTATTAAATTTATATTCCGAAAGCTGCCGTCTTTAAACAAAAATACAGCTTACCGTCTAAGCGCCAATTACAGGTGATATGTCAGTTATGTTAACATGAATAATTTCAAATCATATTTTCTTTCGTTCTATAGGTTTTGTACAAAATAAAATCAAAATCAAAATGTTTTATAATCGGATAAATTCTTGCGAATGCTTTCAAATAGTCAAAGATTTTAAGAGAAAATTTTAAACATAGAACTAAAATAATTCATAATTTAGTTTTTACCACCGGTTCAGAATGCCATTCCACAGAGAAGAGCCGGCAAGAAACTCCAGGGTTGCTCTTTTAAATAAAAGGGTTACAATGATGGTGGTCAAACAAGTATGACAGATAAGTGCAATAACACGCATAAACATATTTAATAAAAAATTAAAAAAAACAGTGAAATTACACAAAATAAAATACAGTGTCAGCACCCCTTCCATTATAAGAATGTGGTAATAGCCGACACATGAATTTACAAAGCTGATTACCTAGCCGCAAGACAAGGAAAACTTGACATAGTAGGCCAATTACCCTCCATGTAGTTGGAGGTGGCCCCGCTTAGCAGTGGGTCATGTATGTGTAAAAGCTGCGACTGAGTTAAAATATATCAATTTTAATAATATGCTATAGTTTAAAATGTTATGCGATATTTAATGTTCTTTTCTATGAACTATATTTTCTAGAGAAGGTATACAAATATATATTCTATGATTGATGTTTAACTTTATGTATAATGGACCATTAAAAAATGCATTAGTTGTCTTTTCTAACACTCAAATCGCCGTAATCCATCGCTTTGGCTAAAATAGTGACGTCATTTAGTTTTCTCTAGTCATAAAAACCATTTGTTCTATTCATGATAATGATTTTCTTCTATAGTTGTTCACTAAGTAGTTCAAAATCGATTTTCTTGTATGCGCAAAACTAGAGATTTAAATACAAACTTTTGCGGTCGAACTTGAACGAGCTCGAACTTAAAGTTTTGGATTAAACTTTCACTTATCAGTTTCGACAGGTCACGATTTTCTATTAAATACTTACTTGCGTTTCAGCTTACTCATAAACGTCGTAAAATTACTTATAGAAGCCACGTTTCCAGTGAGTTATGAAGAGATGTATGGGATATGACAGTTCCGAATGCTGTTGTCATGGCGGGAAGGGTTTGAGGTCGATATTTTATCTGCAGTTCTGGGTTTACCAGTAAGCTGTAACCTAAAGGGATAGATTTTATGGGGCGGCAAATTTATTTTAGATAAACAAAAAAAGCACTGCTATAAATCACTACATAGTATCAAACAAAGTCGCTGTCGTCTGTCCGTTCCTCTCTATGCATGCTTAAATCTTTAAAACTACGCAACTGATTTTGAAGCGGTTTTTTTTGATTAAATAGAGTTACTCAAGGGGAAGGTTTTTAAGAATAATACATATATAATATTGTAGCGGAACACTGATAAATTAAGATGTTCTAGTAAATAATAAAATAATGTTAAATACTGATTGTATATGATACCGAATTGTAGACGTCAGTAGGGGCGGCGAAATTTTAATAGCCCTCTTCAGAAGAAGACTTCTTGGGCCATAAATGACCCACTGCTAAGTCGGGCCTCTTCCAACTGCATGGAGGGTAAGTAACCAATTGTGCCACGCTGGCCAGACGCGTTGACACAAGTTTCGTATCAAGTTTTCCTTCACTTGCGGCAAAGTTTTTGGCCTCAACATTTCATTTTGTCGCCTCTTACCACACCCTCAGGATGAAATGGGTAACTCCTAACTGTATATTAGAAACTAAAACTTCGCGGGAGGAATATTAATTTAAAAAAATAATATTTTGACAGCTGTCAGTTTCAGACAGGCTTCCGGCTAACGCAATAATTTTGGACTGACTGAATCCATCACTTATTTTGATCATCACCCAATTTCATAATGATTTTATTTAAAACATGCATGCCAGTTTAATGTACATAATTAATATGTATTCTATAAAAAAACGGACGCTTGTAGCCTCTATCAATTCGGTGGCCGGATGGGCAGAAACTATGAACATTCCCAAATCCTGCTAAATTTTGTATTCTATCACCACAAGGCGTTTTTAATAGCCTACTGGCAGCAAATGTATGAATACACCACAGGATATCTGAATCATTCCAAATTCAAATGCTGAAATTTCAAATTCACATTCTGATTGTGAATTGGTGAGGGTTAAAATAGTTAGGAAGTCCCGTAATAATATGAAAGCATGGATCTTGAGTGACGGATGCGTCGGGAATTACCCCGATAAGGGTTGGGTGAGCAATAAATGTGTGTACGTCAGGTTGTGCTAACTTAATAGTTGTTGCTTGACGTGGTATAAGTAGAACTCAGATTTTGTGCTAGGCGCTAACGACGGAAAGCAAACGTTGCCGATGCTTGTTAATTAAAGACGTTGGTCCGTAAGTTTGTTATATTTAATTTGCATTCGACTGCCTCGTTGGTCTAGTGGTCAGATGTGCCGCCTTTGGATCAACGGGTCCCGGGTTCGATTCCGGGGTCGGGCAAGTGTCTTTGTCTAAACCAGAGGCACTGGCTCGGAGTCTGGGTGTCATTTCTATCTATAATATGTATGTATTTACAAAAAAAAAATGTATATAAGTAGTTTATCATACATCTCGTTACCATAACACAAGCATTAAGTTGCTTAACTTGGGACGAGATGGCGTTGTGTGAAATGTCCAAGGATATTTATTATTTATCTATACTAATATATAAAGCTGCAGAGTTTGTTTGTTTGTTTGTTTGTTTGTTTGTTTGTTTGAACGCGCTAATCTCAGGAACTACTGGTCCGATTTCAAAAATTCTTTCAGTGTTAGATAGTCCATTTATCGAGGAAGGTTATAGGCTATATTTTATTTTCAAAAGAATTAGGGATCCGTATGAAAATTGCGATTTTGTAACCCAAGGTGTAAAATCGAAAACCTATTTATGCGTGCGCTGCAAAAACGATTGACAATAGAACAAAATAAAGTACTACGAGTTTGTAGGGCTTATTAAAATCTACAAAAAAGTCCCAGAGAGCACATATCTAACTATCATAGTTTAGTCACAATAACCACTTTTATATTCATAAAAAAAATGCATAGAGATAAGCACGGGTTCGAAGTCCACGCGAGCGAAGCCGCGCCCAAAAGCTAGTATATACTAACTGCAAAGGATTTTGACCGTGTGGTGATGGATTTAGAATATATAGTGTCACCACCCCATTCCAACCTCAGGGCGTCGCAAGAGCCAACAAAACGAAATGACAAAGCCGCAAGACAAAAACAGCTTGATACGAAGCTACTGTGCCAAACCGTCTAGCCAGCGTGACACAGTTGGCTATATACCCGCTCTGTGATGGGTGGAGGACCGACTCAGCAGTGGGTCATTTAAGGGCTGAGTAGTAGTTGTAAAGGATTTTTCGCATAGCTGAAAAACAATAGTGCAATATCAAAAGTGACACAGAACAATTATTATAAAATACTAGCTTATGCGCGCGGCTTCGCCCGCGTGGGCTTCGAACCCGTGCTTATCTCTATGCATATTTTTTATGAAAATAAAAGCTGTTATTGTGACTAAACTATGATAGTTAGATATATGCTCTCGTGGACTTTTTTGTAGATCTTTATAAGACCTACAAACCCGTAGTACTTCATTTTGATCTATTGCCAATAGTTTTTGCAGCGCACGCATAAATAGGTTTTCGATTTTACACCTTGGTTTAGAAAATCGCAATTTTCATATGGATCCCTAATTCTTTTGAAAATAAAATATAGCCTATAACCTTCCTCGATAAATGGACTATCTAACACTGAAAGATTTTTTTAAATTGGACCAGTAGTTCCTGAGATTAGCGCGTTCAAACAAACAAACAAACAAACTCTGCAGCTTTATATATTAGTATAGATAGATAAAAGCAGTATTTGGAAAAATAGACGTTATTTAATAGTTCCATCATTTCATTTGTTATAATAACATAACCCCTACGGTATAGGTAATTTACACTGAATACATATTTACTTACCTTAAAGTCCCAATTAGTTTATTTATGTACTAGCGGCCCGGCTCCGCAGAGCAACAATAAATAAATCCATAAAAACCAGTTATATTTAGATATATGTGTTTATTAATTGTATGATATGTGTTATTCTGAAGTTTAGGGTATATTGTTGTAAAGATTCATGAAAATGCATTCAGCACTTTTTGCGTGAGTCATATAGCTTACACATCAGAATAACACATAGCTTGTAATTTAAAAGATGTAGTGTGAATTATCCGAAATATAACGATAAGTATCGGTAAGCGCGGGTGAAACCGCGGGGCGTAGCTGGTATTAATATAATTTTATATTCATATCTTATTTGTTTCCCCATAAAACTTACGGTCTAACAAATTGTGAACTAAATAATATGCAATTCCTTAATTTAAATAGAAATTCCCGCATATAATTACGTATCTCATTCTCTAGCGTCAAAGGTGCACAGCGAGTCTCGCCCATTAAATGAGAAATTCCTAGAGTACTACGTGGCAATGTAGTGCTGAGAAAGGCGCAGGCCAATATCGATATTAAACCTTATTTGTTGGCCTTAAAAATTGGGTCACAAAGGCGGGAATAAATTAACATTATTCAAAACTGGAACACGACGCGAACGCTTCTAAATTGGGAATTAGCCTTGGAAATGTTATTTTCTTTTCAAATTTATCATCCTTTTACGGACTGAAAATAACATTTTATCGATATATCGATATTTTTATGGCCCTATTTACAATTTCATCTACACAGGCACTATTTGGAGCGTGTGCTAATTCGATGTTCGTAAACGGGGGTTTATTAAAAAGAGACGAATTTTTCGCGCGCCAGCTACCTTGTACGGGTCGGAAGTCAATTTGTTCCAAGATGGCGCTTACGAAATGTAATAAGTGGCCGTTTTATGAGAGCTTCCTTTATGGCTGTCTCATGGAATTTTCGGAGTTGCCTTGAGTGGGGTTAGTTGGTTGTAAGTTAATTATTAAATTGTCATTGCTTTGCGTTATATATATTATATGATATCTTTTCTATGCATGTCTAACGTACATGGATCTATAATAATAAATAAATAAATATTAAATATCTTTGGACATATCACACAACGCCATCTCGTCCCAAGTTAGCAACATAATGCTTGTGTTATGGTAACGAGATGGATATAAACTACATATATCTTAATATATATATTTCTTGTGTGCGTGTGTATGTGACTGAACTCCTCCTAAACGGCTGGACCGATTTGAATGAAATTTTTTGTATGCGTTTGGGTGGCACCGAGGATGGTTTAGATTCACAAATCAGCCCGACAGATGGCGCTGCAGTCGGTAAACAAATATCATGCAGGACAACGTCTGCCCGGTCAGCTAGTACTTTTATAAAATAAAAATACTTTTTCCAAGACACTGAGAAAATCTTGAATCTTCAAATTTATCTTATATAATAAATAACGGGGACATAATATTATAAATAATAGATTTTATTAATGTCAAAAATCAATTCATTTCCTAGCCGGAATGTAATTTACTGAGTCAGCTAGTTATCTTTAAGAATGAAAATATATTTGCAGAGTAATAACACTCATAATAAAGTGTGTTAAGAGGTAATACTTGCATAAATCACTATCACTACATAGTATAAAACAAAGTCGCATTCTTCTGTCCGTCCCTATGTATGCAATAATCTTTAAAACTACGCAACGGATTTTGAAGCGGTTTTTTTTAATAGATAGAGTATTCAAGGGGAAGATTTTTATGTATAACCCACCCCCGCTTTGCACGGGCGGGCCACTAGTTATCAATAATTTATTTATATTCATGCTTTTGGAACGAAAATAAATCATTTAGAGAAAATGTCGATGTAAATTTACTCATGTGGCGAAGGTTCTGAGTAAAGGATTTTTTGTAATACATACTAAATTTGGAATTTGTGAATCTGGCTTAATATTTAGTTGAACTTGACAATTTATGATGTAGTGGAAACAGTACTTTAGACTAAAGACTCTCCGTTCGCGTCTCCACTCGCATAGTTGGCTCGCAGGCAAATTCGCAGTATAGTAGACGGACAGAAACAATTAATTAAAAATATTGTTATTGTGTATTTATTTACTTTGAGAAATATAACATAATTATGAAGTTTCGATATTACAATATTAGAAGTTCACGATTTTGAATATTTAAATCCAATTAGTGTCATTATCGTTAACAGCATTTTTGCCAATGTTGCCTACAATTTCTGCCAGTCCCTTTATAGCTTAAGGTCTCATTAATTGACCATCAGGCGACGATTTGTTAGGAGCTTACAACTTTGTTGCCGTTAAGCGAAACGTCGATGGAGGTTTTAATTAAATTTTTAGCGTTATTATTATGTTCTCTCGTTTGATTTTACGAGAAAAGATTGTCGGATATAACGTAAAATTAGTAGGTAACATGCTGACTACAAACTTTTAAATTATTTCTAAATTCTACAACCTTACTTTTATTCTCGTTTTATAGTCCTTTTTTATTAGTGGTCTATTATGTACATTGTCCTTCGATAAAACAATAGTATAAAAACAAAAAGGAACGATGTCAATACTTGCAAGTCAATTAAAAAAAGTTAACTGTAATTTCAGAGAGGGTTCTAAATCTAAAATTTGAAAGTGACTAAATATAATTCATTCTCAGTTATCCAGCCATTTTGGGAATTAGCACGGGTTTTAGTTTGATCGAAGCACCATCTTTTATTCAAGAACGGAGTTTGTAATTTTGTAGTCGCCAGTGTCAATCAAAAAGGCCCATCTTTTTGATTGACACTGGCGACTACAAAATCCTTTAGCTCGGGACTTTTGGCTATAATTATTATGATGGCTTCTTTTACCATATAATACAAAGACCACGCGAGCCACGGCAATATTCAATTTAAAATATGAATTCTGTTTAGTACCTGGTATAATTTTTTTACCCAGTAGCTCTTTGGATATGCACATTATTAATGTGCTGTCAGTCTCAATGTCCAATATCTCAACAAGAGCATTGGCTTGCCGCCCATTCGCTCCAATAATGGATTTCATCACGTCATTCGCACCGTCCCTTAGAGGGCCGCGGGTACCATCTATCGATACAGATTAATATAATATGATGACGTAAATAATAGACAGTTGCCAAATAAAAAGCTACCTGCATTGTACGAACAAGTTACCTTATAAGAACCTGTCTACCAGTGAGCATGAGAATATCTGGATCTAGATTTTTTCTCAGACTAGTTCTGAATAAGAGGATGTTTATTGTTAGAGATGCTGTATCGGTGTTTCTAGGAATAAATTGTTTACAAGTTTACTAGGGTGTACTTCCGCAATAAAAAATATGGTTTATATTTTGGCTGTATGGCTAACACCTTTGCCTTTCTAATGGACCAATTACACCCAGATAAATTTATTAATTAATCGGTAACGTTTGCAGACATATAATTAATTAACTAAACACCCAAATCTAGAGCATATACTATTAAAATTTAAGTTTGAGCGTATTTCGTTATACACAAGTATACAAATTTTCACTAGAAACGCTCCCCACACTGGCTAAGTCCCAGTACAACAGAGCGCAGGGAAATATTAAATTTTAACTAGCATGAGAGGTAGCAAATTTCGACCACAGAAGAAATTCTACTGGCGCGTTTCGTGTTAACCGAAACAACTCTACAAAAAACTGGCAAGTTTTAATGGGATTCGCGCCGTGATATTCGTCTTGAGTTCCAATTTTAAATACGCTCTACGTGGCGTTTGAATTTGTTTTTTTCTGGAAAGTTCCAAATTGTAATCAGTGTATCAAAATTGGAACATTTTATTAAACGGAACTAACTATTTTATTACATAGAAACCAGTAAAAAGCTAGATGGAAGAGAAGAAGAATGTGTATGTATGTGAGATAGACATAGAAAAAGGTCCGCCACTGTATTTTTTTTTTTTGCATATAATAAAATAATAAATAAAAAGAGAAAGGAGCGAAAGAGATAAAGTTGGGAGATTAGCACTAGCTACTACATTAGCAACAAAGAATTTTGTTCAGAACCCAAAGTATTGAACCTGAAATGGGGTTTTCCCAAATCGGTAGGTCGATATCCGTCATCGCACCGCGTTAGGGCCAACGTCTTATAAATCATTCCGAAAAGGTATTGTCCGGAAAGGATTTAGTCGACATAACCCTTACACAAATTTATTCAAACGATGGGAAATTTTGTTTGTGTGCTCTAATATATTATTGTACAGTATTTCTTACTATACGCTACATTTAGTTGCCACTGATATCCATTGCTCGTCGTTACCATAGGCTTCCCCCATAGGCCGACAAAACACTTAAAATATCTACTAAACGTTTTTTTTTACCTTTGTTCGTCATATTGTAGTTAAAAATTGAATCAGATAAATTAAATTTGCTCCTTCAAGATGCAGTAAATCAAATTTACATATGCAGAAAGATTCCGTACTGTAGGTTCTGTATCCTCGCTTTGCCGATGTCTATAGTCACTTTGTTCCACCCTGTATTCCATAAAAGAGAAACCTTGGAAAGGTCCAGAAATAGCGTAATCGGCCTTGTTTGGACTCGGACGTTTGTTGGCATAAATTAAATTAAAAGACCCATTCAATAACATCAAAAGACTCAATCAGAGTGAGGTCGAGCGCTACCAATCAATACTCACTAGTGTTGTGCTCAATCGAGGAATTGAAGAGTCGATACTAAAGTATGTAGACTGTTCAATAGCTCGATGGTGTGTTGCAATATGTTATCCATAATTGGAAAATGATACAGGTGAAATTGTTTTTTGTGATGATGATGATACATAGAATCACATATTGTTGATGTCAATATATATTGTTGGTGACAATATGTGATTCTATGTATCATCATCATTCAATATTGAGACTGTCTTAGGAGGCAAAAAATGTAGTCGCAAGATACTGATACAAAACATCGTGCCGACTCGGGCATAGACGAACTTTATGGTGGTAAGAAAGAATACAAGGGTTGAAGCATTAAAATCTTAGGTAAAAATGTATTTCTGGCACAAACTGGTCGTAACTCGGCAACATGCTAGGAACATGCCCAGCAACATGCTAGTAAAAAAAAGTTGCAAGCATTAAACGTCTGCCTGCCATTTAATTACACATCACCGAATAGGCTGGTTTACTCATACTTTTGCGGACCCTTTCGTGGACTGTTGTATCTACTACTACAACTATTCAGCCCATATGCCTACTTCTGATTGGTGACTCCTGTGACCATCTGACATGGAGGGTCTGTCAGTCTACTGTGCCACCCTGGCACAGGGATTTGTGCCAAGTTTTCCTTTTCATGCGGCTAGGTTAACGGCCTTGTAATTTCCTGTTGTCGACTCTAACGACACCCGCACGATGGAATGGGATGGTGACACTATGTATTCTTAATCCGTCACCACACAGACCATTGTTCTATCATTACTGTCCTTTATGGGTCGAATAATGCTAAATGACGGTTATACGACTTTCATCCCTTATTCCATTTATTTTGAGTTCTTCGGTTCCACTAGGGCCATAGTAAGCTATATTTCCCTCCATGAATTTGGAAGAACCTCGACGCAGTAGTGATCATTGTCTTCTTGATGCTTGTCCGCTATTTACTTATCTATTCAACAAAATACATGTTTACGTATATTTGTGACACAGTAACAAGCTTATCTACATGTATCCTTCTTTCACAGCGCTATCTATATGGGAGGAAAAAAGATAAGACGAGTAACCTTTCAGGTTAAAAATCGTGTCAATGTTTGAATAAGGGTGTAATATGACGTGTTGTATCTCTTGGGGTTTGTTGTTGGCCCGGGGAAATGTGAAGGTTTTTATGGGTCGTGGGGTATTGCGATTATTTTTCTACATGTAGCTCCAACGGGACGTTTGTTTTGTTTATGGTTATAAGATGTATACTAAAGATTCTATAAATTTCTGCTGTTGGGTCGAGCCTCCTCCAATTACATAGATGTATGAATATTCACTACTACTACAGTCGGATCCAACTCGGCTGGGCAGCGTTTGGGAAGCTGCGAAAGATCTTCTCGTCCCCAATACCACAGTGTCTGAAGACAAAAGTCTTCAACCAATGTGTGTTGCCAGTGATGACTTATGGAACAGAGACGTGGTCGCTCACTATGGGCTCCATCAGAAGGCTCTAAGTCACCCAAAGGGCAATGAAGACTCCTATGCTCGGAGTTTCCCTGCGAGATCGAATCAGAAATGCGGAGATACGCAGGAAAACCAGGGTCACCGACATAGCCCACAGGATTGTCAAACTTAAGTGGCAGTGGGCAGGGCACATAGCGCGCAGGACCGACGCCCGATGGGGCAGAAAAGTCCTGGAATGGCGACCGCGTTCCGGAAAGCGCAGTGCTGGTAGGCCTCCCACACGGTGGACCGATGACCTGATTAAGGTCGCCGGAAAACGATGGATGCGGGCGGCCCAGGACCGGCCTTAGTGGAAATCTTTGGGGAAGGCCTATGTCCAGCAGTGGACGTCTTTTGGCTGAAATGATGATGATGACTACAGTAGTAGTAGTAATAGTGAATATTCAGACTACTCAGCCTTTAAATGACCTAGTGCTGAGTCGGGCGTATTTGTATCACATGGTAATTAACCTACTATACCACGCTGGCCAGGCGGGTTGGCACAGGGTTTCCTTTTAAGTTTCCCTTCTCTGGATAGGATTTCGGCCTTGTCATTTTCTTTTGTCGGCTCTTACGACACCCTCTGGGTGGCATAGGGTGGTGCCACTATGTATTCTATTAAAAACGATATACGCACGTAATAAAAAAATATCACTTCATTAATTATCACAGTGTGTATGCACACATTACCGGTCAAATTCACAATGCTGTTTAAACGAAGCTTAAAAAATATGTGTGATCTTGTCATTAAAAATATGTGTGGTCTGCCTAACAAAAGGGACGGAAATATAAGACCTACACGTTTTAGTTATTGCAGGTTTGTTAAACTATTGTTAATTCAAGATTAAGTTACACACGAGGTCGAGGCTTCAGTATATCTTGTTCAGTATGTGTGCGTCCAGTCGACATCGGGAATGTGGGTAGCAAATTCGAGGTATTTGGTCTCACACAATTGATTGAACACTCAGTTGAGTGATTGCGTTTGGACTAAGTCGAAGCTCGCATTGATTTCTACATAGCATAAACGTTATTTCCCTGAGTATGTCTATTGAGAGCAGTGTTCGGATGTTTAGTTGTGATAAAGAACTTACCAGTAATATATATTTCACACTAGTAGACCCGGCCAAGTGTTGCTATGGCTAAAGTTTATTAATACACTAAAATTAATTTGACTTTTAACGTAGCCCCATCTATTTAATACTTACTCAATCCAGTCAACATTTATATTGCCATCTGTTGGAATCGTTTGGAGCTAACATATAACTGTGACTGTCAAATAATTGACAAATAATTTTGCAATAAAATAATATTGCGACTATAAATTGAGATATAAGCTATCCTATCTTTCAAGTTGGATCAAACTGCACACGTGTCGTGCAAATTTGATTGAAATCGGTTGAGTAAATCAGGAGTCCATCGAGGACAAACAACGTGACAAGTAATTTATATATATTACTAGCGACCCGCCCCGGCTTCGCACGGGTGGAATTATGCATGTATCTATACATCTATTCTATACATTCTATATACATATACATACATGCATATACATACAGTGTCTGTTTGTAATAATAAAATAACCACTTTTACTAAATGCGTAAGTATTAGGGTTCATTCGGAAATCGTTGGGCTTTGTTCCCGGGAAATCAAGCTCGAGAAAAGTCGAGAACTCGAGAAATCATGTACGTTTGTAGAAAATAAATTTGCAGAGTTTTAATTTGTTTATATTCTATTAACATGCCATAAATGGTGCTATGATTGTAATGTAATTATAATTTACATTTAACTACTTTCTACCTGAGTTTAAGATATTAAAGATATCTTTCGTGTTATATAGAAGCTATTTTGTTTACAAGATTTAAGTTGATTTCTTTTTCTAAATAACCAGCCCAAAATTATGCTGTGATTCTAATGTAATGTAGTTAGTAATGTATTGTAGTAGTTAAGATAATCATCATCATCATCATCATCATATCAGCCAAAAGACGTCCACTGCTGGACATAGGCCTCCCCCAAAGATTTCCACAAAGGCCGGTCCTGGGCCGCCCGCATCCATCGTTTTCCAGCGACCTTAATCAGGTCATCGGTCCACCGTGTGGTAGGCCTACCAGCAGTTAACATAATATGTTGGGGAAAAAGTTTCGTCGCATTTTTTAAGAAATTTCAAAACATTTTTTAATATCGTTTATTTGCATTTAACTAAAGTATGTAGCTACCATTTTGTTCGATAACTTTTTGCCATCTTGTAGGTAGGGACATGATCCCATTGCTATAGAAATTTTGGGACTACTGATCAAAATACCGCGACAAGTGGTTTTGGCAGTCCTCTCGTGATGTTAACCTGACACTGCCTAAAGAATTCTGAAGAGACCGAAACATGTGGAAACCTGAAGATGCAAGATCAGGACTGAAGATTTTATTACAAGTTTATACGAGTACATACTATAATGCGAAAAGACTTTTTCTCCAACCTAATATTTACGTTTTCTTTCATGTTGATTTATTGTTTAGTTTATGTTCTAAATAACCAACTAAAAATGGTGCTGTCATTATGATTATGAGCCTGAATAATATTTTTTCTGTAATATTTTATAAAACAATATTTATAAAATTAATGTTTTTGAAAAACATCGATGAAAGTTTTATAATTAATTTGATACTTTTATTTGAGAGAAAAACCACTGATTTTTAGACGCAATTGGAACCAAATAATATGAGAAAACGTACATCATCATCATCATCAGGCCACATTAGTCCACTGCTGGACATAGGCCTCCCCTAAAGAGCGCCATAGCGCCCGAGAAAACGTACGTAAATGTAAATTTCTCGACAACCCGACAGTCCCGAGAAATTAGCCTCGAGAATTCTCGAGACCCGAGAAATTGAAAAGCTCGAGAAATCATGAACCCTAGTAAGTATGTATACACAGCACAAAGACCAAAACAACATTTTAAAAAAAAAATGTCTATCTGTCTGTTTGTTCCGGCTAATCTCTGGAACGACTGGACCGATTTTGACGGGACTTTCACTGATATGTAGCTGATGATATAAGGAGTAACTAAGGCTTTTTTTTGACTAGCTTCACCCCGCCGCGTTACCCGCGGGTAACATCGCACCCAGGCGAAGCCGGGACGGGCCGCTAGTTATACATATAAATTATAAACCTTCGTCGTGAATCACTCTATCTATTACAAAAAAAAACGCTTCAAAATAAATTGCATAGTTTTTAAGATTTAAGCATACATAGGGACGGACAGACGACAGCGACTTTGTTTTATACTATGTAGTGATAGTGAAGTCAAGAGGATAGTTTTCATATCTAAACTACGCAACGGATTTTCCAGACTCAGAACAAGTGCCTCTGGTTAACACAAAGACACCTGCCCGACCCTGAAATCGAATCGGAGATCCGTGATCCAAAGGCAGCACTTACAACCCATGTACCAACAAGGCAGCGATGTCTACCTAGTACAAGCTCTATGCAGCATGAAGATGGTTCGATGTTTAGTATGATGGTAGTGTATCCAATATCCCAATGAGACAAACATTGATTTACCTGCAAGTCAACTGATAATTTAATATCGAACCAAATATCTTGAATTACTTTATACTTTAGACAGATAGATAACACTTTATTGTATAATTGCGACATTAACGTGATTTACAAGAGAAATTAAATTTAACACATACAATTGGCGGCCTTTTCGCTAAAAAGCAATCTCTTCCAGGCAACCAACACATTATTACAAGAAATTTTGCGCAGATACTGTTGTTGGGATCGTTATATGTCAGCATTAAATAATAAATATAATATTATATATACATACATATCGTATAATATATACAAAAATATATATAATAATAAAAATAAAAGTACAAATTGTTCATGAATGATTAAATATGTTACAGTGTATATTAAGTTCAACATGAGTGACTTGTTATTGTAAGGAAATGGTTTTTTACTGATTCTTTAAGTAAAGAAAGCGATTGGGACTGTCTAATATGTAAAGGCAGTGCGTTCCACAAACGGACAGAACGGACTACAAATGATTTGTCCATAAATTTTGTGGAATGCACTGGCACACTCAAAATTAAGTTCTCCGACGACCTCAAAAGCCTATCATGCGTGTCGTTAAGGAAGTCAAAACGTTCCGAGAGATATGAAGGGGTGGTGGGATTAAAAAGAATATTGTAAAGTAGAGATAACATATGGTGAACCCGGCGATGGCGGATTGGCAACCACTTGAGCTTATTACGAGATTCTGAGACATGATCATATTTGCGCAAACCAAATATGAATCGTATACAAAAGTTCTGAAGTCGCTCAAGCTCAGAACATTTCATAAAAGACTTTTATGAAATAGCATTTTCATTGTAGCAAGTCATTGAAGATTTTCTGTAAAAGTGTAAACACATTCCGAAAATGACTTCGGAACAGCCGCTCAAAAAGCCTTCGACCCAAACCTCCATCAATAAAATTAATAAAAAATAAAGTGTCCTTAAACACCATTCTCGTTTTGACTGTAGCTTTCTCGAACATTAAAAACCCCTACTTTTCTATAAACGGCCGCGGTTCCTTCGTTTTCCCGATGAATTGACATCCATTGATGTCAAACCGAACAAAGAAAAATCACAGTACATTTGGCGGTTGGAGTAAAATCAACTCATTTTAAACTTTACCGCATCGTAATACGGGCTACTGGCTAACATTGGCAGATAAATTACTAAGGATTGGGATTTATTCTCGCTCGTTTGGCCCTGGTGATCTATTGAGTGAAATCCTGATACTGTATTCCGTAAATTAGACTCTGTTTAGGGTATATTCACAATGGATTAATCTATTGTGTAGTATGATAACGATACTGAATATTATCTTATTATTTCTTTGAGCTAAAATAGGAACATAGTAAAGGTGTGTGGTAACTAATATACCTACTACTACTCAGGCCATATATGACCCACTACTGAGTCGGGCCTCCTCCAATTACATGGAGGGTAATTAGCCTGCTGTACCACGCTGACCAGACGGGTTGGCACAGAGTTTCGTTTCAAGTTTTCCTTCTCTGGCGGTTAGCTCTTCGGCCCTGTCATTTCCTTTTGTTGGCTCTTACGACACCCTCAGGCTGGAATGGGAGGTGACAATATGTATTCTAAATCCGTCACCACACGGAAACGAACTACTACTGATGACGATATTGTCTGCAAATAACTTGAAACAAAACCCTATGCCAGCCAGTCTGGCCAGAGTGCCACAGTAGCCTTATTACCCTCCATGTAATTGGAGGAAGCCCGACTCAGTTTGGGTCATGTATGGGCTGAATAGTAGTTGGTTATGGGGGTTTTGTTACAGCCTGTATAAATATTTAGGTTTTCAAGATAGATCTATGAATATTGAAGTTTAGTGCCAAAAGTTGGTGAACTGACTTATGGATAGGAATTATTAAATATATCTAAGACTACTCGTACATGTCATAAAACGCTATTTAATCACCAAGTCCGTTATGTACCAACAACAACCTAGAAAACTTATCTCGAGCTAATAAAATGACGTAACAGCTATTTCTCTTCACAACGCAAAGGTACAGTTTGTGTTTGACCTTACCAAAGCCACCACAGGGCGCCGGGAGCTACAAACACCCCCGGGAGCTGAGCTCGACGAAACAAACTATTTACTACTTAAATAGCAAAGCACTGGGAGCCAATTTACTTCAACACTCGCCTCCCGCTTGGGTGTAAAGCAAAAGCTACCTTCAGCTCCTATAATTAGGTACATAATGAAACAATTTGTAATCGATCATGTTCGATGAGGTGGCTTATGAAAAATGGGCTTCAGCGACAAGCCATTAAGGTTCATTGTTCTTTGGGAACGAAAAGACAAAAGGTTGCCTGTTCAGGCGTAGCTGTTGGGGACATAAAGTTGACATTTGCCCAGCCAATGTTATTTTACAAGGTTGTATGTTAAAGTTTGGCCGTGACGGGAGGTTTTTGTTATTTGCGCATAAAATACGGTCGGTTCTAGTGGTGCAAGTATGTATGTATGCTAATGTTTTTTCGTGTGCTCAGTATGGGCGGGTCTGATCGAATTTATATGACAGTTTTACGTGAAATGTTTTGGCTGTAAAATAGTGAACGCGAAGATATTAGGTTATGAAGGTATTTCTAAAACATTTGGAGGTAAAAGCCTACGAATACCTTGATAGTGTAGCGACCGCATGCTACATACTTTAGACAGTTTACCCGAAAAATCTGAACTCTCTGAATGATCGCCAACAAATGCGAGATTCACCAAAAAGTCCTACACCGCGGTAGCGAAATTTCAACAGCAATTCGCATAGTTAAGAATTCCCCGACTACAATTATCGGGGGATAGGCGCTGCGACCCCTAGCCAGACATAACACCTCGTCTGGCTGGATGATCATCCCTTTGCACCTAAAATAGTATTGCTAGAAATGAAGTTCTCGTCTAATACTTTTTATTCAGGAGTTCCCTATTAAATGTTCTCCAAGTAACAGAACGAGGTTCCCAATTAAACCGGCTTACTAAAAACGGCTTCGATCAATGTGATTTTAGAAATAGTCAATAGTCATATTAGTCGTATTATCATTAGTTAATTTATGCTATGTTTTGATATGCGATACTCACTGATAATACATGCAAATTAGCGTACTAATAATGTTGACATAAGATCGGAATACGATGTATAGTTATAGTTGTTGCCATTGTTACCTCTGAGTTGTATAAAGCCATAATGAAAGGATCGATAGTACTACTGCTAAAGAGAATTTGCAGAAATTTTTGGGTCAGCAACTGGTGATGAAAGTGTAACATGAGAAATAAGCACAAACCATTGATGAAACATAATGGAACACAAATTACTAAGCTTGTAAGATTATAATACTGATTGCTAGTTGGTTTTCACTGGAACCCCTGCTTTGTCGTAAAATTTTGGTTCACAAAAACAACCATTTACGTAATTGCTTTTTACAGAAAAAAAAACCGCATCAAAAGTGTTGTTTTTCATAAATCTGCATCACCAAATAAACTACAGAATCTCATGCTACGTTCCTTCAATTTTTATGCATTGCTACGTTGCTACGGTCGTAGCAATTTCTCGTAGTCTACACATTTTTGATATTCGTTGTATTTTAAGATATTTGTCTTGGCATTATACGATTAATAGTGCAGTAAAACTTTCTTTAGGTAAAATATTTAGTTTATTGGGTTTTAATTTGTTCAATAAAATAAATAAATAATGGCATATTTATTTAGGACAGTAGTAATGTCTTGTGCATTCCTCAAGATGGTAGCTGAAAATTAAACATATTTCATTATCTATATATTAATGTCTACAGCAAAAGCTGTGTACCGGTCTTTGACGGAAGAGTATGAGCTTTCGCACACTTATAGTTGGTACAGAAGTTTTTTAAAATTAGGCCTAAAATACATTAACACAATAAAAATAACATTACACACACTACCATGTATCTGACACACACGCATATAAACTATTTGTTTATTGTTACAGTCTGTGGTACCATTGATAACAGAACTTTATTAATGTAACTATAAATTTAAATTAACCATGGTTGAATTTAGACCACTAGGCGACCGTTAGTTTAAATTAAAACGGTAAGATATGATTGGTTGTGTCTTATGTATTTTTAAGTTATTTGAAATTAAATATATGTATTATTTATTTAAGGAAACGAATTTTGTTTTTTTTTATCAATAAATAAATAAAATAGTTATAAGTTCATTCGATACTAATGATATCGTATAAGATTGCAAAAGAAAATGCTACAAGAAGAGACGGAAGTTCTCTTGAAAGGTATTCTCCTCTCTTTCTCGTAAATGTAATTACTAATACAATGAACTAAAATAGTATGTTAGATTCTTAAGAACATACACTACCACTACGGCCTCCTCCAATTAAATGAAGGGTAATTAGCCTACTGTACCACGCTGGCCAGATGGGTTGATGATGGGTTGAAATAAATGATTTCAGTTTGAGTTAGGATTTCGGCTTGCCCATTTCCTTTTGTCAGTTCTTACGATACCCTCAGGATAGAATGTGGTGGGGACACTGTATTCTAAATATGTCACCATACTGACTATAAAATACACTATACAGGGTTGATACGACATAGGGACATTTTTTTAACTGCCTATACTAGGTATCATTTCCAGGTTCTGTACCAAAAATCAATTAAATTGGAGCAATAGTTTAGCCGCAAATTATTTTTTAAATTTTTGCCTCATTTGAACATGATGTATCTTTCCTAACAGATGTTTATGCCTAACGCATCGTTTATTAACCTTAGGGGCTGTCCATTAATCAGGTGATGTGTTTTTTAACCCCTCCCTCCCTTGGTGATACCTGGTGAGATTTAAGACTACCCCTCCACCCCCCATGAAAAATCATGTGTATTTTTTTGTACCGTTTCGAATTCATACTAATCACATAAAGTATACGTAGTGTAATTTAATGCCCCTCTGTCATATCAATTCTGTATACAAAAAAAAAACATATTAGCCCGTCAAGGACACGCCAACCCGCTTAAAATGGCGTCACCGTTTAAGGTTTACGCAACCATTATATTGGGTCTAAATCTTATATCAAGTGCTGTCTTTATTTGACGAGCGGGAAACGCAATTTGAAAGACAAAGACAAAGCATTTTCTACGTATAAGCAGGGCATAAAATATAAGCCGTATAAAATCCCATCTCGCAAAGTTCTGCAGCTGCGAGAATTTTATATTTCATGACGTAAAGGTGAACACCTAAATCTTTCTTCGCAAATCCTTTCGAGTGGAAAGCTCCAAGGCGAAGTTTGCGAATCTATTTTTTTTTGCTTCGCGTTAAGTTTGCTATGGATATCTGAGTTTTGCTATCCGAGTGGTGACGCATTTAGAATACATTGTGAAACAACCCCATTCCATCGTAAGGGTGTCTTTAGGCGCCGTCCTATTGCCATCGCTCGTGCGATATCGCGATGCGATTTTATCGTGCGATGAAACCGATCGCGCGATGAAACCGAGCGCGCGATGAGAAAATATTTGTCCTATTACGGTCGTACGATGATTAATAATAATAAGTGTTATTAAAATATTTTCACTTAATCTTCTTATTTTATTCAAATTCATTGCAATAATAGCCCACTCTTTATCATTTTTAAGCCTGTTTTTATAATCTTCACTCCATTTATTCCAAACAATGGGATGAGCACGCATTTTATTAATTAAGTTCTCTTCAAATATCATCTTATGAATCCATGGAATCGAACCATATGACATTTAGTAGATATCAGAATATTTGAACACACGGTCGTCCGATCAATACGATGCATTTAAACAATTTGGTCGCATCGCATGATCGCACATGATCGGATTTTGAAGCGGTTTTTTTAAATATATAAAGTGGGTTCAAGAGGAAGGTTTATAATGTACTAGCGACCCGCCCCGGCTTCGCTCGGGTGCAATGAACCTCTAAATTTAACAGTGTTTCTCTACAATATCATGCATGTATTAAACATATAAACTCTAAACTCTTGAATCACTCTATCTATTAAAAGAAACCGCTTCAAAATCCGTTGCGTAGTTTTAAAGTTTTAAGCATACATAGGGACGGACAGACGACAGCGACTTTGTTTTATACTATGTAGTGATAGTGATAGTGATAATCAGTATAATACATGCATAATTGAACCCGTGCGAAGCCGGGCCGGGTCGCTAGTTAAACTATAAACTACTACTACTATTACTACTCAGCCCATTCATTACCCACTGCTGAGTCGCTCCTCCAATGCATGGAGGATAAATAGCCTACTGTGCCACGCTGGCCAGACGGGTTGGCACAGGGTTTCGTTTAAAATTTTCCTTCTCTTCAGGCTAGGTTTTCGGCCGTGTCATTTTCTATTGTCGGGTCTTACATGATGGAATGGGATGGTGACTGAAACTAATTCCTAGTAATAATTAATTATTGTTTTCGGTTTTTACGATTACAACGTTCGCTACAAAGCTGGAAATTAAATTAAAACTAGCGGCCCGCCCCGGCTTCGCATAGGTGCAATGATGAACCTCTAATTTTATCAGTGTTTCGCTACAATATTATGCATGTATTTTACTTAAAACCCTTCCTCTTGAATCACTCTATCAATTAAAAAAACCGCTTCAAAATCCGTTGCGTAGTTTTAAAGATTTAAGCATACATAGGGACGGACTGACGACGGCGACTTTGTTTTATACTATGTAGTGATGATAAGACCCGATAATTCAAACAAGAACACATTCTATACATTTTCTTCATAAACAAGTCCAACTCGAGACCAAAACAAATGGCCAAGAATTCACTCTCAAGTAATGTATACGAGTATAACTGGTCTATATATCCAAGTCGGTTTTCCTTGAAAAGTTCGCACCCTCCACCCATTCCTTTGTTATGATAGACACCTCCCTGGCCCGGTGTTCCCAGATTATAACTTTTTCTTGAAAACGAAGTTACATTTTATATGGCCCATTATGATGGCAAGATTACATTTCAGTGTCCACAGTGAAAAAATTGTCGTTCAAGTGTAGTTAGTCATTTTATCTTCGTGATTGTTAAAAACGCCATACTGCTAGAAATGAAGGATGCGACAAGAATCCATGTATTGACAACCTAACAACATCTACATCATAATAAGCGTATTTTTAATTTATTTTTATTTTTTGCTTTTTATGATAAAAGCAAAAAATAAAAATAAATTAAAAATTTAAATAAACCCCCGACACAATAACCTAATTTCCCTTTAAAAAGTAAAAAAAAAAAAAAAGTACATCGCGTTGGGGGACCGCTCCTACTTATTTATTATCTGACCCTGGTCCCCCAACGCGATGTATTTTTTTTATTTTTTACTTCGTGATTGTTAAAAACGCCATACTGCTAGAAATATTATATGCTATGGATACAAAAACCGTATCTACTACTACTACTACTACCCAGCCGGTAAATGACCCACTGCTGAGTCGGCCCTCCTCCCATTACATGGAGGGTAATTACTCTGCCATGCTGGCCAGACTGATTACACAAGGTTTCGTTTCAAGTTTTCCTTCTCTTACGGGTAGGTTGTAGGCCTTGTCATTTTCTTTTGTCGGCTCCCGTCAGGACGACGACGTGTACGACACCCTCAGGATGGAATGGGGTGGTGACATTTTGTGACATCTTCATATTTTGAACGAAAGATCTTATTTAAACTATATTTTTTTCAATATATCTTATACTAGCGACCCGCTCCGGCTTCGCGCGGGTCCAATGATGAACCTCTAAATTTATAAGTGTTTCTTTACGATATTATGGATGTATTATACGTATAAACCATCGTCTTGAATCACTCTATCTATTAAAAAAAACCGCTACAAAATCCGTTGCGTCGTTTTGAAGATTTAAGCATTTAGGGGAACGGACAGACGACAGCGACTTTGTTTTATAATATGTAGTGATAGTGATAGTGATAATGATAGTGAAATAACTTGACACCTAACCCTGTGCCAATCCATCAAGCCAGCGTCTGATTATCCTCCATGTAACTGCCTTATTCTTCAGCCAACTCAGTAGTGGGTCATTAATAGCTGAGAAGTATTAGTTGTTCATAACATAGCAATCCGCATGCTACTCACTGGCACCAAATAAGTCATTGGAGTCTATCTATAGTACAAATAAATAAAATTGGAGTGTCTGTTTGTAATAATAAAATAACCACTTTTTACTAAATGCGTAAGTAAACACAGTACATAGACCAAAATAACATTGTTTTTGTCTGTCCGTCTGTCTGTCTGTTTGTTCCGGCTAATCTCTGAAACGGCTGGACCGATTTTGATGGGACTTTCACTGATAGCTGATGATATAAGGAGTAACTTAGGCAATTTTTTCAAAATCTTCGCCTCGCGGCGTCACCTGCGGGTAACATCGCACCCGTGCGAAGCGGGGACGGGCTGCTAGTAATATATATAATCCAATATTCATCCAATGACTGAATCTGTCCTAGTGAGATCCTACAGAATGGTTCACGCTCTATTTGAGCTTTGACATGAGGTCAGACGGTACCCATTAAGGTGCCCTAAATACATTGTCAAAGGGACACAGCTCCTCAAACGACATCAAAGACGTGCAACATCTTGGCATTTCTATTTAAATACCTACTCTTATCTTCTATACATATCTATACAAATAAATAAAATTGGAGTGTCTGTTTGTAATAATAAAATAACCACTTTTTACTAAATCCGTAAGTATTTAAACACAGTACATAGACCGAAATAACTTTTTTTTTAATTTTTGTCTGTCTGTCCGTCTGTCTGTCTGTCTGTTTGTTCCGGCTAATCTCTGGAACTAGCTAGACCGATTTAAACGGGACTTTCACTGATAGGTAGCTAATTATATAAGGAGTAACTTAGGCAACTATTTTTTAGACTAGCTTTGCCCCGCGGCGTCACCCGCGTACGGCAATAAGTAAGCGCGGGTTAAACCGCGGGGCGCAGCTAGTAACCTATAATAGGTTACACAAAATTTAATTTTGAAGAAATATATCTTAGAATAAGTCATTTCGTAATTTCAGCCCATTAATGGGTCGGACCTTCTCTAACTTCATGGAGGGAATAGCTCACTATGCCACGCTAGCAAGACGGTTTGGCACGAGGTTGGTAGTGAGTTAAATAATTATGCTTGATAATATTAAATTATTGTAGCAATCAGCGTGGACGCAATGTTAGTCAAAAAAAATATTTGCCCCAATATCGCAAACACGAATACCAAACGCAAATACGGTATATGAATAGCCATGTAAAATGCCAGCATTACGCAAATATCTGGCCCGCAAATTTGTTAATTCAATAGATTCAAAATCGCCATTCATTGTTTTTTTTTATTGACCTTAATGCCTTTGACCCTAGGCTTGCGTGATGGAAAGCTACGCCAGGGTCTAAGATGGAGCAGGCAATTCAAGGAATTGCCCAGTCGGGCACCGGCTCTCACATACTCACGACGGAACACAGTAAAACTGCTTGGCGCCGACTTAAATGTGAGGGTGGTAGCCAGCCGGGCGGACCGTTCGATCCTACCACCAAGCGTGCTGGGTTTTGTTGACTTTTACAACACGCGTTATTTTCTAGCGTGCGGTGGGGAAGTTTTATATTCTGACCCGTCCCCACACGGGTGAAAAAATTGTGCTATTGATGATCGATTTTGTCACGTTTGCTAAAGCCACATACATAAACACACGTCTAACGAATACAAATGCCAACATCAAAGATTATATCGTCACGATTGAATTTGTTAACTGGTAATAAATTTATAAATTCTATTGTTACAGGTAAGATCGCTTCAGCCAACTTCGGCGGGAAACTTGGACGGTTTTTAATTAAAGAACAAAGTAGGATACAGTTTGATCAGAAATTTCCACCCACGCCGAGAAATCAAATTAAGAAACGTCGGAAACCATTCGATAGTGTATTCGTGTGGGTGGTTACTGAACGTCTCTCCTTTGCCATTTTCGACATTTCATTGGGGTCGGCACCAATGTATCCTGGTTTCGCTAACTACCAGGCTAACTACCAGTATTATTATTACTAGCCTACATCCGCGACCGGTCTAGAGGGACAACATAGTATTTGGCCGTGAGTTTTGCCGTCACTGCCGTAGATGGTAGAATGGCAGCCGGGACCGACGGCTTTACGTGCCCTCTGACGCAATGAGGAGGTCAGAAGAGCCAGCCGACCCAGGTGTTGCTATACGTCCATGGAGATACAGTCAGAGCCCACGGGGCAGCAAGCGCGGGAGGGTACACCACGGGGACGTTTTGTGGGTATTTGAAACCCGTTAGGCCGGCGTGGCGCAGTAGGCTAATTACCCTTCCATGTAACTGGAGGAGGCTCGACTCAGCAGTGCGTCATGTATGGGGTGAGTAGTAATAGTTGTATGGAATTTAGCAAAAATCCCCACATAGATAATGTATTCACAAAACAACTTTAGTAAAAAGTGCCGTGTGGGAAAGTTGGCACTTGTTTTTAACCAATCGTATGCGTTGAACAAAAAGAGGTTTTACTTTGAATTAAAAAAAACATTTTAAAACGCATTTAAAGTGGTCGTAAGGGGAATATTTGCGTGCCAGGGGTCGATAGCGGTGATTACACGCGATCGGCTTAAAACGACCTTATGCAAGATGTGTTGATGCATTTCTAATATGACAATTGATTTCCTGTCGTTCATATTGTTGTAAGATACAATATGACAAGGTTACAACAGCAACTATTAAATCGCCACCGTTCACCGTCAATGAGACGATGTAGAAAATTGACAAACATTGAGCAATATTAACCTCAATAGCTAAGTGTAGTGACGCAACTACCTACTATAAATTTCTTACCAAATTATATTATAGTTCTAAAGGTCACGTATATTCCTTCCCACCATAAACTATTCAGCGAACAATAGACTTTTATTAAGACCATATTTTTATTACGTAGTTTATAGTCTGCACGCAGCTACGGTTTATAAATTTTCCAATGCTTGCATGATACAGAGAACCAACAGTACGCAATACAGTGTTGCCATTCGTTTGGATTTACCAGGATTTGTCCCATTTAGAGATTTATAGTGGTTTGTTTGCAAAAAGCTTTTGTAAGTCCAACACTAAGGTACACACCCCATTTATTTTATTTCATTGGGAACCGGTGGTAAACTTTTAAATAGCGAAATTTTTGATTTAATAAAAATTATAACGATGAAATTTTGTAATAATCCTGTACTAGTATTTAAAATCGTTTACACGAAATAAAATACTGCCGTAAACCTCTCAAAACGATTACTTAATTTAAATATCCATGGCAGGCTGACATTTATTGTTAAAATAGTATGTGTTTATTTTGTTAATCAATTACTTTTATTTAAAAATATATTAATACAATGATATGATTCATCATCATCATCATCATTTCAGCCAAAAGACGTCCACTGCTGGACATAGGCCTCCCCCAAGGATCTCCACAAAGGCCGGTCCTGGGCCGCCCGCAGCCACTGCTTTCCGGCGACCTTAACCAGGTCGTCGGTCCACCGTGTGGGAGGCCTACCAGCACTGCGCCTTCCGGAACGCGGTCGCCACTCGAGGACTTATGATATGGTTATCAGTAGTATAATATATATTAAAAGTAAGTAATATATTTGGATACAATAGTATACAGTATCTTTTTAATAAAATAAAATATTCGCATATGTATTTTTGCGTATCACTACAATGCATCTTTGTAAGAGAATATCTTGAGAAAAGGCAGTACAATATCTCCAAGGACTGAGCGTTTATATGTAAATATATTCAGTTTTTTACGAGATGTTATGGGACCGTTATGGCATTTGATGCCTCAAGAGTGGTCCCGCGAGGATTCCACATTTTAGATATCATAGTCACTGTATTCAAAAAATAAATGTTTAGTGCTATACAAAATCACTTTATTATTTAACACTCAATACGAGAAACAGTTTCATAATATCTTTCTATAAATTCATTGCGTACTTACTAATTTTATAAGTAAACACTCTGTGTTGTTGTTTATGTGTGACCATGGAAAACTATTTCATATAATTTGATACGTTAACAGTCTGTCAATCAAAAAAGTTTGGTAAAACGGGATATTTTGAAACGTTGATAAAACGTTTGTCATTTACCACTGGTTCGGAAAATCAGTCCTTAAATGACGCAGCGTTGAGTCAATATTCTTTCGGTGGGATGGAGAGTAATTAGCATTCTATGCTTCTCTGGCCAGATAGTTTTATACAGGGTTTCATATCTTCGTTATTATGTACATTAAAATTGCTATATTGCTATATTTATATAACGATAAAATGTCTGAGCTAAAATATAGTGCCTTCAGCTCAGTCTTTTAAATCAGTCATCAGTCACACTTACTGCTAAATAATAAATTTGTTAAATTGATTTTAGTCACGTGCCTGCTTTTTATCCAAGCCACTTTGACCTCCCTTGCAAAAGTTAATAAACCCATTTGTCTCAATATTTTGCAGTCATCGAAGGGACTTAGTACACACCCCTTGGGAAGCCCTAAGGGCGTCATTAGTCTATCGCATTGAGTTACGAGCTCTTAATCTTTGTTGGTCTGCACTAATGGCAAACAGTATCGTGCAAGTAATTCCCTGGAATTGCGGCTAAAGACTTAAGTTTTCTTTAAGCGTTTTGACTAGACGTTATCCATTCTTAACAGTGTATAAAAATGCAAGGCGTTACGTTGTTAATTGAAACCTAAACGTGATTCGAATAAATTAAAGTCTGTAATCATCATCATTATCTCAACACATAAGAGATCCACTGCTGATTCTGGCCCCCTCCAATTTCCTGGAGGGAAAATAGTTTACTGTGCTACGCTCGCCACATGAATATGTAATACAGCGTTTTTATCTAATTTTCCGACTCTTACAGCAAAGAAGTTTCATCATCATCATTTCAGCCAAAAGACGTCCACTGCTGGACATAGGCCTCCCCCAAGGATTTCCACAAAGGCCGGTCCTGGGCCGCCCGCATCCATCGTTTTCCGGCGACCTTAACCAGGTCATCGGTCCACCGTGTGGGAGGCCTACCAGCACTGCGCTTTCCGGAACGCGGTCGCCATTCGAGGACTTTTCTGCCCCATCGGGCGTCGGTCCTGCGCGCTATGTGCCCTGCCCACTGCCACTTAAGTTTGGCAATCATGTGGGCTATGTCGGTGACCCTGGTTTTCCTGCGTATCTCCTCATTTCTGATTCGATCTCGCAGGGAAACTCCGAGCATAGCCCTCTCCATTGCCCTTTGGGTGGCTTTGAGCCTTCTGATGGAGCCCATAGTGAGCGACCACGTCTCTATTCCATAAGTCATCACTGGCAACACACATTGGTTGAAGACTTTTGTCTTCAGACACTGTGGTATTGGGGACGAGAAGATCTTTCGCAGCTTCCCAACCCAAAGAAGTCTACTTCTTGCAAACCTTTGATCTAATACGATTAACATTATTAAATCCTTACTTACTTAATACCCCATAAATGACCCACTACTGAGTCGGGCATTCTTAAACTACGTAAGCCTCTTGTGCCTCGCTGGCTAGACCGACTTTAATAGGGTTTCGTATCAAGTTTTCCTTCTCTTGCGGCTAGATTTTCGCCTTATCATTTCCTTTTGTCAGCTCTTACGACACCCTCAAGATGAAACGGGGAGATGACACTATGTATTCTAAAGACGTCACCAAACGGAATGTGTTTAAAAGTAATGAGTTAAAATCCTTGCTCGTTTTATATTTTTGGACAGATTTCATAATAATCTCTCGGTATATCTCCAACGTTAGCATTGCATCCGGAGTGGTCCTAAGCACTTAACCCTCAGCGTTTCATCGAGGGAACAATTTTACTATCACAATGACTAACGAGCTTGTATGTACGACTATCTATCATCAGTGTAGTGTTGTGAAGAGTATAATTATTTATGCATTTCCAGCGAGTAATAAATTCGTCTACAAAACGTGGCAATGCATCGATCATAAAAGTAACTTTAGTTTTTACGGCCATATATAGTTCTGTTAGTAAAACGGATCTCAGAAACTGCCCATTTGGGTGCAATGATGAACCTCTAAATTTATCAGTGTTTCTCTACAATACTATGGATGTATTATATATATAAACGGAAGATTATTTCTATCTGTTAAAAGAAACCGCTTCAAAATCCGTTGCGTAGTTTTAAAGATTTAGGCATACATAGGCACGGACAGACGACAGCGACTTTGTTTTATACTATGTAGTGAAGACAGTGGCTTTTTTTAAACTATGTAGTGACTGACTACATAGACACGAACCTACTGTGCCCTGGCCAGGAGTCTTGGCATAGGGTTAGTTCTCAAGTTTTCCTTCCCTGGAGGCTATGTTTTCTGCCATGAATTTTTTTCCTTGTAGAATTTTAATTTACGAAGAATTTTGAGTGATCAGGAATGACCTGTCATCATCGTCATCATTTCAGCCCATAAATGGCCCACTGCTGTGTCGGGCCTCTTCCAAGTTCATGGAGGGAAATTAACCTACTGTGTCACGCTGGCAAGACGAGTTTAGAAGGACGGCACAGGTATTTTTTCAAGTTTTCCTTCTTTACGGATCGGTGTTTTGCCTCTTGCGTTCCTTCAATCGCCTCTTACGACACCCTCAGTATGGTATGAGTAGGTGATATTTTGTATTCTAAGTCCGTCACCGCACGGAATGAAATGTATGTATGATTATTTCGTATCTATTTTTTAGGTCAAATTTTAAAAGAAACGTTTTGCAATCTTGGGCATGTACTTCGAATAATATAAATATTAACTATCGATAAGTTTTTTTACTCTGTAACGGATAGTGTCATAAATTGCATATTGTATCCCAGCTAAGTCCAAGATTAGCTGTATGAGTCACTTCATGTGTTCGTAACTTCATCATAGATTTATGGCCATCATAAAAAGACTGAATTACAACTAAACTACTATATGACTCATATTTATATCGTTAGTATTTTCAGTATCAATATAAGTGTAATAAAATAAGTATGATAATCAAACTTTCAAATAAAATATGTGTGTGAAATGACGCAATCTGTTTGTCTGTTTGAACTGCTGAACCTATTTGAGCTTGGTATAGCAACACAGATGTCATTCATGTCTTCAGGTTAGAGGACTAACTGTCAAAGAGAATAAGGCTCAAAGTTAAGGCCTGCGCTAGACCAGACATGTACATTCTAGACGCGAGGGACTTGAATTTAATGAATTGAATTAAAACGTCATTAATAAAACAATTTTAAGTTACACAACAGTCTTCAAAGGGTTATACGATTATAGCCATTGGGAATAGAAACTTTTGAGTCTAGTCTTTAGAGAATACATAAACAATCTTAACATTCCTCTTTGTAATATTAGTAAAGATATAGATATTATGTTTGCTCGCTTTCGGATTGGCCATCCAGTTCCGAAAAACGACGTTCGAGCGACTGATGTTCCCCAGGGAGTGATTACGCGTTTAGCTGTATCGACCCCCGGGATGTGCCTGCACAACAATATATTGTCTCCGCGTGGCGTGAATGAACATTGAGTTCGTATTGGTCATTTCATTTATCAACACACCACAAGATTTTGTTTGGAGAATTTTATTATTACTGTACAATCTTGACGGATTAGTATACAGTCTCATGCAAGTCGAATACCACTTGTCAAAACATAGACAAGACAATGCGAGTGATTCTGATGTATAAAAATGGATCACTGAAAACCTTTTACAATTCATGCATTTAAAATTAGTAATGCTTACTTGTGAAATGTACTTTTTCTATAAATCTGACGTATTTTTTAAGATACAAAACATTTGCTAAATATATAATTAAAACAAATATAATATCACGTCATCAAATTTATTATAGGTTTGCAACAACTTTACAAAGTACCGAAAACATTGTTGTTTTGTACATCAACCTACGATTGTTAATTAATATACAGGGTGGTCAAAAAGTCTAAAGAAGATACAGGCTGTAGATTTTTTCGAATTTTATCAAGTTTTAGTAAAAAAAAGTCAATTTCTCCTAAAAACACGAAATCAATTGTAACTCTGCAGGGGTTGACCCTAAGGACCTCCCGTAGAACAATTTTTGTTGCTGATGGCCCCATCTAACCGTTGGTTTCGTTTGATCCACGGCTTTTTGACCACCCTGTATATCAACTACCACTACTACTCAGCCAATTAATGCCTCACTGCTGAGTTGGGTCTAATCCCATTACATGGAGGGTAATTAGCCTACTATGCCAGGCTGGCCAGACGGGTTTTTTTCAAGTTTCCATTCTCTTGCAGCTAGCCTTGTCATTTCCTTTCGAATCTTACAGCAGGGTGTCCTCAGGATGGAATGGAGAGGTGACGCTATTTATTCGATATCCGTCACCACACCACGGTCCCATGAACATTCACATCTATCTATATTATGCACAACAATTTGTATCTGTCTGCCGATTTAAATCCAACACCGTGATTTAAACTCGAAAGAATGATTACTCCATTTCGTGTTGCGTGAAACTCAAAAAGATTCCCTTTTCCGGCCATTTCACCCCAACAAAAGCTAATTTATCTAAAGAAAACCTAAATAAGCTTCATTTTACTTCTCACCTGCGCCATAAAGTATCTTACATTACTGCAAATTGGGTACACTCACCCGCTCAACCGGAGGGAGGAAAAACACCCGGAATCGGCGGGAAACGTTTTCTATGACTATGAAAAGGGACAACTTGGGAAACACTGGCTTTAGAAACCTCTATTTTAATATTAATAACAGAATGTCTTGTAGGTTATATGGAGGGTAATTAGCTAATTAGTTATAAGTTATATGGAGTAATTACCCACCCCCTGTAATGGGAGGAGATCCGACTCAGTGGGGGTTATTTATGGGCTTAGTAGTAGTAGTAGTGGATAGTCGTTCGTTTGTAGATGCCCTTCTATGCTTTCAAGTTTATTATTGACTAGCGGCCCGTCCCGGCTTCGCACGGGTGCGATGTTACCCGCGGGGGACGCCGCGGGGCGAAGCTAGTCAAAAAAAGCAGCCTCAGTTACTCCTTATATCATCAGCTACCTATCAGTGAAAGTCCCGTAAAAATCGGTCCAGTCGTTCCAGAGACTAGCCGGAACAAACAGACAGACAGATAGACAGACAGACATTTTTTTAAAATGTTGTTTTGGTCTGTGTACCTACTGTGTATACATACTAACGCATTTAGTAAAAAGTGGTTATTTTATTATTACAAACAGACACTCCAATTTTATTTATTTGTATGTATGGAGTATGGATAGGTGCAATATTGCGTGCGTGGATATATGATCTACCGCTAAATAGATTAGTACACAGTGTGTAATTAGTTTGCGGTTGTTGGTCAGCCAGGTATGATAATGCATATGGTATTGCTATTTCGTTCTTATTACGGTGAAGCTCGGTTGAGTTTACAATGTAGCATTATGTAATTTTAGTGCAGTACTATGCTGTTTGAAATTTGGATTAAATAAATATCCTTGGACATTTCACACAACGCCATCTCGTCCCAAGCTAAGCAACTCAATGCTTGTGTTTTGGTAACGAGATGGATGATAAACTACTTATATACATTTTTTTTTAGTAAATACATACATATTATAGATAGGAAACACCCAGACCCGGAACAAATACTTGTAGGTCGTACAAATATTTCTTCCGTGCGGGAATCGAGCCCGCGACATGCTGCGCAGCAGTCGATCGCTCTTTGATATAATAAAACATCATAATATCAAATAATTCAGCAAATTATTCATTATTACCATGTTACAGATATGGCCAGGTATGTCTGGATAGTGTGGTAAAGAATTTAGAATACATACTGTCACCACCCCATCCCATCAAGAGGGTGTTGTAAGAGCCGACAATGGGAAATAACAAGGCCGAAAGCCTAGCGGCAAGAGAAGGAAAACTTGGTACGAACCCTGTGCCAATGCGTCTGGCAACCGTGGCACAGTAGGCTTATTACCCTCCACGTTAATGGACTAAATAACAGCTTCAAATGCCGAATGAAAATAAACATTCTTATAGTACTATATGATTTCAGATATATATAATTTCAGATATATATAATTTCATATATATATAATTTCAGATATATATAATTTCAGATAATATTATTGCCCCAAACGATAGGTTTTGCCAATGACAAGTGGTGCTATCAAAGGAATGATCAAATTAACAGTAAGTAACAGTTAATCTTCAAGCTTAGATAAACTATTCACTTATTACTATTGAAAAAAAGGCCAATCAATACGTATTACTAAAAGTTGACTTTTAGTACTTGAAGTCAGGAAGGGAGTCTCATTTAAAAAGCTAATTTAGTAACGTAGTTAATCTCGTATCTGGCGTTTTTCTTATATAACCGCTTTGTCGTTAGTATAACCTTTTTGGTGTTATGAAACTTAAATGAGGTAGGCTCTTAAATTGGAAAGTTAAACTTCAGAGATTTAACGAGGCTTTCAAGCTGCGTTGTTTTGACTAAGATTAAAGTTTAAGTAACTAAATATTCTATTAATATTATTATAGAAGCATGTTGTTCGAAACTCTTCGCAATAAGACCGATTAATGAAACAACTATCGGCAAAATGATTGTTGAATCAACATGCCACATTGCGGTAACCTCGTGAGCCAAATCGAGATACTTGGTGAGTTTCTCTTTTAGACTATTACTATTAGAAATACTTTTTAATCTAATATTTTTACATTAACTATACTATATATATTACATAGGTACATTTCGGTAACCCATTAAAGGTAACTTTCCTTAAACGAATCCACTGCACTAGTTTTTATAATCTGTTTACGAACATAAATGATACCCAGACTCGGAGCAAGTGCCTCTGGTTTACACAAATACATTTGGCCGTCTCTGGAATTGAACCCCGTGATCCAATGGTGGCACATTTAAGACCCCTAGACAAACAAAGCAAATTAATAAATGCTCAACGTCAAAACCAACCGTCGCGACCAACTGAGACCTCTTTGTCAGGGTTTTGTTAGGGACCTTTTGTCCCACAGCTGGGCGGGCCCATTGACGTCCATGACACACCTCTATCCAGTTTTTGCCTTCGTACTGAACTTTGGTTGGTTTTTGCTATGTTCAGACAAATGGTTCTTTTAGACACATAAAGGGTGGTACAAAACGGTTTATAAATTCGAAATCAGAATAGTTTGCAATAGCCAATCAAAGGGAGCTGTTATAAAAATATTTATACCTTCAAGGAGGAAGAAGCCAACGTATTCCATTGGTAATAAAACAAATACACATCGTGGTAATACTACTACAACTCAGTCTATAGATGATCCACTGTGTCACGCTGGCCAGATGACTTGGCGCAAAGTTTCGTATCAAAGTTTCCTTCTCTTGGATCTAGGTTGTCGGCGTTGTGATTTCCTTACGACACCATTAGGATGCAATGGAATGGGGTGGTGATATCACGTATGGTGACACACGGACTCTACGACGACTATACCATATGCGTCATGCTTGTGAACAGGTGCCGTTGCGGGGAGTCGGTTGGATCAGGCTTTAGAAGGTTACTATTGTTGTCTAGCTCTTGCTGATGTTTGCTCTTTGCGACTATTGCACGAGTATGCTCTCACAAATCCGTCTTATTCCGGCCTTGTACCAAAATATGGCGATCTAAAAAGAGCAACTACAGAGTTTCTTGTCGGTTCTTCTCTGTAGAGCTGCATTAAAATGATCGTTCGTCATGACAACCGACATGACACGTCAATCAATATAATTAACAACAAAATATTTGAAATTCTTTTTACTTTAGAAATATTTTCAATTAATTCAAAATCGTCGCTGTGTAATATAGATTTAGTAAAAGGCTAGAGTTTTAAAAGCAAAAACCCAGGTGTAATTATGCCTCGGGCTACTGGTTTTACTGGGGGTCGACCTCGGCGCTTGTGGTCTACTGAACGATATAAGCAAAATCCCACCACGGTTGCGAAGTGTAGCCCCATCCGGGAGGAGTGAACCCAACGGCCCTGGAGCCCAAGAGTACGGAACACCGCAACTCACAATTTTCTCATACTCCAGCAAGTCGCCAACGCCTCGGTATCTAAGAGGATGTCCTACCAAGAAAGTATGAAATGATACTACGTCTGTGAGTGCAACAATTTAAGGTCCTGTGTATATAAGAAAGTGATGGACGAGCGCATATGACTCTTTATATTCGTTTTATAAGTTTATTATCTTCTCTACTGTGCTGTCTGTTTTATTTGTGTTTTAAGTTTCTTCGCATTTTAGTATATTTGTTAAATTACGGTGTATTACGTGTATACTATATGACCCAACTGATGCCAGTTCAAAATGCTGATCTGAACCCAGTGGATAACAATGAGAATTCACCTCAGCAGGATCTTATACCATGTCCTTGTTGTAAGAAACTTTTTAAAGGACAGAGAGGTGTCAAAATTCATGTAGGTAAAGTACATAAATTACATAGTAATATCGAGCCAGATTTTCCAATTATCAATGATGCACCAATAGCCCAATACCCTTTTTGGGAATACCTTTCCCTATTAAAACAATCCACACCCATTTTAAAACGTATTCCACGCGGCGCTCGACCTTCTGTCGCCAAAGCTTTTTCAAGTGCCATAGGAAGCGTCACCAAAGAAAATTCATTTACAGCTTGGCAAAATCTTCTTACCTTCCCATATAGAATATTACATGTCAAGAATGATCATAATAATAAACATAGCTTAACTTCTAGAATCAAAGAAAACTGTGAATATTTTCAAAGAACACCTGAACGTTTTATTGAAAATAAACTACCACAACGACTGGGCTATCGTCACGTAGAACAAAGACTAGGTGAGGGAGATATAAAAGGGGCTGCCAGATTACTTTTTTCTAGCGACAAATTAGCACCAGATAACCTTAACACGCTCTTGGCTTTACAAGAAAAACATCCTTCTGCTTCAAAAGATCTGGTTTTACCGGATAGCTCAACCGATGATGGGTTCCTTCAAGTCAACGAGAATGATGTCATGAGGGCAATCATCTCCTTCCCAAGTGGTTCTGCCGGTGGTTTAGACTCTTTAACACCACAGCACCTCAAAGATCTTTTGGGTTTTAGCAATGGTACTACCGGCGAATCACTTTTAAAGGACCTGACAGCCCTGGTGAATTTAATGTTGTCAGGTCGCGTTTGTGGTGAGATCGTCGATATTCTGTATGGAGCAAACTTATGCGCCCTAATAAAAAAAGACGGAGGCATAAGACCCATAGCCGTTGGCACGACTTTTCGACGGCTCACTGCAAAAGTATGCTGCGCAAAAGTTAAGGAACACATTAGTAAGTACTTTCGCCCATTTCAACTCGGTTTCGGTTCTCGTGGAGGTTGTGAAGCGGCTGTACATGCTCTACGAACATACTTAAATGAAAATGGTGGTAACGTTTTACTAAAAATGGACATACGCAACGCTTTCAATTCAATCGATAGGGGAGCCCTTTTGAGTGAAGTGAAAAGTAAGATGCCGGAAACTTATAGTTTCATTTCGCAGTGTTACGGCACTAGTACAAAATTAATCTACAAAAACAAATTAATCTTATCATCAACAGGTTGCCAACAAGGTGATCCTCTAGGTCCTGCAATTTTTAGTCTGGCCATCCATCCGATAATAAGTAATCTAAATTCCAAATTCAATGTGTGGTATCTCGATGATGGCACTATAGGCGGTGACGTCGAAACCGTTTTACGCGATTTGTCTTTTATAAAAGACAAATTTGAAAACATTGGACTTAAATTAAATTTTTCTAAATGTGAACTATTTTTGAACAAAACCTATTCAAACCCAAATTTGATACACCAAAGCTTCGACATTTTGGCGCCTAGAATCTGGTCTTTGGTTGCAGGCTCTCCCTTCACAACATTTAGGCACCCTCATTGATTCTACTGCGTTCAGATTGGCCGTATCTCTTAGGTTAGGCATCCAATGCCTTGCGCCACATAACTGTCATTGTGGTTCTAAAGTTGATCGTTTTGGCCACCACGGACTTTCCTGTTACAGAAGTGCAGGCAGAATATCGCGGCATGCCACTCTTAATGACGTAGTTCGTCGGACTCTTGTCACCGCCGGTGTACCATCCATTTTGGAGCCAAATGGATTGATGCGTGACGATGGCAAGAGACCTGATGGGATGACGCTTATACCTTGGACCATGGGACGGCCCTTGGTATGGGATGTCACATGCGTTGACACCCTAGCGCCATCGCATATTCCGGGGACTGCGAAAAGGGCTGGCAGCGCTGCGGATTCTGCTGAATCCCTCAAGCGGCGCAAATATAGTCAGCTCGATTCGAGTTACATGTTTGTGCCGCTTGGGGTGGAAACTTTTGGTCCGTGGGGCACGGAATTTAAATCTTTTTACAAAGATTTGTCCCGGCGCCTCCTAAATTTAACCGGTGACAAGAAGGCTGGTTATTACTTCGCTCAGCGAATTAGCATTGCCATTCAACGTGGCAATGCTACCAGCCTTCTTGGCACCGTACCCGATGACAGCGATCTGGCGCAAATTCCTTTGTTGTAATTTTAGTTATTTAATTTATTTTTATTATTTAATTCAGTGTTTTTTTTATGTATAAGTTATTGTTCTTTTAGTCATTAAATTTTTTAAGTCCCAAAAAAAAAAAAATTTTAAATGGTAATTTTTTTTTTAATTGTTGGTTTTGTCAAATGGTTTCTAATGAGCCAACTTTATTAAAGGACTTTTGATTTTGATACGACATATCGGAACGAAATCAAACAGTCGCTTTGGGCACTTTAAAATAGCATCCAAATGCACCTGCTCATAGAAGCACCAATTACGGCAACTTAGTTACTTCAAATTGCTAAACTATTAACTGTATTTTTTTAATCTATACTGACCTGCAATACTAAGTACTACACATTTTTTTCTAAACTATAGAAGTTAGAGATTTAAAATAAAAACGTTTTATCGAAAATGTTATCAGCGACTATGAAGTTTTTATATACAAAATTAAATTTTTTTCGAGATTTCGAAAGTATATCTTGTGTACATAAAAAGTTATTGCAATTTTAAAAGTGTGATACTTAGTTCTGCAGCGCAGTGTATATTATTTCATCCGTATACTTTTTATAGTCTGTGTGGTAGCGGAGTAAGAATACTACCACCCCATATCTTCCCGTGGGTGTCGTAGAAGGCGACTAAGGGACAACAGACGTTGGGCAGCAGCGACGCTCTGTTCAAAACACACCATCCATCACTGCGATCGCCAACCCGCCTGCCAAGCGTGGCGATTATGGCAAACCCCCCCATAAATGAATGGATACAAACAGGAAAACGGCCCCTAGTCCCCGGCAGCCCCACTATTCCTTCGGCCACGGTAGCAGCCAAGGTAACGGTGGGGCAGGGGGTGCGAACAATCTCCGGCAGAGATCCGGCTACCACAAAAAACGACGGCTGCACCTGGCAACATATAACACACGGACACTGCGGACTGACGAGAAGATCGTAGAACTCGAGGAAGAGTTGAGCAAGTTGCGAGGGGATATAGTGGGGTTGTCTGAAGTCCGAAGAGAGGGAGAGGACACGATAACCCTCAAATCCGGCAACTTGCTCTACATCCGGGAGGGCGACCAACAGTCCCAAGGTGGTGTTGGGTTTATCGTCCACAAGTCCCTTGTGAACAACGTTGTTAAAATCGAGAGTGTGTCGACCAGGGTGGCGTACCTTATACTCAGAATAACCAAGCGTTATTCGCTGAAGGTCATACAGGTATACGCACCGTCCTCGGCACACCCCGACGAAGCGGTGGAGACAATGTATGAGGACATTTCCTCGGCCATACATGGCTCTAGAACGCACTACACCGTTGTCATGGGGGATTTTAACGCGAAACTGGGCAAGCGGAGCGGAGATGAGCTGCAAGTGGGGCAATTTGGGTTTGGACACCGGAACCAACGGGGCCAGACTTTGGCTGGTTTTCTGGAGAAGGAGGGACTCTATATGATGAATTCCTTTTACAAAAAACCAGAACAGAGGAAATGGACCTGGTTGAGTCCGGATGGCACCACAAAAAACGAGATAGACTTCATCATGTCGACGGAAAAGCACATATTCAATGATGTCTCCGTGATCAATATGGTCAAAACCGGAAGCGATCACCGCTTAGTACGAGGCACATTGAATATCGACGTTAAGCTTGAAAGGTCGCGCCTGGTGAGGTCTACGCTGCGTCCCGTGCCAGTTCAAATTCAAAACCCGGAGAGCTTTCAGCTCGAACTGCAAAACCGCTTTATAAGCCTAGGCGTTGACGTGGACGATTATAATGACGGGTTCGTGGAGACTGTCCGCAAAGTTGGGTCGAAGTTCTGTGAGACCCAACGCCTGAAAACGGCCAAAAAGCTCTCGGACCTCACCCTAAATCTCATGGACGAGCGACGGAAAATGGTTCTGCAGTCTACAGATGATGCGACGCAGCTTCGGATGCTCAATAGACAGATATCAAAGTCCCTGAAGCGTGATATACGCCGATTCAACACGAATCGTGTTGAAGAGGCTATTGAACGTAACAGGGGCTCCAAGGTTTTTGCCAGGGATCTGTCTATTGGGCAAAGCCAGCTCGTCAGGCTGAAGACTGATGACGGCAGGATCGTCACGTCGAAGTCCGAGATTTTGGGTGAGGTCGAGAGTTTCTATGGACAACTGTACACGTCTACACAGGAACCCGTCATAAATCTAGCAGACGACCCACGAGCTAGATTAACCCGGCACTACACCGAAGACCTACCGGACGTCAGCCTGTGTGAGATCGGGATGGCTCTCGAGCAACTTAAAAACAACAAGGCGGCGGGTGATGACGGAATTACCGCAGAACTTCTGAAGGCGGGTGGAGAACCGATCCTTAGGGCCCTTCAGAAGTTATTCAGTTCCGTCATACTCGAAGGACGAACGCCAAAGGCATGGAACAGAAGTGTGGTGGTGCTGTTCTTCAAGAAGGGAGATAACACCTTATTGAAGAACTACAGACCCATCTCACTTCTGAGCCATGTCTACAAGTTGTTCTCGAGGGTCATCACGAATCGACTCGCGTGCAGGCTTGACGATTCCCAGCCTCCCGAACAAGCCGGTTTCCGAAAAGGCTTCAGTACCGTAGACCATATTTTAACGCTACGGCAGGTTATACAGAAGACCGAGGTGTATAACCTGCCACTTTGTCTGGCGTTCGTGGACTACGAGAAAGCCTTCGATTCGATCGAGACGTGGGCAGTATTGCAGGCTCTCCAGAGGTGCCAAGTCGACTATCGGTACATCGAAGTGTTGAAGTGCTTGTATGAAAACGCCACCATGTCAGTCCGACTCCAGGACCAGACCTCGAAACCGATCCAGTTGCAGCGAGGTGTTAGACAGGGAGACGTTATCTCTCCGAAACTGTTCTCCGCTGCACTGGAAGATGTTTTCAAGGTTCTGGACTGGAAAGGGCTGGGCATTAACGTGAACGGCGAGTACATCACTCACCTTCGATTCGCTGACGACATAGTCGTAATGGCTGAGACCATGGAGGGCCTCACTACGATGCTCGATGGCCTCTGTGGAGCCTCCGAACGAGTCGGCCTTAAGATGAACATGGAGAAGACGAAGATCATGTCTAATATCCATGTTCAAGCCACTCCTGTTAACATCGGAGGTTCTACCCTCGAAGTTGTTGACCATTACATTTACCTGGGACACACTGTCCAGTTAGGTAAGTCCAACTTCGAGAAAGAGGTCAATCGTCGGATCCAACTCGGCTGGGCAGCGTTCGGGAAGCTGCGAAAGATCTTCTCGTCCACAATACCGCAGTGTCTGAAGACAAAAGTCTTCAATCAATGTGTGTTGCCAGTGATGACATATGGAACAGACACGTGGTCGCTCACTATGGGCTCCATCAGAAGGCTCAAAGTCACCCAAAGGGCAATGGAGAGGGCTATGCTCGGAGTTTCCCTGCGAGATCGAATCAGAAATGAGGAGATACGCAGGAAAACCAGGGTCACCGACATAGCCCACCGGATTGCCAAACTTAAGTGGCAGTGGGCAGGGCACATAGCTCGCAGGACCGACGCCCGATGGGGCAGAAAAGTCCTCGAGTGGCGACCGCGTTCCGGAAGGCGCAGTGCTGGTAGGCGTCCCACACGGTGGACCGACGACCTGGTTAAGATCGCCGGAAAGCAGTGGATGCGGGCGGCCCAGGACCGGCCTTTGTGGAAATCCTTGGGGGAGGCCTATGTCCAGCAGTGGACGTCCTTTGGCTGAAATGATGATGATGATGACTTTTTATAGGAGCGCAACAGGCAGATCACTTAGCCATATGAGCAGGAAAACTTGATGCAAACCCTATGCCAACCCGTCTTGCCAGCGTGGCACAGATGGCTTCCCTCCATGAATTTGGACGAGGCCCGACCCAGTAGTGGGTTACTCATGGAAGAAAACGACGACGAAATTGCCCCCTGTATAATTCATACAGCAACTTTTGGTACCAGTGTACTATACTGTGAACAATATACATATATCGTCCCCGTAGAGCGAGAAATAAGTAAGTCTCCAAAAATATGTAGCTAATTTTCGACCTAAGATATCACTAACTTAGGTTGAAAATAGCCAAACACTTTTGTAAGATTTAGTTAATTCTTCCTATACAGAGACGATATGTTTATTATGTATATTGTCCACAGTAAGCCACAGCGAATTTTAACGTGTGTATACATGTGTGTGTGTGTATACAAATGGAAGGTTCGTAGACAATAAAACAAGGTCCACGTACCCTGGCTAACAAAGCACTTGAGGACGGTGGGGTTAACAGTCATACATAGTCAATGGAGAACTGTTCCAGTCCGGACCTTTTAGCTGATGAATGTCTGAACTACTCTGGTTCATAATGTATCTCAACAGTAATAAGGACTATATTCATTATTATTCAGTAATAAGGCAATAAGGTATTAAGGCATGCGTATATTCTTTCGTATTAATTTTCGTCTTCGTCGTTCCAGCCCATAAACCACTCACTGCTGAGTCAGGCCTCCTCCAAATTCATGGAGGGAAATTAGCCTATTGTGCCAAGCTGGTAAGACGCGTTGGCACAGGGTTTGTATCGAGTTTTCCTTCTCGTGGGGCTAGGTGATCTGCCTCTTGCGATCTTTTAGTCGCCTCTTACGACACCCTAAAGATGATATGGGTTAGTGACATTGTGTAGTCTAAATCCTAAATCATCACACGGAATTTATATTAATTTTTAGATATTCCATAGTCAACCAGTCAGCATAGTACAATAGGCTGATTTCACTACATGATATTGGAGGCCAGTCTTATATGGTCTAGTGGTTAGATGTGCCGCCTTGGATCAACGGGTCCCCGGTTCGATTCCGGGGTCGGGCAAGTGTCTTTGTCTACACCAGAGGCACTTGCTCGGAGTTTGGGTGTCATTTCTATCTATAATATGTATGTATTTACAAAAAAAATGTATATAAGTAGTTTATCATCCATCTCGTTACCATAACACAAGCATTAAGTTGCTTAGCTTGGGACGAGATGGCGTTGTGAGAAATGTCCAAGGATATTTATTATATTTATTATTATTATTTATGAGCTGAAATGCTGAATATGGACCATTATAAAAAATATGTCGTAATATTGAAAAATAATAATTTGATAAGTCTTAGCCAACTAACAAGCTTAGTAATCTGAGTTATAAATGTTTGTTGCGTTTGCGGTGTTTATTCAGAACTTTCTTTACCGGTCGGTAAATAATATTTCAGATAAAGGAAAATGCTTTGTGTTCGTTAAATTTTGCACGCAGTATCTATATCAGTACTACTGTCGTTTCGAATATAGAGTTTTATTACATACTAGCGACCCGCCCCGGCTCCGCACGGGTGCCATTATCCTCTTGAATCACTCTATCTATTAAAAAAACCGCTTCAAAATCCGTTGCGTGGTTTTAAAAATTTAAGCTATGTATGCTATGTATGGGACGGACAGACGACAGCAACTTTATTTTGTACTATGTAGTGATAGGGATTTGTTTTGTACAGTAAAACATATTAGTAATTAACTTTTATTTATATGCGAGTTATTCGAGTAATGACTTGATACTACGACGAGATAATTTATAAGCAAGTTTTGCTGACCGAATATATTTGGACATGAATAAGTAATGAAAACTGTATATTAACACAAAAAAACACTCTGTTCATAACAACTAAACATTATTTTTCGAACTTCACACAGAACGATACACAAAAAGCAGACACAAACTAACAGTTGCATATCTTCATTATATACCAGCCCTTTCCCACCATCGTTTCCCGAGGAAAAGAAAGTGGAACACGTATTTTCGCCTCTTATCTTTCCCCTTTTTCGTAACAAAGGATCGTGCAACATTGGCTTTTCCACTAATGAAACCTTTTTTCGTAAATGCATTCGACAGAGGCAATCCGATAATGAATTGTGAAAACTATTTGGCCCGTGCCATTCCGAATCCGGAATCGAAATGTATCGTTTCGATATTTAGGGTTGCGCAATATTATTCGTTTGGAGACGAATCGATCTGCACGCTAAGCATCGACTGGCACCGCTTCAAAGGGCGCGTACAGTCTGCGCCAATCTTTATGGCCGCTCTGAAAGTAGCCGCGTTACGCTGCGCAGAACACAAAATCAGGTATTAGCGGAACATACGCGGGGCCCTCGCATCTGGCGCGTTAGTGTGAGAGAGCTACGTTCGTGTTGGTTAAAAAATGTACGATGCGCATGTTCGTGCCCACGGCTACAGCTACATAGTGGCCATAAAGATTGGCGCGGACTGTAAAATCATCGGTCTCGGCCGACATTCTTTCAATCGTATACGTATGTATATCGATCGTATATCGTATACGTAATCAGTGGCGTGAAATGTTACAGTTGGTCTAATCATTTAATTACCAGTTTTGCCATTAAATTAGCCGTGGTTCGCAGATACTAGTAATTAACGAAATGAGGTTAGACTACTGTCGCCTGCAATAATATTAGAAAATAGGCGAGGAGGAACATTGTGCGTAACATTGGAGGCTGTGAGGCCTCAGCTCGCTTCAGTTTTCACTAAATATAAGCACATATATTATTTTTCTGACATTTGATTCATTTATAAATAAATAAATATTGTTAACAATAAATTAAGTACCTGCTTTGCAAATGGCACACACATTTTTGTTGTTCTTTCGGTAGGAAAAATTACACGATAAGTCAAAATTCAGAAAAACGATATTAATATACATTAAATTGTCGGTCCGTTTATGCAGCGTAGTTTTACAATACCATTGGAGTATCGGGCTCTCTCGTATTCAACAAATTTTCGATGTTCATTTCAATTGAATTAACCTGAATTAACAGTTTTCGTTGGTTGATATTATATTTTTAAATGGATATTCAATGTTCATGTAAATTTACGATTCATTTTTGCTGTCGCTGTAATAAGTAGGCAAGCAAAGGAGAGTCTGATAAACATATACTCATTAAAGGGTAATTCGGTATTTTTCTCTTTGTAACGATTATAGACAAAATCTACAAGACCCATAAACATATTTTCGCCATTAAAATGCTACATTAATGGGTTTGTAGCAGGAGCGAAATCGCATGTTTTAGCATCCTCTTGTAGACTGAATTCTCGAACTTATAGCGTCTCAAAAGAAACGTGTCATAAACCGATGGGATTTTGGTGGATAATCGGGTCGCACCACGTGTCCCGGAGTACGTACCAAAAAACCATCAGCCCCATCCCCGACAGTTCCCCAACGACACAAAAAACAAATGGACTCTGGGGGCCGGCTCACCACTAAAATCTATAACGGAATTTTCAACTATAACCTAACCTAACCAGTGTTGCCACTCCATTATTTAGTCCCCATATTACAGCGACGATGCGGCGTTTTAAGTGATTACAATGCAGTATACGTGTGTATTTGTTGGATCATGAGTAACATGATTCATGATCCATTATCGTGATGACGGAAAAGCGCATGTTCATCGCATGTCGCTTTCCTCATACGATTTGCTGTGCTATCAATTTTTAACCCCCAACCATACAGAGAAGTATAAGTTTTATGTGTCTGTACGTGGCGTCGTAGCACCTTGATGGATGAACCAATACTGATTTGATATCTGACCGTGTGTTAATGCTCATTTTAGACAGTAGACTTATAACTGTCCTTGTAGTTGGAAGAAGCCCGACTCGGCAGTGGGTCATTTATGGACTGAGAAAAAGGAGAAGAAACATTTTTACCTGAGTCTGAATAAAATACTAGTTTGTGGTGTGAAGATACTTCTGTTCTATTCTTTGACCAATTTTCTTTGGATTCGGCACCAGTCCTGAACTGTTTTGGCTAAATACCAGTATTTACACAGAGCGCCTGCCGTCTGCCCGCCGAGACACAGCCAATGATACAATCGGTAACTATTTGTAAAACCAGATGTCAGTTTTCACGCTATTAGGTGTAACAAAGAAAAAGAATGAAAGACGTAGAATGACAGTTTGGATTGGCGGCTTGACGTGCCCTCCGAAGCACACATGAGCTCAGATATTACAACATGTCAAATTCTGTTTTATATTAATTTGCATTTAATTTTATAATTTTAATAATTTCTTATATGAACTTTAATGCCAACATAAAAAAAATGTTGTGATATTTATTGACATGAAAATGGGCTACATTTTTTCTAACCGATATAGTAAAGTAGACTCATTTCTTCTTCATCAAAGTGGCAATTGAGCAAGACAAAGAGACTTCAGTCTAAATATGTGTCAAGGAACAATTTTCTTTAGAAATTAAAATTCCGCCATAAAACTGGTGCAGAATATTCGAATACAAATTAATTAACCGTAAAGGCCCGTCGTAGTCAACGGGTCGATTAACCAACGCTTGCTTTAATTGGTTTCACTAATTGGCGCTCACGGCTATGTCTGGCATAATGAAGTGTTCTTCGTCTTGCTTTTATTTAATAGCTCCATGTTCCAGCAAAACAGACCAGACAACGAACTATTTTACAAGCAGCAGTTCTGAGCTGTTATTTCGCTCAGTCTCTCAAATAAAGTCTATACTTACAAATGGAGCTACGTTCTTGTAGGTATTTCAACCATCCCTTTTCTTATACATAATACAAAACAAAACGTTTTGACAAATAAAACATGGAAAAAAATATTCGCTCTCAGTTGTCTCTGATTAAGCTTAAGCTCACCTCTGTACACGTTGCTATTTGAATAGTTGATATACAGGATGTAACAAAAATCCTTTAGCCATTCGATGACAATGATCCTATAATGAGAATATATAGATCGAAACACGAGTTCTGTGTTTAAATATATATTTGTAGGTTTGACTTGAATCAAACCAGCGCAGCGCACGCGCCGGCATCGTGATATCGGAGGGGAGCGGGAAGACAGTGCGGTCAGTGCGAGCGGCGCTGCCGAGCCGACAGGACGCACGATAGATACTATAAGATTATAACCTCATAGCTCGCGCCTTTGACACTGTGTAAACAAATAGTGATTGTACTTATCTTAAAGTATCAGCGAGAAATGGACGTTAGTCTAAATCTTTTTTATAAGACATACATAGTAAAAAATCAACATATTATCTATCTTTATTATCATCCTACAATTTTAATAATCTGAGGGTCACGATATTCGTATACTTTCTGGAATGACAAATCTTTTTTAGGTATATAAAAGAGCCAAATATTCTACTACCTTACAGAAGCGGGGGCGGGTTGCTAGTAGGTGTAATAGATTATTCTGGTTAATACCATAGTGAGTGAACTGATATAGATTGAATATTGGTTTTGAACCATGTTAAAAAATTACTATCTATCAGCATCTGTAGCCTATCAGATCAAAGTGTAATATAAAAATAAACATTGTTTAGATTTCCTTTGATAACGCTCGTGAAAAATTTCGAATTCTGAAGAGGATCTTAAAAGACCCATCTTAATTAAGACGCTCCTGATAAAAGAGAAAAGGGGAATATTTTGTACAAGCTGCCATTGTTCGGGCATCTATTGTTTTCCGATGACGCGACGGCGGATTTTCTACTCTGCTAGGCAAAAATAAACTGTCTATATGGAATCAATTGATTGTTGGTACAATAATGCTTTGTTGCAGAATTACGTTCTGTATTTTGACATGATTCGCACGGCATGCAGTAGAGCATCGGTAATCGTACCCAACCACCTCGCTTATTTAATGTTTTCAATTTGTAACATTATTCCCGATTTATATTATTATAAGCTTCAATTTGTTGTTAATTTCTGTTAATTACCTACAAAATATATGTATATGAACACTAGCAGACTAGCCACGCGTTGCTGTGGCTAAGGTTTTTGTTATATTACATACATTAATTTAAATTTTAACATAGTGCCATCTATTGAATACTTACTCAATCCGGTCAACAGATATCGCCATCTGTTAGAATCATTTGGAGATAACAGAGAGATGGTGACAGTCAAATAATAGACAAATAGTTACTATTTAGACTACTATTACTCAGCTCATAGATAACCCACTGATGAGTCATGTATGGGCTGAAATTATGATGATATTAATTATTCTCTGCATAGTTATCCACGTAAATCGCTTGATTGAATTATGAAATACTTTTAATTCATAAATCCACTTACCTACGTATATATACGTTTTTCATAGTAATTGAAATAAATGAAGAAATACTAAATAAAATTAAAAAAAAACAATTAATGATTTTCTTATCTGACCTTGGAACTTCTATACGACAGCGTATTGAAGTTAGTTTCTATGTAAGGTCATCTCTCAAGGGAGAGTTGCGTACTCGTATTGGGTAGAAACCTTTGATAGGAATACTTCCATAAAGTCTTATCTTTGTCTGCCGTGTGACCGATAAAGTATCTCACTATACAGGACTACGCACAATAGTAAGGAAGTGAATTATAGGCGACAAAGGAAAATGTTAGTGACTGAAATGTAGTTAGTGTTCGGGGTTCCTTGAACGGACTATGGAGTATATTAACCCTTTATAGCACACCAAGATTTTGATTAGAAACCGAACAGATTGCTTAAAACAGATACTGTACAAGAGGCGAAACTTTGTAAAATAATCTAATAACTGCGAACACATCACTACATATTATAAAACAAAGTCGCTGTCGTCTGTCCGTCCCTATGTATACTTATATCTTTAAAACTACGCAACGGATTTTTTATTAGATAGATTGATTCGAGAGGAAGATTTATATGTATAATACATGCACCCGTGCGTAGCTGGGACGGGTCGCTAGTTAGATAATAATTGTAAGAGAGTAACGTGTCGTGTCCGTGTGGTGACGGATTTAGAACACAAAATGTCACCAACCCATGCTGAGGGTGTTGTAAGAGGTGACTATAGGAACAAAAGAGGCAGCTTACCTACCCTGAAGAAAAGGAAAACTTGATACAAACTCTGTGCCAACCCGTCTTGTCAGCGTGGCACAGTAGGCTACAACAGTTCTTCCCTCCACGAATTTGGAGGAGGGAAATACTAATATAATTAATTATGGGCTGCAACGATGATGAGTGTGTTGTTCGGCTCAGGGTCACTCAACGTGCAATAGAGTTTAAATTCCCGCAAGATAATGGAGCGTATTTTTAATCTATATTCTTTTTTCGGTATTTTGTAGAACCTATTGAACTTCCAACAAAGTCCCTCTTTTTGTTCGAGAAAAAGAGTTCCTATTTATTTTTACTTAAGACTGGAGAGGGGTTGAAGCGGCTGCGGTAGGATTCTCCTCAATAAGGCGTATCCAACTGTTCCAAGTAGTTGAGACGACAGTTTTTTACTTTGTTGAACTGAGTGAAACTTTTCGAAGTACCCAACATCTACCCGACCCCATGAGACGGTTCACGTTCAGATAAAAAAACTTCTGCTATGCAACTTTGCGAGTAGTTTTAGGATGTATTTATTGCTCAAAGCTGGAGATAGGGACGGTAGCGACCGAGTTAGGCTCCGAAATTGAATTATCTGGACGTTGATGATGTTAATGATAAATGTTACCGATGTTATCTGGAAGTGCAGCGTTGATGATCAAATTTGTACTAATGTTAACTGAGTGTGCAGTTGAAATATGGAAATAATTAGAATGTTTTAATAAAATAAGGGTATAAATTCCAATAATTTACTTGCAAACATATTATTTTGCCCAGAATTTCTGCGCGCACACTGAAAGTTTCCGTGTCATCTTGAGCCGCAAAAGAAGGGAAACTTGATATAAACCCCAGGGCAAACCCGTCTTGCCAGTGGGGCACGGTTAATTTCCCTCCACGAATTAGGAGGACGCCCAACTCAGTAGTGGGTCATTATTTATAGGCTGTAATAATGACGACGACACTCGGAGGACAAATTAAAACTTATTTCCGATCAAGGTTTATAAGACTTTGATTTTTACAGTTCTTTTTTAATTTTTTATTCTAATTCCATATGTAAGTACTTTTCATTTCAAAACATGTTTTGAGTAACTATAAACCAAACGACTTTGTAGAACATTTGAAGGAATATCATTTATATGGTCTTCAAGTAAAACATTTCATGTAAACCAAAGAACGTTGCTCAAGAACATAATAATGAGATTTTTCGTAAGAAAAATATTCTTATAAGCTTATACACTTTGTTGGAGGGCGGTCTCGTTAAATTTAATATTTCTTAGCCCCGTCGACATTCGCCAGGGACTGACGTGCCCGCCCTGATTAGCATTGTATACCACTCGCGAACTTTTGGAGCCTTGGGAATCATACTAGTAAAGTGAAATTGTTCGACAGTAAATTGAAGAACACAACTTTGGTTTTGTATTTAGTACCATTAAATACGTTATATTTAAAACCGAAAAGACTTTCTTCGACACGATATCATCTGCATCATTTAATCATGATGGACAAGATACGGCAAGCTACGAAAATACATACGTTTACCTAGAAGAAAAAATAAATGCCAATTGCAAATTATCTTTGCAAATTAAAGTGTAGTCACACATACCCTAAACTAAGTAAAAATTGCCTGTACCTTATGGTTAAGATACGTCAGTAAGTGGAGTGGAATAAATAATGCCGAACAGCTATTCCAGATCAACGAGGACAAAAGTAACAAAACTGACAGCCAACCTCCAGTAATGGAGGGAGAGGCACTTTGATAAGAAGAAGGTAAATAAATGGTTGATTCTGGCAATTAAAAGCAGAATCGTCATTTAAGTAGACATACGCGCAAATTAACCGAAATTGAAAGAAGATCGAATCTAATATCCATCGTTTCAGCTCATAAATTTCCTACTACTGAATTGGACCTCTTCCAAATTCAGGTAGGGAAATTAGCCAACTGAGCCATGCTGGCAAGATGGGTTAGCACAGGGTTTGTGTCAAGTTTTCCTTGTCACGAGGCTAGGGATTTGCGTCTTACGTTCTTTTAGTCGCTTGCACCCTGTGGATGTAATCGTCATTACAGCTCATAAATGACCCACTACTGGGTCGAGCCTCCTCCAAATTCATGGAGGGAAATTAGCCTACTGTGCCACGCGGTTTGGTAATATTGTGTCTTCTAAATAAAAAGAAGACTAGGTTTGAACGATGGTATTTTTATCCATTCAGACTTTTAAATTCAAAATACTAAACGTCTGCAAATACTGTAATAACACTAAGTCAAATAAATGCCACAAGCATTTGAATTGTACTTAACTTCGGTTGGCTTTCCTTCCAATCTCATAACGTTATCTCGATTGTAGGTCCGTAGGTTGGTCTCATAGAGATTATCCGAAAATACCCCGGATCTAGTTTACAAGATTTCCTTTCGTTTCGTAGTTTCCTGGTCAGATTTTTCAGAAATTATATTGTATTGTTTGGCATTGGCATTCTGCGCTGTTTAACCACGAGATCATTTTTCTTGGAATCGTATGTAGTCACGCTTAGAATACTACCTATATTCATAACAAATTTATATATAAATTATAAATAGGAAATATTTGTATGTATGTATTTTGCAGCGTGTAAAGTAAAAACCTAGTGGACCGATTTCAAAAATCTTTCAAATTTCTTTGATCATCACTAAGGGGCATTAACCCGGAGTAACATAAGCTATATGGAAAGCCAAGATAAGTTGGAGGATAAGGGTGGGATGTCTACGTGGAGGAAACCGCGAGCAAAAGGTAGTATTACACAACTCGGCTTTTAAATGGATACTGATATTAAACTCTCCTGCCCTATGGTGGGTGGTTGTGGTGGAGCAGGACCCACCAGAACAACTGGTTTTATGACTGCGTCATGACAGCCATGAGTAGGAAATCTAGAGGCAGCATATTTTATACTACGTCACTAGGCTTCGCTATTAGCCGTCGATGAAATTTCAGAAATGTGTAATACTGGCCTACTTGGACTTAGTGCTACTATAGTACACATAAACCGGTCGAGACCGAATACACCCCATTCCATCCCGAGGATTTCATTAGACTCGACTAAATGAAATCACAAACCCGAAAATCTAGCCGCAAGGGAAGGAAATCTTGAATCGAAACCTGTTTCAACCCGTCTGGCCAGCGTGGTACATTAGGCTTTGGCTATCCCTGTAATGAGAAGAATCAAGACTCAGCAGTGGGCCATGGTGTGGGCTGAGAAGTGGATAGTACATGGTCACTCCTGCAATACAGAACTTGATTTTCTTTGATAATTGATAATATTTGATCCAGTCTATGTTTCGAGGATGCCACTTCATCTATCCCGACAAGACCTCGAATCTTCTCGATATCCGATTCGATAAATAAGGTCTCTGCGAAGCTATTAGGTTAAGCGGCGATCCTTTAAAACACATTACTTACATGGAAGCTCGGTTTTGTTGGTGCTTGGGTTTACGCTCTGATAAGGGCGCTTTGGTGATTGGTCAATGAATTTGTGATTGGGGCTGCCTGGATACGTTTTGCTTCTATTTAATCACTTTAGGGTCGTGTACTTTATGCGTAAAGGACATTTTAATGAATGGTGCTGCCATAAGCTTACGTAGTATGGTAAGATATTTGATGAACCCTTTTAGGAATGAAAGAATATCAAATTCTTTTTATAAATCAATTTATTCGCCTTGTGGTGATGATTTTAGAATACACTGTGTCACCAACCCATTTCATCCTGAAGGTATCGTAAGACCCGACAAAAGGAAATGACAAGGCCGAAAACCTAGCCGCAAGAGCAGGAAAACTTGAAACCCTCCCTGTGATGGGAGGAGGCCTGACTCAACTGTGGGTCATTTATGGGCTGAGTAGTGGTAGTGGTAAATGGGAACTGGTAGCAAGTGTATAACAGAAAAATAAATTGATTCATAACATAATGTAACTACTAAAAATAAAAATGGTTCCCAACTAATATAGAGTCACATTAAGATAAAATCATCGCTGAAACGAAAGTCGACAGTAAACTTTTATCAAAATCTCATAGTTCCATGAATCTTGGTACAGTCCGAAGGAACTTTACCCGTTCCTCAAAACTTTCAGACTAATTCAACCAGAAACAATTTTACGGGTAATCATAAATCGCCGAGAAACGTTCTGAGGGGAATTTCTGAGCAATCCTCTGTTTTCTGGAGCAATGATTCTTCTTTTATAGTTCGTAAAATATAGCAATTACTACAACGGCTGCGAAGCACACTGGCGCGGCGGTTCGCAAGAAGTGGGTAGACAATCAAATAGTAAAGTTCTTTATTCTAAAGAAAATAACAAGCTAAGGTGCTTCATTTCCTTTTGTCGGCTCTTACGACACCCTCTGGATGAAATGACACTGACACATTCTAAATCAGTCACCACACATTAAGTTCCCATTTAATTTAAACTCAAATACTGTGTTTTATTTTGACGCTGGAAATCTAGTGTTTTATTTTGAGTTCAATTTGGTTTCTTTTGCCAAACCTACCTAGCACTGTAAAAAAAAGCCGTACAAAATAATTGAAACCGAAAATCATTATTTTCTAAAATAGGGTAAGCCCCCTCTTCGGAAGCGTATCTTCAAAGCTTAGTTGCAAATCGACGTAGTGCGGAGAAATATCTTTCAAAGTCGTTATTGAAAAGTCAAGTCACGTCCTTTTTAGTAAGCGTGAAGTCGAATAACAAATGACCTTCCCCTTATTGGAATGGGCGATGCCTGGAAACTAAAGTTTCCTATAAACATTGTTACACTATTCTCTTTCCTAACATATAAATCCTACCGCTAAGACGAGGCTCTTTGGATTTGATGCAAGGATAATATCCCACGCTGGGTAGATACGCTGACTAAAGTTTGTGTATACATTTTCAATATTGGGAAGTATTATGTCAGGTAACTTTACTCCCCATACAAGACAGAATCACTGTACAATGTTTGATCGTAATCGTTGAATCTGCTGCAATAGCTACTACAAATCTTATACCGCTCCCTGTCAAATATACACCTCAGCAGTTTCTATTCGAACGTTCTACAAATCATAGTCATCAATAACTCTGCTATATTGCTGGAAGTAACTTATCGCTTTGACATTTACAATAGCAATAGCTAGTTGACTGATGAACAAGACTAGCTGTTTATTGTTACACGAATATTGCGTGACCGTTAAACGTGTATAGTCATCAAAAAATGTTTCTGTATCTTCAAAGGTGAACCGACTTTTTTGATCGGGTGTACAAGGGTGCGTTTTGTTCATAGTCACTATGCGTACTTTTACCACGCCCACAAACTGGCGTTTAGTTAAGTTTTATTGATGATATAACCTCGTTTTGGGTAACCCGGGTCTATAAAACTTTGTAGTTACTCATCTAGATTCAAGTAAATCGTTAAAGTATTATTAACTTTATGACGGGTAAATAAATAGTAAGAATCGCGTTTACGTAGAAATAGCAAACCGCAATCTTATTGGAAAAAACGAATCAGTGTTTTCTACGTGACATGACCTCTAAAAATATGCAAATGTATGGGTGTCTCTGGGGACTTTCTATTGCAAAATGAAAATATGAAATCGATATTGTAGCGTTGGAACAGAAAATATAATGAGGCATTCTCCCCTTGTTTCAGGTGAGTGAGTCAATCGGACGGGAGCGGCACGCAACTGGGGCAGTTACCCTATTGTGGGGGCTGTGGGTAGCCACAGTTTGCGTTGACAATGAAAACGATACGTTGATAAACGCTGAGGCATAACGGGTACTAGGGTATAAACAGGTTTGTTTAATGCATGTGCGTAGATACTTAAAATTAGTAAATATAACAGAGCTGAGTCAGGATTTAATAAAAAATATGCATCACTACATTGGTCTGCCAATAGTTAGCATTCAGCAGAAGATTTAAATATTATGAACTTTGCGCTCCATGTCTTTTACGCAATTTTTAAGGCTAATATTTTTTTTGTTCCTTTGTTGATGGAAATTAGCCGATATTCTCGGCAACTTCTGCCAGTGTCGTGTGACTACTCATGGGTATGGTTAACGGCAATATAAAACATTAGTTAGTACAAGTTAGTAAGGGTTAGTAATAGGATATTTATTCTAATGAAATGTGTTAAAGTTTGATTTTGTTAGTTGTTATAAATGTAATTAATTAAAAAATCAGGATTAGGGAAAGGCAAATCTTAATATACGTAGTTTAGTTTGACATAAATGAAAGGATGATTACCTTAATTTGCTTTACACGTTGTTTGTATAAATCTGATTTGAACAATTAACTGATAAATACTATAAGAGCTGATAAATGATAATTCAGAGTTGTGTTGTGTGAGTTGTTTAATAGCCATCTGCCATGTTTTTACAAGAAACAGCGATAGAAGTTTTTATTTATCAACCATTTCTCAGAACTCTTGAACCTGATTTGTCTATCATCCCAGTATTTACACGCGTTGATTGCCATCTGCTCTCCTGTAACCCATGTTGTGAGAGGACTAGTAATTAATTGGTTAGACAAGGTGTCAGCGCTACTCATGAGAGAATGACAGCCGGGACCGACGGGTTTTACGAGCCCTCCGAAGAATGGAGAAGGTCATTACAAATAACAGATACCCATCTAACATCAAGCAAGGCCAGATGTTAGGCACGCAATAGATCATTCCATACTGACGTATGTACCAGCATTTTCTTCTTTGTCGATACAATCCCCGTTGCATCAATCGTACCCCGTTCTGCATCGTATAGCCAGGATATTTCAATTCCAATCGGCGAGCCAGCAATATTGAGACGCATCCAATCGTGTCGCTGGCTGAGGCTAGCATTTTTTTGTTTTGTGTCTACCACGCTTAGTTATGAGGTTTTCGTGTAATAGGTGATAGGGTTTTGTTGTAATGGAAAAGGGAACCTGGAAATATTACCAAATTAAAAAAATAAAACTCAATGGAGAGATTTATTAGCAGTTTGACTAAAACTAAGCTTTGCTTGGCTTGTGATGAGATCCCAGGGCAATGATTATTATTTATAACTCTGGTATGACTTCTAATTACAACACGTGTCAATGACAAGAAACCGGACGTAACCACCTTCATAATTGAGATGTTCCACTCTTTCCTGTTATACAAATCGATTTAGAAATTACGAAAAATGTATCAAACATCATGGAATTATCCAAGAATCAGGAAATTTAGGACCATTCAAATCAAAGGAAGAAACAATTTAAAAGCTCATACATTTTCCTCAAGTTTACGCAACAAATGCGGTTTAAGTTAAATGGATTGCTGTTGACATGAGTCATTAAGGCACACGGCTACTAGAAACATCTGAGGGGACATTAAACCTCAGTCCCAGCCTGTCCTACGCGCAGTACTAGTCGGAAATTACATCGCCCTGTCAACTCTCCCGAGTGAGTCTCGCGGTAATTGCTGCAATCTATTGCTTTTAATGTGTTTGCACCAATCAGGAAATTTACACAGGCTATTATAGTGCTTGGTAAGAGCTGCCAACATTTTAAGCTCGGTACTAGCGTGGAAACTATGAACAAAGTTAGTTACAGAAAATTATAGTAAGGGTTGACGTCCAGGATCTCTAGAAGCTTCTTCAATTGTGTTTAACTGAACGGTGTATTTTTCTTTACTTATAGATGGTGATGTCTCATACCATACCGAGGGTGTAGTAAGAGGCGACTAAAGGAACAAAAGAGATGGAAAACTTGATACGAACCCTGGACAAACCCGTATTGCCAACGCTACACATTAGGCTAATTTCCTCCATGAATTTAGAGGAGCCTGACTCAGTAGTGGGTTATTTATAGACTGAAACGATGAATTAAATTACCAAACCGTCACGTACACTTGCTAAACAGGAAATGTTTCTATTTACTGACATCTTTAGGATCAAATTAATGAAATCATTTACACAAAGCATTCTTACAATGTGAGTGGCATAGCTCACGGCAGTACCATCCTTACTGGCAATGATCGCTCATTTAGGCAACGGCGTGTAGTTTCTTGTAATGTCTTCTCATTTAGTTAATAGCTCCCTGTGTATTCTAGCTAGGGTGTGACGCGAGAGTATTTCAGCTTATCTATCCTAATCCTTAGGGACTGTTCCAACATTAGCGGATAGTAGGATTTGTGAACCAGCTCTCAAATTCTGTGCTTTACCTGTGTTTGTAATCTAACTCGATTAGTTGAAAAAAAAAGGTTCTTGCCGGCTCTTTTCTGTACATCTGTACATGTTGGCAGCATTCTGAAATAATGGTAGCTTCACGCTCCACGATTCGAATGTTAGTTTTTAGTTCGTACTTCCTGACATCTATAGCACTCATTTCTCTAGATTTTGACATCTCTAGAACAATATAAACCATAAGCTTTATTGAGCTGTGGTGAACAAGTGCTCACTTTAAAGATTCCTCTGCTTCAGACTTAGATATGGAGAATATTCCGTGAAACGGATTTAGAATACATAGTGTCAGCACCCATGCCATCGTGAGTGGTCGTAAGAGCCGACGAAATTAAATGACAAGGGCGAAAACCTGGTCGCAAGAGAACGATAACTTGAAACCAAATCTTGTGCCAACCCGTCTGGCCAGCGTGGCACAGCAGTGGGTGAGCATGTATGGGCTGAGTAGTAGCAGTAGCAAGGAGAATACGTTTTTGGACTTTTAAAACTTACTTATGTGATACGATATATAATATTATATTGTTATATAAGAATACCAGTAGAAATCAACCGATTCTAACAGTATAATTGTACATGAATGATTCCGACAAAACCACAAAATATCGCAGGGATTAATTAGCTATGCCAAAATTTCGAGCAATCTAGCCTACTTCAAATCGTCAAGTAGATATACACAGTGTATTATTAGGTTATTAATACATTGCATAGAAACAAAAAATTCTAAGAAACCATAATACACCTAGACAATAAAACTTCAAACAACTGAGCAGCACATACAGGTAAGAACTCTCCACACACCATTCAAATAAAAACAGAAAAATCATTTCGTCTGCTCAAGATCAATACAATGCAGGAGAGGGTAGGTAAGTGTCATAGACATGTCGAAAAAAAGAGACAACAACCTTTTTGCCGGTTGTTGAAAGGCATGCACATGTAGCTACTGCAACATAGGGAATGCGCTTTGATTGTGTTGTACACCGAATTAAATTAGCATTGCCTGGCTTCTAAGGAGTGATTCATTCACGTTTGTCTAGACGACTGGTATTGATCTGTACTGCCCCCACACGACACCCTTGGAGTGTGAATCACCCGCTAAATAGCTTAGGGGTAATTACATGGAGCCAGTTTTTGTTCCATTTTTGTTTTAGAAACAGTACATATTTTAACTTTTAATGTTGTGGTTACGGAAATATTAAAAGAGGTTAGGAGTCGTTTTCAAAATAAACTTCAGAGTAACTTTTTCTGTGCTGGAGCTAAGACCATGATCTCAAATTTTAGAATTCAAAGTGGTACAAATAACCAAATAAAAATGAAGGAAGTAAAATTTTGTTACTGGATAATGAAACCTTAACAGTAATCCTATACCAATGCGTCAGCCAGCATGAGACAAAAACCTAAGTCATTCCTTTAATATTAGATTTATTTGAAACTTAAGACAAAAATGACCAGGCATTTCTGTCTGTGGGTGAAGATTTTTAACTTCTCAGTAACGTAAGCGATACGTTAAATTAAATCTCTCAAGTTTAATCAACTAATAGTACAACACCAGGAGTCTGCGAGCAAATTGATTTTCTCTGCTACAGCAGATACTTCCCAGACTCTTGAGCCGAACGTATAGTGCCTGAGTCGGGTGTAATCTCATTACACCCGTAACGACCCACCCGTGCAGATAATGGAACGTATCAGGCTACAGTGAAGGTAATGACATGACAGTACATCATTACGTTGAACATCAAAGAGCGAATCTTCTTTGTGTTTCAAGTAAAAATGAGAACTTGATTATTTCAGATGGAACATTTATAAAACAGGTTGGTATTTATATTATATTATACTTGTTCTATGAATCTTTATAACATAATGATTATGATAGGGACGTACATTGTTATCCTCTTAGTTTTGGTTTTATTGGCGTATATTTGTTCAAATCTTGTGTAAACACAGAAGCGGGTTCTGTTAACTGTAGGTAACAATCTAACCACTAAGTTGTTAGAATGGGTAGGCTAGAATCATAAGCTGAAGCCGGCAAAGTTACAGAACGCCAGGAAGGTCGTTTGTAAAATCGCTTCTAAATAATATTAGTACCGATAAGAATCTCACAAATATTTCTCCTTTTATAATGAGCTACTCAGAGTTTTGAGTCACAGATGTATCGTAACTTCCAATTTAGCAGATATCAACCGCAGCATACTCCTCGGAAATTCGCAAGCCTGGTGTCGACACACTGACAGCTGACAGCGGTCGTATTTACTTTACGAGTAGCGCGTGTTAAAATCCCACGTTTCGTATTTGCACGCAAAATAAGCGACGCTAAATGGTGAATATTTAACCGGATGAACTGCGCTAACAGTGCGCCGGATCAAGTAATTGTTTTTGGGAATTAATATATGACTCAATTCTCGGAATTGCACTGCAGGGATGTGGTTATTGGTTTAAGGAAACACACTGTAGTTTGAACTGGAGACTTAAATTAAGGCTTTTCGTGGCTCAACCGGAATCTTTCGAGAGTAGAGAGCAAGTGATGCTCGTGTAGTTATTTTACGAGTAAATCTTAAAACCGTGTTGGTGTTCTAAAGATCGGTGGATTTTAGTCTGATAAGTTATTTTAGCAAATCAAACTGACGAATATTGATGTGTTATTTCTACACTATACCTCTACCTAGCATGATGATATGAACACTATAATGCTGTATAATTATTATACGAAAGGAAGAAGACGAAAGAACATGTATTTATTCAGAGTTATACAATGAGGAGTAAAAGAAACCAGTGACGTTCAATGTGGTAATTCCGAACGCGTTCCCATTCAGCTGCAAGCTGCTGCACTGGGAGGGTTTTAGACCTTAGTGGAACCTTAACAGGGCTCACAATGGTTCGGACTTTCAAGGTTTTAGTTATGAATTTTTAATAAAATATTATAGTCTCAGATCTGAGTTATCTAGATGATAATTTCGTTATATTGACAAATGACTACAAATCAAGCTTGAAACAGTAAGAAACAACAGTTTTTTTTCTATCAGACAAATTATTTACAATGTAAATTACTAACAAAATAATGTGATTACGAAAATTGAATGGACTGACACCACAACTCGTACGAAAGTTCAAACGTAATTGAAACGCGGAAATACCAAACTACATTTGGAATACAGATTTTAATTAACTTCATCCCAATCGATTCTGTACCAGAGCTTGTACGCCAAACCCGGCTAGAATTCGCTTGTTAAGTCTCTATTCCGGTTTGAATGTGGCATTAGTGCGGTCGGCAACTCTGTCGAATGTAATCGGTATTCCGTTTTCATGTCACGTACTCGGTTAGCGCAACACTAGCTTTGGATCTAGTCTCAATGCGGTATCGAGAATGCACTGTCTGTATATCTGAACTCGCTTAACTTACTCTCAGACAAAGTTCTGACCAATTGCACTCGGCAACTTGTAGGAGTCTAGTATTGAGAACAGTGTTGCATACAACGAGTATCTGTTTTCATGTTGACTCATGTGTCATCAATTATAGTACTTACTACTGGTCGAACTAAGAAATAATCGAATACTACGTGATTAAACTAATATGTATTCAGCTTTGGATATTTGTAGTGGTAGTTTTTTACGACTGACTTCTGGAGACGAATTTGGACGTAAGTAATAAAACAAGACTAAAAATACCAATTAACCTAAAACTTAAATACTAAAATATATTATTTAAAGGAGTCCCTTTATGCAAGGTTCCGAAGATACTGGCAGCGTTCCCCCTTTGAATCGCTAGACTGATTCTTTGTCCGAGGTAGCTACCAGCTCTTCGGTCTCCTGTGATGTCGACTAACCTATTTGCTATTTCCTTAAAAAGGCTTATAGCGCTAGGACCCCACGGACCAAGGGTCTCGACACCTGTATATTTGGACGTGATATCGCCAAGATATTATCTGGAACCGTAGAACATCCAAGGGCTATTGATATGAATGAAATTAGTGTTCTAGTAGACAGTATTGGGTTCAGAATACATAATATGTATCACCAATCCATAGCTCGCTAAGCGCGCCGTAAGAGCCGACTAAAGGAATTGATACCCATCCTTTTTTTTTTTGGTTCACCCGGGGTAAAATCCTTTATGGACAGCGAGGGGAGTGTGGAACTCTCCCCCATAGTGGGAGCCTACCCACTAAACCTCCCCGGGGTGCTCCAACTCGCGTCCTGTAAGTTGCGGCATTGTGGGATCTGATGCAGAACCACGCCTTGATACCTATCCTGTGCCAACCCGTCTTGCCACAGTGGCACGGGCATATTTTCCTCCATGAATTTGTAGCAGGCCCGACTCAGCAGTGGGCTTATGGGGTGAAAAGATGAAGTTATATTTACTATAGGATTTGCAATAACGTTTCAAACAAATAATAAAACCCTATTGATAGTACCATTAAAGCGTAGTAGATTTCGTAGATACTTCCTACATCCTAATGAAATTCCTCACACCAACTATTGTACCGCGATCTCTCATTTCAGTCACGTATTTCGTTATTGCACCACTAGTTTTGGATTAGGTAACCCCACACACACGCATCAGTATGGATTTCGTTCCTAATGTTTCTATACTCGTAGGATTTAAAGACGCTTGAAGATTGCATTACCTGGCTTATTCCGGAACGTATTTCATTATAGTTCATTAATATTTTGTCTAAATGAGTATTTTTATTTAAGTGAGATTTCCTATTCTCGAGACTCGCAATAGTTATAAAACCAGTCGTGGCAACTAAATTCGAATGAATTAACTGTTTTTGTATTGTCTTATAATATGAGTCTTTTATTTATTGGCTAACATTATCAAGTAAAATTAAATTTGATTGGTTCATGTTACGTTTCCGAAATATATTTCACATAAAAGCTGGTTAGATGAATGAAATGGCGATCCGCGAAGCTTTTTTTACCGTAATAATTAAAAAAGATTCCCGCGTCGTCGGCATTAAAATACCAGAAAATCCAAAAGATTATTTTGTGTAGGCTTGGCTGGGATGCCAACTTTACGACGATATTACTACCTCCGTAACCGCAGTGCAGAGAAGTGAACTTTAGTAGTATTTAAATATTTTATTAGCTGTTTTAAGATGTAAATAAGGAGGCAGCCAACAATTTCACAAATAAAAGTTTTAAGACAGTGTTACGAGAAAGTCTTTGAATTTTGTTAAAGTTTTAAACTTGTACAATCTTAGATTTTCCAAATCCTAAAATCAAGACAAGTTAAATGTTTTCTTAGGTATATTTTTATAAATTGGTTTTGCGCATTTATACTAATACTTTAAGTTTATGGTCCAATTATTCTTTTAGGAAATAAAAAAGAACTATCTTCTCTCCTTATATATTAAGGCTTAAGATCCGAGTTCTGCAGCATAAGATCCGAACCCTTGCATAAAAAAAATTATAAATAACTTGAAATTATTATAATATGTATAAAGAAAATGAGAATGAATTTTTGGCCGACAATTGTCTGATACCGTGAACCGATCAATCGAGAAGGCATTATTAATGGTTTTACATTTTTATAATAGCAAGTACGAAAATCCAGACTTAAGCCGAACGTCCACCGCCACCTAAAAAAAGTTAGTGAAGTTTAGCTTGCGTAGTTGAGCCCGTTTTTCATACATGTGCATCCACCGACGGTGAACTAACTTGTATGAAAAACTGGCTCAACTATGCAAGCTATACTAAACTAACTTATTTTAGCTGGCGGTGGACGTTCGGCTTTATTCATTTGAGTGAAGCCGCGGAGTGCAGGCTGTGCAGCAAGTTTTCTAAATAAATTTTAACCCTATCCCGGAGTAGCAATTAAACAATTTATATGGTACAAGTTTCGTACTATAAATATTCGCGATGGACGCCTGGGCTCTGGCGCTGAAATAGCCAATTTCCGGCCATCAGGGCGGGCCCGCTTTGCCTAACTACGTATAAGTAATTTGCTTTTATGCTGACTTACACGCAGTTAACGTTCTGATTTACGTGTTGAATAAATGGCTACTATGTGAGTAAACATTATGGTGCATAAAGAGTACCAAAACTTTATCATTTTCTTCCTTACATGACCCACTGGCTACTGGCTTTTTCATCTAGTGAATTTCAACTAGTCTTCTAAGACTGCAATATTTTAGTGTGTGTGGTAACAGATGTCGATCACGTAGTCTCACAACCCCTGACAACCTGAGGATGCCGAAAGAGTTAGTTAAAATCTTACTAATATTATAAACGTGAAAGTTTGTAAGTATGGATGGATGGATGGATGGATGGATGTTTGTTACTCTTTCACGTAAAAACTACTGAATGGATTTTAATGAAACTTTACAATAATATAGCTTACACATCAGAATAACACATAGGCTACAAGTTATAAAGATATTATGTGAATTACAACAATATAAACAAGACGAATTCAAAATTTCTAATTGTCAAATTTTCGGCCATATTAAACTATAGACAACATAACGTTTCGCTGTCAGTTGCGTTTTGTTAAAGTAGGTTTTATACGGACGGGATAAAAATCTCAGGTATCCTATGTCCAACTTTCTTTTTGTTTTAAATATTTATAATGCGGAACAAAGTTCGCCGGGTCAGCTAGTAACGCATAAATCAGATTAGTCTAAGTCTCAAGAGAAGAAAAAATTGATACAAATCCCATAACAACCCTTCTGGGCAGCGGGGCTAATTTCCTGTCATCCTACTGGGAGATACCAACATGGGTGTGGGATATTTGCAGGGTGGATATTCTTATCTACTTTTAAAATCATATGCGAGATGTTGGCGCAATTTTGTATAGTTTTCCTTACTGGAATTTTTTCGCCCATGTTGTACATGAGAAAATTTATCAACATGATCTTATGCTGTATCGTTTGCAATAAAATAATTTGAAGCTTTAGTGAAAAAAATAGGTTAAATAGGTCAAATATAACCCACGCAGCTCCTTCAAGCATTTGTATCGATGTCTCAATAAATTCAGATAACGGTTAACCTTTTGAATACCTTCCGGCCGAACCTTTACTGTACCTTTCAGTAAGAAACCTTATTGTAATAAACCTCGCAAGCGAAACGAAGGCTGAATGTGACTGAATGGCTTGTTGACATTATATAGAATTTTTACATGATTTGATTAAAAATTATACAAGTCATAAATTTATAAATATCCTTGGACATTTCACACAACGCCATCTCGTCCCAAGCTAAGCAACTTAATGCTTGTTTTATGGTAACGAGATGGATGATAAACTACTTATATACATTTTTTTTTGTAAATACGTACCTATTATAGATAGTAAACACCCAGACCCGGAACAAATTCTTGTAGGTCGTACAAATATTTCTTCCGTGCGGGGATCGAACCCGCGACATTCCCGGTTGTGGGTATTCCCGAATGGATCTTGGAGGTTGGAGGTCAGACGGCAATCTACTACTACTCAGCCCATAGATGACCCACTGCTGAGTCGAGTCTCCTCCAGTTATATGGAGGGTAATTAGCCTACTGCCCCACGCTGGCCAGACGGGTTGGCACAGGGTTTCCTATCAAGTTTTCCTTCTCTTGCGGCTAGGTTATCGGCCTTGTCACCTTTTGTTCACTTTTACGACTCGCTCTAGATGGAATGGAATGGTGACACAATGTTTTCTAAATTGATCCTATTGGTTAGACAGCCCCAATCAACTAACAAAATAATTAAGGTCTCTAATTTTGACTATTTTTTAACATAAACAGCTTCACACACCAATGCAACTGGCAAACTCAAAACTAACAACTTTTATAGTAAACTAGTGGCCCGCCCCGGCTTCGCCCGTGCAAAGCGGGGGTGGGTTGTACATATAAACCTTCCCCTTGAATCACTCTATCTATTAAAAAAAAACGCTTCAAAATCCGTTGCGTACTTTTAAAGATTTATGCATACATAGGGACGGACAGAAGAATGCGACTTTGTTTTATACTATGTAGTGATAGTGATAGTGATGATAGTGATAGTGAAAAAGAAGTCTAAATTGGTTTAGCCGTTATGAAGCTACAGGTAGACGTCAAACCTATAAGGCTTAGTTGTATCTATTACCTAGTCACTGTACGGTGTACAGAACAATTCGTTTGAGAGAATAATTGCGCTGACCATAAATTTAAGCGTAAATCCCAACACACGTTTGGTAATTAAATTAATTTCGATCAAACAAAGACTGCGAGTTTTCGAACCATAAAATTACTGCGCGCCGGTACTAATATTGACAATAGCTATCGAAATATAATTCAGCGGCTCGATATTGAATTACTCACTGATTGCGCTAGACGGGTAGTGTGATTACTTCTAAAGTGAGTTACCGGTTTTCAGGCGATATTATGCTTGCTATATTGATATTTTACTCATTGATGAAATTACTCTGTGTGTTGACGGATTTAGAATACTCAATGTCACCAACCCATACGAATGCCTTCTTAAGGGTAAGAGACGACTAGATCACCTAGCCGCAAGAGTAGTAAATCCTTGATAATAACCCGGAGCCAACCCGTCTAGCCAGTATGGCACGTTAGGCTGGTTTAGGTTAGGAGGCCTGACTCTTTAGTGGGTATTTATGGGCTGAAATAGCAACGACGAAGACGTCTTAGTGATCACGACTTAGAACGAGTATTATTGGAATGTATGTTCAAAAATATCCCTTTTTTTGTTAAAAGATACCTACTGTTTTGATACTTCTGTTGCGGCAACAGAAAATGTATGTGCTAGTTTTACAGTAATCCTTGTTTCCAATTTAGCAAGTTTTATTCGGCGATGCAACACAAAATTTGTTGCTAAAATATTTTTTGTACTCCCACGACCACGACTATAATGTAATACACGCGATAAATCAGTTAAAAAGCGTTTAATTTCAATGTGTAATATTTGCGAAACCAAAGAACTCATTAATTTATGTATATTAAGATGAGTGCCTGTGTGTCATTGATATGAACGTCACTTACGGCTGGAAATAATGGTATTGGTCCCTTTTCAAGCGCAGAATCCAATTGAGTGACCAAGCCAGTCAATATGTCGGAGCTCGCCGCTATAAATTAACTACTGGCATCCATCGCGGCAACCATCCCTAGCTCCCGTATAAAACCTAAATTTATAGACCCGAGCGACGATCGATTGAACTGAACGCGTTAGTGCCAGTTTATAGGATTATACGACAATGTAGCGTGATGAGTTCAACTTTATTGACGTAGTTACTTTAGAAGCTAGATTTTATGACAGCAATGCTA
>FR997808.1:10000000-10211094 GCA_905475355.2 Clostera curtula | reverse complement strand
GGAATTAAATAGTAATATACACGCGATGAATCCACTACAACGTGTTTAATTTCAATAGCCAGCAAAGGGTTAAAAATATCATCATCATTTCAGCCAAAACACTTCTACTTCTGGACATAGGACTCCCCCATGGATACACTCTATATTAACTTCCATACTTTATTCATACGCTGCTGGACTACGCCTTTCAGTTTCAGATTAGTAGCGGTAACCCTCAGCCTGCAATAGATTTACGAGTCAGAACAAAGGACATCAATTTCCCTTGTGACATGTGAACTATGGGACACGAGTAATGGGCGTCTTTGGTGTGCAACTGTTCGGCGTAGTTACAATAGCGTGAACGTTCCGCATCTGAACTAATGATGTCGTACACCAAACTTTACTACAAAAATATTTGAAACAAAACTATACGTGCGTAAGCAAAAATTAATGAAAGCTTCCCAATTTTTTTATCATTTCAGTAATGACAAAAGTAAAAAAAAACATTTAAATAGAGGCAGAAACTTTAGAGAAATTACAGTCATCATCAGCTATAAATCAGTTCGCCGAAAAAAAGGTAAGGAGAGTGTATCTCTATATATAAAAATGAATAGCTGTTCGTTAGTCTCGCTAAAACTCGAAAACGGCTGGAGAGATTTGGCTAATTTTGGTCTTGAAATGTTTGTGTGAGTCCAGGGAAGGTTTAAGAGTCTAGAGAAAACATTGATATTGTAAGTAAAATAATAAAAACAACAATTTTATTTTCCCATACAAACTGTTACCTGTCAAACATTTGACGTTCGTCCCGACGGTTCGCTATTTTTGGCATAATTACTTTTTTCTTTTTTAATTACATTAAATAAGGGATTGGAATCGATAAGAAAAGGCGGTATATTAATTTATTATAAATTATTCCATTTCGAATTCAATATTCATAGTTCAGACAGGACAACGTCTGTCGGGTCAGCTAGTATTTAATAAAAATGGTTTGAAAATAATTTGGTAGAATTGACAGAATATACTTATAATTATGATGAGTAAATATTTCTATCAATTATATGCACACATTTTATTTCTTTTGTGAGAAATCTTTACCCTTCATAAGGGCCCGCAATTAAATTTTTATACGGGGCCCCACCAAGGTACGCTACGCCCCTGATTTATAGCACGATACTTATTAATATCATGCTATCACATTATAGTGTCGTAATACTATATACTTAAACTGTAATTCGATGTAAATTCTTGACATGTTTTTTTATCGTACCGTAACTGATTTTGAACGCCCTTTTTTTCGTGGGAGTCCCGTCCCCCTAAGATCCCCGGGAGAAGTTGGTAGCGCCCCGACCTACCAACTAAAGTGTTGAATTCTTCGACTATTCTGCTCCTAGGCTACGGATTTCACCCCCTCCTTCGCTGCGGGAGAATGTTCTGCGTGTCTTGTGGCCTAACAAAGTATGCTATGGGATCGTATCCGCAAAAAATACTACTACTACTAATATGAAGTGGCAAAATAACATAAAAACATGCTGGGAAATCAACAACAGAGCTGGTGCGGCTTGTGAAGCGGCTGAAAAAGGTAAAGCATGCAAATACAGGGGCCCCGAATATGAATTCGTCCCGTTCGGTGTCGAGACCCTTGGTCCGTGGGGTTCTAGCGCTATAAGCCGTTTTAAGGAAATAGCAAAAAGGTTAGTCGACATCACAGGAGACCGAAGAGCTGGCAGCTACCTCGGACAAAGAATCAGTCTAGCGATGAAAGGCAGACGCTGCCAATATCTTCGGAACCGTGCCTAAAGGGACTCCTTTTAATAATATATTTTAGTATTTTTTTAAGGTATGTTTTTTGTTAGTTTTAGGCTCCTTGGTATTTTTAAGTATTTGTCCGTTTTTTATGTTCTAAATAAATTAACTTTTTCCTTTTTGGAAATCTAATCACAAATAGTGCGGAAGCGGCGTTGTTTCGTTTAGATCAAACCAAAATGTTATAAAACCACGGATTTACATAGCAGCTACAATTTTAATTTCAATATACCAACATTTATCTTCTGCGGACGGTATAGAATAAAATTATTCGCACCACTGTGGTATAATATTACACTACAAAAAATATATTATTGTCAAAGCAGATGACGTCACTTAGTTGTATAGTACAGATCATTCTTGTTACAAGATATGTATAGGATGACATAATGCGTAGGTAAATTTATTACAAATCACTAGTCTTATTGCAGATAAGCTGGCAGTCGCGGCAATTAAAAAAAAACTGATCATTAATTGATGCCTACTGAATTGAATCTCAAATGAGTAGATTATCAATAAAGCCGAATGTCCACCGCCAGCTAAAATAAGGTATTTTAGTTTAGCTTACATAGTTCAGCCAGTTTTTCATACATGTGCGTCCACCGACGGTGAACTAACATACTTGAAAAACTAACTCAACTAAGCAAGCTAAAGTAAACTAACTTATTTTAGCTGGCGGTGGACGTTCGGCTTAATACTCCCACGCTGGTTTCGATCAAATCTAACCAAACAGAGCAGTCGCTTACTTCAGTCGACAAATTTTTCGAACCTTGAAAACCTTAAATCTTGCTCAATAAATACGCATCAATTTATAAAATGAAACATAAACTGGATGCCAGCCAAATAGTTAATAACGAGATGTTTAATGTATGCGACCGCGGATGTTTTGTTACAGTTAAAATTATTTACAACAAACTGGCTAATCTTTTGTGGATATAATTTTTATGAAATATTGGAGCGATGTTTATCAGTACCGAATTTATGTATGTCCGCCTGTTGTTCAATGTAGTCCACAGATTTAATAATTGGAGAAATCTCTGTCTAACTTCTGTCATTACTTTATTAAATTTCGCTAAGCAATCCATTTGAAGAGTATTCACATATTTATAAGTGTTTATAAAGAGGTGGTATTGAATGTGGTTTGAACCGAATACCCAATTCGGCCAAATATCCGACAAAAATTAGGAAATAAGGCCGACCTCCGGTTCAGTACATTTTATATACGAATAGACAGATGAGAATATTAAACTACAGTAATTATTTGATTAAATTAATTAATTTCTAAAAATGAATACGGTATGTCGTATATATCATTTGAATTTGATTGAGAAAACAAAACGTGATAATTATTTTCGAATAAAAATTTACTAATTTTTAACACTTCATAAATTACTTTTGTTTGTTACCTTCTAATTTTAAAAATGCTTCTATTTTTCTGTCTAAATAGTGCAAGCAGGGTTTTTCTAGTGCTGTTTTAGCACGCACCATATTGCATGGCAATTCATATATTAACAATTTTATTTTGGCTATACTAGATGTTTATGCTGGTACATAATTAGTTTCACAAATCTGTCAGATTTGACTGTACCACCATCATTGTAACCCTTTTATGGTGTGGAGCGGGCATGGTGTGCCTTGCTGGCTCTTCTCTGTGGAATAGCATTCAAAATATAATTATATTCCCAATACATAAAATGAAAAAGGAAATTATATAATATACAAACAGAAAAACAAAAATGAATAACATTAAAATACTTAAAAACACTAAAGACTAGGAACAAACTAACCTAAAACTTAAAAATAGAAAATTGGTGGTAAAGACTAAATTATTACGAAGTCGCTAGTAAAAATATATTTTTACTGTCACAACATTTTTACGGCCTTGTTCATTCAATCAATGTCTACATACTTAAGTCCTCGCCAATCTTTATGGCCGCTTTGAATGTAGCCGTGGGTACGAACTTGCGCATCGTACATTTCATTACCAATACGAACGTAGCTCACTCACACTAACACGCGAGTGGCGAGGACGCTAACGGGTGAAAAAGGGCGCGCGCGGGCGTGCCCTGCCTCCCCGCCCCGCTTACGTCCCTGATACCTGATTTGGTGTTGTGCGTAGGGCAGTAAAATTAGATACGTACTATATACGACGTAGATTTTTACGTAGATTTTAGATACGACGTAGTTTTTTTTTAGACATTTACCTACCTACTATGGAAGATTTTTTTCAATTCACAAAATGATTAGTACAGAAGTCAAGCTCATGAACATACCTCACTTTTCATACCTACGCTTGGCGTATCTTATTATAATATATCTGTGGCGCGGCGGTCGTGCTAGGGTTATCAATTCTGGCTTTGGCGAATGTACTATCTTCGTAGTGGCAATCGTATTTAGTTGTTTGATTGATAATTGAGAATAAAACATCCATAAATTGAATAGTTATAGCAACTATTTTTTATTACTCCATCTATGAACCAAAAATATAACAAAATGGCGGCGGATGGCACGCGTGCTCGCAGTTTTCACAACCGTACCGATATATTGTGTCGGTGAGCGATGTCGATGTGCGTTGTATGTAGATTGATTTCTGTACTTAACTACTTTGTGTCGAAGCCGTCTGCGTTGTCTCGACAAAGCCGGTAGATAAATTATAGACGAGCACCATCTCTTTGTTCCGTCAATATGTCAAGCGACCTCTTTCCTGGTGGCGACATAATAATTCCTTTTCTATGCCTAAGCGTAGTAAATCATTCGGCTTAGTTTGGATTCTTTAAAATGTATTTTGAAACACGTCGTAAGCCGAATAACGTAAGCTTTATACTTGAGGTTGGCGCAATTATCTGATTGTGAATAAGAGGTTCTCATCATCGTAATTTCAGCCCACAAAATCTTATGCTGGGGCCCAACCTGCTAATAAATGTGCCTGTGATTCTCGATTTTTTACTATTAAAACTACAGCAGTAGTTCCGTGTGATGACGGATTTAGAATACATAGTATAATCACCACCCCATTCCATCCTGCAGGTGTCGTAAGAGCCGATAAAAGGATATGGACGAAAACCTAGCCACAAGATAAGGAAAACTTGATATGAAACCCTGTGCCAACCTGTCTGGCCAGCGTGATACTGTAGGCTAATGACCCTCCCTATGATGGAGGAAGCCCGACTCATAAGTTGGTCATTTATGGGCTGCGTAGTAGTAGTAGTATAGTGTCAGTTCGTAACGTATGCCAAAGCTTTGGATACAAGAAATTAGCAAGAGCTTTTGAATTTGGCAGAATTCGAATTTTAAGTTGTAAGCAATTGCATCGTATTGGACGGGCATTTCAATAGAAACTAGCACAGGCTGGAACTAATACTACTACTATAGCTACTCATCGTCATAATTTGAGCCAAAAGACGTCTACTGCTGGACATAGCTACTATAGCCCCTATAAGAATGAGAGCATGTATGGAGGGCAATCAGCCTGCTGTGCCATGCAGGCGGGTTAGCATCAAGTTTGCCTTCTCTTGCGGATAGGTTTTCAGCCTTGTTATTTCCTTTTGTCAGCTCGTACGACACTCTCAGGATTTAGTGGGGTGGTGACACTACCTAGGTTTTTTTTTTATGTAAGAGCAGGCAGATGACTGCATTCCGCCTGATGTTAAGTGGAAATGGCGTCCAGAAGTGGGGATACCTAGTGCTAAACTGTAAGTATAGCATTAGCCATCCTCACCCTGCCGGCCCGCAAGTTGCCTCTTCACGCTTCGTTTGAAAGACCCCATATTGTAGGTAGGTGTAAATACGTGCGCAGAGGGAGTTCCATGCTTTTAGGGTGCGACAAAGGAACCTGTTACCACACGGTTCACTGGTCAGCTACAATTATAATTACAGGTGTAGGTATATAGATCGTTATCATAATCTTCCAAGAGCTGAAGTAAAATTAATCACTACAATGCGGCTTACTTCGGACAGTATCTTGATAATAGAAGCTGACATTTCCGTCGTGCGCTGGTCAAATGTTTGCACGCTAGAGTCCTATGCACTAAGAGACACGACCATTTTTCTGGAGTTAAGGGTATTCGATTTATGAAAGTAAATTGTGAATTAAAAACACTACCCGATGCTATTAGAAAAGAAGAATATGATCTTCAAAACGACGAGCAGATGTTTCTTGAGCTTTCAACTAAAAGTAAACCAAAATCTGATGAAATAAAAGTAAAACAAACTCAGACGAACACGTCAAAATTATAACGTTATTCGTAATTGATTAAAAGTTGATATACCAAGATGGCTTTGATTTTAAAGAGCAGCGCATTAGACAGGACAGCCATAATAATTAACGTTTATACATTATTTTAGCATTTTAATATCACGTTAATGAATAGATAACTTAATACATATAACCACTTAATTAAACAAATGCCGCCAGCCTACATCTTTTTGTGTCATGTAAAGGCAAAATGGTTCCCGACCACTGATTTAAACAAAATTTTATATTTTTAAGGAAACCTTGATTCAACCCAAAGAGTATAATAATAATATGGGAGAAGAGAGCCCTCTTGCGCCATTTTGAAGCATACAGATTTGAAGCGCCATCTGGATTTCTTAACGAGTACTAAGGCTCTATAGGTAGCTATAGGTAGAATGTATGTATACCTTCTATACCAATAGATAGGTCAATATTTGTTTGCTTGGTGATCATTCAAATTTTCTCTTGGTTTTTCAAATAGCAGCTGTGTTTACGTCATATGTTGATCATAATGCGATTTGCGAATAAAATAATGATACATTTAATAAATTACGATCATTCAAATTTTATAATTCATGGAGCTATTTTAAGGATCGTAATTCATTACGTAAAGGAACCATCATTATATTTTCGTGAATTGCATTTTGATCAATTATGATGTAAACAGCATCTATTTAAAAAACAAACAAGAAAATTTCAATGATCACATATAAAATAGAAAAATAAACAAAAGTATAAACAAAACAAAAATAAAAGAATTTCGCCGGGTACATTTATATTTGAATAGAATTGGCAATTACACATTAATGAACTATTTTGCTCCATTTTAATTCAACTTTACGAGAGCAATGAAGATAAAACACCCAAATACCAATAATTAAGCACAAAATGGACACACGAAACAAAAACAAGCGCGGGCGCAAGTTGCGGCGACCATTTTGTGATGTTGCCAAGACAAGGTTGCCATAATTGAAAATATTGGACAGCGATGAAATATAAAAATTTGATATTTTTGAGAAAAAATTTAACAATTAATCTCTAGAAAAATACTATTAAATTAAATTAGAGAATTGTTTTTTCGCATTAAAGTACGGAACGCAGAGACATCTATCGGTAATTATGAAACTAATAGTTTCTCTGTTAAGAATTTTAGATGGCGCCTCTTTCCTTAGTGAAATCGTGCCTGTTCTAACTGTCTCCCCCCTGATTCAACCTATATAACATAACTAACGCTAGAAAACTTGCTTTCAGATAAAAAAACCCTCGTCATAATCCATCCATTTTATAGCTTTTGCTACTCGTTTCGCAAAGATTTGACAACCATTCTATCATTATCACATAGTTTATAGTCTCACAAAGTTAAAAAAAAGAATAATTTTGTATACTTACATAATATCGTACCTATTACGTGTACCTATAGTTTAAGTTCGAAGTATAGTAATATAAATTAGATTCGGTTATTAGCTATGATGCGACACGGACTGGCCAAACTTCTTTTTGTTGAGACTTTTAAAGAGATTGCATAAGTTTACGTGAAACCGTAATTCTGGTTTATAGTGCTATGACAATTTACATTGCAAGTAAGTAAAGAATACAAAATAATATTTCTACTAAATCGTGGATGACATTTCATACAATTGTCCATGCCTCTTTAACAATGCAATTCCTGCTAAGCTCAGGTAAATCATGTTTTGTCAGGAGATACACACTTAATATGATGAATCACCTAATGCACTCAATGACCAGCAGGTTTTACAGCCAAAAGCCTCATTTAAATTTCAAGTCCTAACATTCAGACTCTTTGTCGATATACATAATATTAGTGACTAGCTTTTGCCCGCGACTTCGTCCGCGTGGAATAATGACTTCCGGAAAAAAACAATATATCCCCGTTTTCTCCCTGTTGGGAGGGAATTTCCAATAATCCTCTCTTAGTGGTAGCCTACTCCTCCCAACAAACACACAGGCCAAATTTCAGCTCTCTACTGCCATTAGTTTCGGCTGTGCGTTGTCTGTCAGTCACTCAGTAACGGAAGAGTTTTATATATATAGATAAAGATAGCTGTACCCGCAACTCCGTCAGTGTGAAATTCCTTGTGTATTATTAAGTTAATGTATTGGTAATATTGTTTAGATCACGTTCACATGAGGCTTAAGTACCTATACAACGAAAATACTTCAGCGCAAAGCTTCCGGGTAAACTATCCTACTTCACTTAAAACTAAATATCTATAACATAATTAATAATACCTATACCTTTAATTAATAAAAGTACCTACGCTTTTACTTACTTATTATTATTATTAAAAAAACCGAACATAAATTAACCAAAACTTACCTACAACTAACTAACTACTACTAACCTATTACTACTTCACCTAAAAAGAAATAAAATGTTAACTATTAATAATTTGTAATTTGAACGAATATAACACGCCACCAAAATAACTAATACCTATTTTATGAAATAACAACAAAAGAAAATTAAATAAACTAAATTATTGTAAAGACTAAAAGTCGCGCTGATAAACAATATTGCCTGTCAATAAGGGCGAATACTCGGAACGTCTACTCGCATCATCAGCCAAATCCAAATATTGTTATGTATGAAGTTCGCGTTTTGATCCCCCGCCCTTATAAACCTCCCGCGACGACCCGATGCGACGGTTACACAAAAATAATCCTTAAAGAATGATTCAGTAATCACGCGCGATGGTTTATTAGCGTATTTCATGAATAACTTTGGTGTTTCTGTACCGATTTCTATGATTCTTTTTTTATTAAATAGGTAATAATGTTAACATTTATAAAGGATGATTGAGAGTGTTATAAACGTAAGAGTAGACAAATATAATCAGAAAGCTCTGAACTGCTAAGCTATCGGGAGTTACACGTGTTATTGTGAGTCAACCATAAAAGATAGACATTTGCTGTCGTGGAATATTTTTTATATAATTTTAAGGAGAACATTTCCTTCATACATGATTTCTGTGTAGCTTTAACTATTAAGGCAGCACACGCGACGGAAGCTTAAAAAATGGAGTAAGTTCTCCTGTTTTCCCAACATTTCCCTTCACTGCTCTGCTCCTATTGATCGTAGCGTGATGAAAAGTATACTATAACCTGCCCAGGAGTATGAAGAACAATTGTACCAAGTTTTGTTGAAATCCGTCGAGTGGTTTATGTTTCTATAACGAACATACAGACAGACAGACAGACAGACAAAAATTTTACTGATTGCATTTTTGGCGTCAGTATCGATCACTAATCACCCGCTGATAGTTATTTTGGAAAAATATTTCATGTACAGAATTGACCTCTCTACAGATTTATTATAAGTATAGATAGATAAGTATTGGTACCATGAAATAATTTGTTTTTGTACGACATTATGTCATCAGTGTGATAGCAAGTGACATATTTTTGTCATCATCGTCATCATTTCAGCCAAAAGACGTCCACTGCTGGACATAGGCCTCCCCCAAGGATTTCCACGAAGGAATTCCTGAGTCGCCCGCATCCATCCTAGATGACCGACGCAATAAAAAAATGTTATAGTAATAAAATTTAATTAAATACTTTTGAACGGATTTATCGCCTGTTACATTATTTCATTCCCGACGTTTCCAATGCTTTGCAGCAGTCGTGGCCACTGTGCGACAGTTGTCTTCAAAAGAACGAAAAAGAACTTGTGTTACTGACAACGTTCCTTGTTCCCAGAAATCAGATAAAAAGTTTTTAATTCCAGTGTGTAATGATCGCGAAAACCTAAAACATTATTTAGTTTAATACTAGCGAAGTTTTGCGGCCTATGCTAAATCTGTATATTGTACAGTTTCCGGGGATAAATTCTATGCGTATCCGTCCTGGGGTGATTGAGTATCAAATAAAACGTTTGCTTTAGTTTGTGAAAAATTTACCAGATGTCGTTAGTTGCTTTGAAACCCTGCTCGTCGTAGATTATAAAAAAAAACCTTGGAAGGAATCTTTGTAGGCTATTCAGGTTATATCTTTGAAGTGGCTTGTTGCCACTTCTATGTAATACATTACGATGTTTTTTTATACAATTGGCAACTATAGCAGAGGCAGATACGACTGATAAGCTTTGTGAATGTTTATATTATTAGTTTAGTATTATTGGAAGACTTCGTATAAAATATATTTTATCTCTGAATTACTGCTAGTGCTATAAGTAGGTACTAATACAATTTTTAAATTGATTTAATATTTTTTTAGTTATACTATGTTAATAACAAGTGGTTAAAATTTACATCAGTATAAGTAACTAAAAGCCAAGAATTAAGACATGAGTGAAATATCGTTATTGACGTAAGTATTTATTTTTGATGGCAAGTCTTTTATAAAAATACGCGTGAACAAATCTAAAATGAATTTTCATAAAACATGGTACAAAAACATCAATCATTACCATCAGTCAAACTTACTTCTTGCCATGGTTTTTATTTCATCAATAGCGCCATTAATCACATCAACAATTCAGTTTATTAAATAATTCGCTTACGAATAAGTTAAAAGTGGTTGTCGCATGTCACCCGGCCATCCCTACAAATTTTATTTTATTTATTTCGAAAACTTACTTATTAATTTACTTAAAAATAAATCAATAAAACTTATTACTTACTTACAATATTCTTTATGTGAATGTAAGTTTGTTTGTTACGCATTCACGCGAATACTACTTAATCGCCCATCATGAAACTTTGTTCACATATTCTTGGGGGTATTCGAAGTAACAAAGGATATATTTTTTTTTAGTAAAGATAAAAAAAATGTTTTGGCAATAAAATATATTATAGATTCTATTTGATTCATTGTTCTATTTGATTCATTTCTATTGTAGGTAATATGAGTCCGATACTTATTGAATTTTTGAGCCAATTGTTACAAACATACATACACATATTTCCTCTTTATAATATACTAGCGACCCGCCCCGGCTTCGCACGTGTGCAATGATGAACATCTAAATGTATCAGTGTTTCTCTACAATATTACGCATGTATTATACATATAAACCTTCCTCTTGGATCACTCTATCTATAAAAAAAACCGCTTCAAAATCCGTTGCGTATATTTAAAGATTTAAGCATACATAGGGACGGACAGACGACAGCGACTTTGTTTTATACTATGTTGTGATCTACAAGGCGAGCGTGTGGATTTGCTATCTGTGTGGTGACGGGTTTATAATACATAGTCACCAGTCCCCACCCAGGCTGAGGGTGTCGTAATAGCCGACAAAAGGAAATATCAAGGCCGAAAACCTTACCGCAAGAGAAGGAAAACTTAACCCTGTGCCAATCCGTCTCGCCAGCGTGACACAGTAGGCTAATTACCCTCGCTGCGATGGCCCGACTCAGTAGTGGGTCATTTATTAGTAGTAGTAGTCACGCGAGCGAGGCCGCGGATAAAAGCTAGTTAAGGAACAAGGTTATGTGGAACCGCGGCCTAGTAAGCCCGTCACCCGTAGTCACGCAGCCCGTGATCAGCCTGTTGCGTTCTTTTAGTCACCTCTTACGACACCCTCAAGATGGTATTGGATGTTGGCATTGTGTATTCTAAATCCGTCATCACACTCGGGTAGTGTGTAATGTTAGCTCTGGATTCTCGTCACTTTATTTCGGCGTTACTGTGTGGCATGTCTACTAGTCACGAATATCTAGAGGAACTACAATATTCCTATTACTTAGTCTACAAAGTTCAAATTAAACATTTTGTCACAGAAATAAAATAATTACATTCATTTACTGACATTTGAGTCAGTAGCCAAACGGCCTGGAATGTGACCCACTCACAATTGTGAAAAAAAAAATGTATGGTCTAGTTTTCTTCTAATTAAATACATGTACAAACTACGATTTTTATATACATGTTTGTTAAATCCGATTTTTAGATACCTATGTACCTACGCATTTGTTTTATTTAATATTAAATTAACCATAGAAAATACACGAATCAAAACGAAACACAGTTTTTTAAACTTGTAGTGTAACAATCACGAATAATAAAAAAACGTTTCAAAATAATACATATTTTAAGTAGCTGGTTAAGCTCAATCATAAGTTGTATGCATAAACCAACTGCCCGCACGCACACTAACGCAATCATAACGATTAACTCTATTAGACGCAAGATTACATAAGTCGTTTTGTAAACTAGCCATACCAAAGTGGGCTCTGTTAACTGCAAGCTAAAGTATACAATTCTCTGAACCATATCCGTGATCGTGACCCCTGATTCGAATATACAAGCAAAACTATTTCAACGTGTGTGTTCGTTCCAAACTTGATTTTGGTTTGTGTTCCGCAAATTTAATCAGAAGTCCGAAATGTTCATGGTTGTTCCACCATGACAATGATATAGGAATCAGATATGTTCATTCGTCGCCAAATTAGAAGCATCTTTTCTTATTTTATTCTCGTATGTAGAGTAGAGTCTTTTATCCTACGCCAAACATTAATAATACAATTTTTACTACTTGCTCATAGATATAGGCGCGCATGTGCTTTATTACTGTTAATTCAATTAAATAAATGTGATTTTATGCACTCAAAATATTAATTACAACGAACAATATGAAATTCGCGCCAAATTTTATTGCCCTGACAATTTCAGTAGGTACCATATCTACGTTTTCCGAGTTTTTATCAAACAATATGCAAGTTTCGTTACCATTCACCGATTTTAAAGATAAAACCAAATAATTTGTCCGTTAAGATTTCATATCAGCCAAGTTTTATCACAAACTTTCAGTTAATCACGAATTGAAATGCCTTGTGGTAGCCAATCTATCAATGGAGTCTCAACCGATCAGCAGCCGGCATGACGTGATGGGGCGCTCGTCCGATTGGTTAGACATGACGTGATATTCTATTTCGGTCGGCAAGCCAGAATGTGCGCGTTGTGTGTTGCGCGCATGTGTGTGTGCGATACGCGCCGGCGCGACAGTGTGCGTGTGTTGTTGAGGCGTGTTCTCTGTTTACAGCGCGGCGCGGTGGCCGGCGAGCGCACGCATTCGACTCTACCGTGCGAAAATCGAGTTTTCCGGCAGTATCGTGCCTTATCCGAGGCGATTGTGTTATCCTGTCAGTTACCGGTGCTAATACATGTCAGACGTGCTGAATACACTTGTGGTCTCGACATTCGGAAATTAATTTCTGTGCGGCTCATAAAAATTATTCGTGCTTTCGGCGGATGCGATGAATAAATTTTGCGATTCGAGTGTTGAAAAGGTTCGTGAGCGCTATGTTTTGATCGGGCGTCGTGTGGTGGATGTGCCGGGTGAGGACAGGATCCGGCTGGTTCTTAAATTAGTGACGCTGAGGTTGTGTGGTGTACTGGAGGCGGTTGGGCTCAGGGACATAGCAAGCCGACATTGCTTGGAGGCAGCCCAACTGCGGGTCCCCGCGGCTGCCGGCACGTGCTAAGGTAGGCGCTCACACGTGACCTTGACTTTTCAGCTTCGCTACAACATTATTAGCAGGACACGCTATTCTTATTGAATCTTCAAACCATAAATCCGTTTGTGAGAACCGTCCTTTTTCCATTAGCATCGCTCGCGCGTTTTGCTTCGCATGCCGTCGCTAATATTTTATTTATTTGAACAGAACCGTGCATTAATGCTTAACAAATGTTAGGATGTTTACCAATTATGTAATGTGTGCAAAAAAACTAAACCTATACAAACAGACTCCCATATTACTATTACTAAATAAATGGCCTACTGCTTAGGTCAGCCAGTCAAGTCTCCCATCACAGGGAGGGTGATTTGCCGGGTTAGACGGGTCATCTCAAGTTTTCCTTCTCTATGTAGTTTTGCTAGGTTTTAAGTCATTTCCTTTGTCGACCGTACGGCACCCTCAGGATGTAATGGGGTGGTGCCACTATGTATTCTAAATCCATCACCTCACTAACTATTCCCATGTACACCCATATTCCTGAGTCTTATTGGACTATTTTAGTACAACCATTCGACATATTGATAAGAACTTTAGGTATACGTGATAAGAAATTTTCACTTTCTTAGTAAACAACTGACATTATATTGCCTAAGGTGCGCACGTAGAATTAAAATAACGAACGAGTTGAATGGATTGCATTGTATAGTCTTATTGGACAATTTTCTTTCGTACGTGGCTTCGCCATATTGATGGAATCTTTATAAACGACACCCCTATCCTACGTATAACTGTAACCTGTATCGCGGGGTCTGTATACAAACATGTAATTCACGAACACAAATGACACTTGCCAGACCCTGGATTCGAATGCGAAATCGAAGGCGGCACATCCAACCCCTTGACTAACAAGGCAGTCAGTAAGAGATAATAAATTCTTACTTTCTTAGTAAACAACCGACATATCATTGTAGAGCGCACGTAGAAGAAAAATAATGAGCTATTTTATTTCAGATATTATACATATTTTAATGTATAGTACAATCTTCATAAAATATAAGCTTGTACTACAAAATATAATACAATGTTGTACATTGCGACTAAAACATTAAGAAAACGAAAACTTAAAAATAAAACTTTTCATCAGTCTATAGACTAAATTCCCGTCGTCAAGTCCGAAAGATGCCCATAAATACATTACGTCGGCCAAGAAATTCTACTTACTACACATGAACAAAACTACATTAGTCCATTAGTCAACTACATTGGCTAGATAAGTTGTGATATACCAATTTCCCATCATGAACTTTAGTATATTATGTTTTCATATATAAATGATTTGGCTTAGAAAAATACACCGATACGACTTAGGTAAATTATGTCATTTTTGTATATCTCACTGTAAATACAGTACTTACACTAAAGTAAATTACTGACTATCAATGTCTAAATGAATCAAAAGATACTTATAACATAAGCATTGTTCTGAAACAAGTGCCCATTGCATAAACTATTGATTTATCCATTTACTTGCCAGCTAAATAATGTAAGAAAAGGATACGTGAGTAGCATATATTATTTATGACGTTTACCTGTAATTCTGTTTAATAAATGTTTTATGAAGAATCAAGAGCTCCTTCCTACAATAATACATTTTTATATTTTTACACATTATTAGCGATATTTACTAAACTTAAAAGTGTAATGTGAGTTGGTTTTATAGAAACTGAAATAAACATACCTAACCAATATTTAAAAAATCTAAATTGTACTAAACCAAATATTTAAAATGTTGGTTTGCGATATTTTCTTGATAATGTACTTTAGAATACTTTCAATTACTCAAATTTGACAGTTAATTGTCTAACAGTAGTCTTCAACTCTATCGTTAACACTAATCCTTTTTCGTGAATATTAGCTCTACCCCCGGTGAATTTGATCAATCCCCAACGTTTATCTTCAACACGTGATATTGGCGGAATCGTGTCAAAAGACGCATCAAGCCAGTCAACCAAGAAAGTCAAGTCAACACTAATCCCATTAAAGACAACAGGAAACTCGTTTCTCTATTGAAATATAAATAAATCTTCAATATCTTTTAATAAAAAATATTTTTACCGTTAACTTACCAATTAACTAAAAACGGCCTAGTAACATATTAAGAATTAAAGAAATCTTTATGGATTATACATTGTATATTATGTATTATAATTACTTAAACGTTTAGTTGAGCTATGATGTACAGGTGTAAACAAAAAAATGTGAGTGCACAAGAGTTAAAGTATTTCAAAAAACGACTTTGTGTGGTATACTAATTAATCAATGAACAATGAACCGTCTATAAGATGGGTTTCCTCTAATTTAGAAGTGAAATAAATTTCAAATTATTGTTCTATCCTATCTACATGGTTTTTAGAATAAATTACAATGTCTGCAGTACAAACAGATTAAAAATGGGAATAAAACTAATAAAGAGGTAGATATCAAACTTAAATTATGACACTTTGTGAAAGAATTAAAATAATAATCTACACAAACTATCAGAGTTATCATTTCTACAGCACAATTCCATATTTGCAATGTCAATAATCGAATTCAGAATATGCATGGCTTTAAACGATCTTGGTATTTATATTATATGAACATTATGATGATTTTGACATTCACTAAATGGCCTAAGTATTTAGTAAATGTCATATTATAATGAATTGCGTCAATTATCAAAAATTGAAATCAATGCATAAATGTGGATATCGAACACAATGTGCACGATATTATAGCACAATGTGTTCCCGAGTCTATTTTGAAATGTTTATCCATAAATAATATAAACTGAATTATTATTTAACGCAAGGAACCGTGCTAGGGAACGGTATATTTTTCTCAAAAGAATACGTAATCATTCCTTTTTTCACAATTCAGCGATATGAAACAACTTATTATTTTTGTTTTAGCGTTTCAGAAGCCTAAGCTTATAAATACATACATTCATAATACATAATGCAGTAAAGAAATGTGAAGTGACTCGCTGTGAATGTACAAGTCAAATCTCCTAAACTTTTAACAATTGAATTAAGAAGTTTTTCGAAGTCGCTTAAAATTACTGTTGGGTGTTTTATAATCTTATCGCAAACTAATCGCAGGATACACCAATATCAAAATGTTTTATACAATTGAACCATTTATCTCAAACGGAACTTCATTTTCGTACGTTTTATCATAACACTCTTATAAATCGTCATATTAAGGTGGATGCTCTATGATAGCCCGCGAAATTCAAATTTTCTTACGTTTTTTGCAATTTGCAGGTTAGTGCTAGGTTGTATGTTGATTAAAATGTTATTCGCGGCTGTAAGACGTATGTAGTTATAGAATTATAATCATCAAAATCATCAATAATAATAAAGGTGCAAGAAAAACGTTTTCAACGTCAAAGTAATTCTTGCACCTTTATGAGCTTGGAGGGTTGTATTGATGAGTTTGATGATTATAACTTTGTAACTACATAGGTCTTACAGCCGCGAATCAAAGGTTCATCATCATACAACCTAGCACTGCCCTGCAAATTGCAAAAAACGTAAGAAAATTTGAATTTCGCGGGCTACCCTGGTGCATCTACCTTAACTACTAACCATATCATTTCGACACTTGCCCCATACACCTTTCGGTCTCATATCTATAAGCACACCTTTGATAAATACACAATTTCTCATTCTCACAATCTATCCATCTCTTTTGATCCCCCACAACCCTTGCGTCCAACATTAGGTTAGATTAAAAACATCCCAAAGCCGTCTGACATGAATATTGCTGAAATAATTATACTACATCTAGCAACGTATATTTATAAATAGTATAGTTACGTTTACGTAATAAAGAACTGGTCTAAATACTGATAGCAGGTCGAAAGAAATGATTTATCGATTGTCACACTAGATGAGTCGCGGCTGATGTGACCCCAATGAAACTGGGGAAAAAGGCACTGATGAAGAAGTGATTGAGGATTTAAAGTAACTAAGTATAATAAATATAACTGGGTTTTTATAAGTAAGCATTCTAAAAGAAAGTTTAACTGAGTATAATAAATACAACTGGATTTTTCGTAAGTAAGCATTGTAAAAGAAAGTACCCTAGTATCGGGTTACGAAGGTACATATAGAACTTGAAGGCGCCATGCGGTCGGTCGCCCGGCGCTCGACGGGATAACAATAAGCGCAGAACAATGAAGAAATTAACGAATTTCGAGACGGCTTATTACATAATCGGTGTGTATGGCATGTGTATGAAGCGTGTGATATGAGATTCGTATTTCAAACACGTGCTCTTGTAATTGGTTAAATTTTGATGCATTTGCGGTGGTAGAGCTGTAGAAATAATAAGACATTGTCTATGCACTGATTCTGTGATGTATTTGTTATAGAAATAACACACATCTTCTCATTATTCGATTTAGTGCTCTAAAACACACTTGCGGTAACAGCATATAACATCTATGCGTTGGTAACGTTTTCACTCAAGTTGATACATTAAAGGTGATAATAACGATTATCGCTACACTAATATATATGGTGAAGTGTAGTATTATTATTATAAAACTATATTTTAATTCTTAGTTTCAAGACCTTTTTCGCTAAGCCAATATGCCGATCTGTGTTATTTTACTTGTAACAAGAATAAGACAAGGAATTAAGCTAGAGTACAACAAAATAAATACTCATTCTTCTTCACGGGCCATAAATCAGCCAGCACCGAGTAACGCCTCCTTCAGTTATTAGGATGGAAAATAAGCGATGTTTTAGTTATATATACAAATTGTGTAAATATACAAGTGAGGATTATATAGATATTCTCTACATCACGTTTAAAACCAATAAGGTATTTAACATTATGACCAGTAATAATAATTTGTATGCCAATGGTGGTATTTTAAACAATTTGCATTGCCAACTGTACAGTGCATGAATGAATTCAGTGAAATAGCAATGATTGGCGTTGAAGGAGTATTATATTACTATAAAACTGGAGAGATTGAATGCGATGTGAATTTTATAAGAAAAACATTCCTTCTTTTCCTTTTCTCGTGCGATAATCGCCCAGACTAAAATAAAGTCTCAGAGATTATTGTTTTACAACACCTCTGACCGTATCTGACCTCATATTCCTTTATAAGCTGGCTAATAATCATATTGATTGTCCAGAGCTGGTCAGTAAAATCAGTCTTGATGTTCCCTACCGAATGCCACGCTATCCTCGTGCGTTACTTAAAGCTCCTCGATGCCAAACAAATCTCGGGAAACATTCACCGATGGTTAGAATGAGTACCCAGTATAATGCTGTGTCCCCAGCAGCAACTGAAATAGACATATTCGGTAACACGCTCGGCAGATTTAGGAATCTGGTAACAAAACATCTCTCCACATGTGACTGTTGACGTACCTCAATACACTTAATTGACACTTAATTATACATTTATATTAAATTAAACATTTGATTTGTACACTTAATTTATTTAAACTTCTATTTTTACTTAAATTTCTTATTACAATTTTAATTTAATTTTAATTTTCTATTTCAATGTCTATCCAGCAGGTTTTATATTTTATATTATGTTATGTTTTGTGCATGCTGTGATCTCCTTTAATTGAAGAAACACTAGATTTAAGACCGATATGTACATTTTTATAACAGTAATTTATATTGTGTATTCTTTGTTGGAGATCCTAAAGTATAAATAAATAAATAAACACATTAGAATAACATCTAGATTAACGTAGCCAATTGTAGCTTTCTTTGGGATATTTCATATTTATAGTGAGTTATATTATTGCCGTGTGGTGACTGATTCTGTGGGTGTCGTAAGAGCCGATCAAAACAACGCAGGATATCATCGGAAGAGATGGAAAAATCTCACCAGCGTGGTACAGTCTGCTATTTTCCCTCCATGAATTTGGAGGACGCCCGACTCAGAAGTGGGTCATGTATGGGCTGAAATGATAATATTATTTGTTCCTCTAATTTACATTGTTGCGACCGCATGCTACATACTTTACACAGTTAACCCGAAAAATCTGAACTAATTGCATCAAGAAACATCGCCTACAAATGCGAGAATTACCAAAAAGTCCTACACCGCGATCGCGAAATTTCAAGAGCAATTCGCATAGTTAAGAATTCCCCGACTACAACTATCGGGGGATAGTCGCTGCTACCCCTAGTCAGACATATCACGTCGTCTAGATATCCATCTTTGATTCCATTTATTGATGATCATCCGATCATCAATAAAAAAATATCATATTAAAGATTATTTCCGCCATGGAATATTAAATAATTTGCATTTAATTTAGTTGTTAAAATATCGCCAGATTTAGACTGATTTTCAGTAAACTTATATTAACAACTATTTACTGAATTGAACTAAACTCCTTCCTCCTTGAACTCCTTCGAATACAAAAGTACGTTGCAAATTAAATTCATTCTGCACAAGCACGTACAAAATTTCCTTGCAACAAAATGTCGTTGATATTTAGCAAGTAGTAAAACATGATAAGTGGTATTACGAAACAGAAGACTCATGAATGGGTCCTCGGCGCCCACGCAAGTAATGTTTTTATAGCTCAAGCAATACCCGAAATAATCGCTTTAGCAGTACGACTCGCAGGAGGTCATGGAATTTGGTCCACGCTTGACCAATAGGGTTTACATCGTCATATTTGAAAGCGTTCCAATATCAAGCTTAGTTTAAATGATTGTTTGAATGGTTTTTTAGATCTTGTATCATTTTAAAATCAGAAGTGTATTGTTGTAAGATTACTTTGACATTTGTACAATTTTGAATGGCGTTTGATATTTGAACAATGTCAATCCAACTAATATTATAATTTTGAACAACTATTCATTCCGGATTATCCAGTAATTTGTTAATAGATGTATAAACTCAACACTGACTGCGGATAACTAGTTATAAATAAAGTTATTCAATACTATTATTTTAAAGAAAGGAGTTTATTTATCTGTTTCAACAATTTCCGGAACTACATAAGCGATATTATCTGCGCTAGATTGTTTATTGAGGATATAACTATATCAAAGAGCATTATTCATAAATTCTAGCATATCGGGCATACTTCCATACATTACTGTAAAACTATTCTTAAAATATGTTCGATTATCATCATCATGAATATCATCCTTTAAAAGTTGGATCTCTACCAATTTCTTGCTAACCTACTGTGCAGATGACTTAGGATGATTAATTTACATCAAAGTTTCCTTCTCTCGCAACTAGGTTTTATTATAATAGCTCTTTGAGTTGCCAACTACGACATCGTTAGCATAGAATGGTTTGGTGATAAGAACGCAAGAGGCAGATCACTTAGTGGCAAGAGAAGGAAAACTTGATACAAACCCTATGCCAACCCGTCTTGCCAGCGTGGCACAGTAGGCTAATTTCCCTCCATGGATTTGGAGGAGGCCCGACTCAGTAGTGGGTCATTTATGAGCTGAAACGACGACGACAACGTCTTCAAAACCCAGCTTAAAGTAATTTATTATTCTTATTATTATATCAGCATTGTAAAATATAAAACACGCTACAAATAAACGCGTACGCCTTTAAAAAAACATAATCAGTTCAGGATCTGTTTAGCTAGAAGCGTGTTTACATGCTTTTTTTGGGAGTTAATAAAATAAGCTTCCAGGACTATGGTGAATTTCTAAGCAAGAGGCAGTTTCTGACACGGATACAGGGCAAAGTAGGTAAAACAAAGACGCAATTGCATTGGTAACATATTCGTTGTTAAAAGTTATTTCTAAGCGACACGGTGACTTGAATACCATATCGTCGAAACGAATGCATACCAGGGTTGTCCGCAGTGCAATATAATGATAAATATGGCTGGAACATTATTTAGAACGTCCCATATTATATGGAATTTGTAGTCTGTGTTATTATCTAAAATACCACTGATTTTAGGTTTATTTATCAATAGATATTTAATCACTGTTTTACAATGCCAAGCGTTTTAAAATTAAAGCAATATGTATAATACGTCTGTTTTTACTAGGTATTTTCACAAGTGAACTAGTACTTTCGGTGAATTATTTCGACAAAATTAAAAATGCTCAAATGCTAGTCACGTCTAACTTTGACAAAAGGAATATGGAACGAAAAATAAAATGCGATTAAACCAATGATATTATTTTAGCAACCCTGTTGCACACATCCGTGATAAGAACACTCAAGCAGCACACATGAATCAACGTGGCCTCCACACATCTGAATGGATGTTAATTAGTACGTTTGTTTTAACACTCAACGTCCAGCAGACACACACATACACTCAGGTACTTGCCATGTATGAAGATAATGAACCTTCACATTTAAGCTGTTACTGATTGGAAAATATGTGTGCAATGTGGATAAAATGGCTGTGAGTACTACAGTATAGTTTATAAAAAACAAGAACCATCTCGAACAAATTAATAAGCATTTCATGATCACGAGTTGGCTCAGGGTTTGTATGAAGTTTTCCTTCTCTTGGGGCTAGGTCATGCCTCTTCGTTCCTTTAGTCACCTCTTAGGACACCCTCAGGACAGTATGGGGTGACGATATCCTGTATTCTAATTCCGTCACCACACTGGTGGTTACGTTAAGCATTTTTTTTTATATGATTATACGAATTAATACAGGTATGTATTAATTCGTGTAATTGGAAGGTAAACATTTTTACAGTAATCTATTCCAAAACTACTGCAGATTTTTTCTTAATTTTGTCGACGAGTATTTCGTAATTTAATAGTGAAAAGTCATTCTATTTAAAGAAAGCAAGTAATATTAAAATTAAATTCATGAAATACATAATGATATACATTATACTATTTGCAGCGAAATTTCCTTTTCTCCTTCAGTCTCATTAATTCCAGATTAATTTCAAAATCATCGCATTAAAAAGCGTTGTACAAAATATTAATAAATAATAATAATAATAATAAATATCCTTTGGACATTTCACACAACGCCATCTCGTCCCAAGTTAGCAACTTAATGCTTGTGTTATGGTCTCCAGACTCCGAGCCAGTGCCTCTGGTTTAGACAAAGACACTTGCCCGACCCCGGAATCGAACCCGGGACCCGTTGATCCAAAGGCGGCACATCTAACCACTAGACCAACGAGGCAGTGCATGCAACATTTAGATTACGTGAGTTATTGCACGTACAGGCCACAATGATTAGAACGTGTTAGAACCTAGAATAAATTGTTTGTAAAACTGAAAAAAGCACCGATTAAACAGTACACACCTACATTCAAATCCACACATCACCTCCACACATACATTAGGTAGGTGTTAGTGTATCGTGAGAACACTATATTCAAACTTTTGTTTTTTTTTTTATCGAAACAACAGCACTTAATCACTTCCTACAGTTCAAAAGGGCGGAAGTCATGAGTTTACAAAAATAATAAATTAACGCTTTTGGTGTTTCTATACGATGTTGGGCTGAGTGATGCCCTTGGCAGAAGGTCAGCTTAGCTTCGTTTGGGAGGAACTTTGTTGCGACACGAGTTAACTAAGTAGCTAGACATGTTAACGCCCAGAATAATGAATATGCAGATGTCACTGCCAGTCAGAATTGTATTTTGTATCGTCTTTGTGGCGATCTGTGGGAAGGCCTATGTTCAGCAGTGGACTTCTGTGTCTCATTAATAGATTGATAGTCACAATTGAAACTAGTAAATTATAACTACTACTACTATTCAGTTTGGGCTTCCTCCGATTACATGGAGGGTAATTAGCCTACTGTGCCACGCTGGCCAGACAGTTTGGCACAGGGTTTCGTATCAAGTTTCTCTTGTGGCTAGGTTATCGGTCTTGTCCCCAGGGCCACGGAGCATGCTCCCGTAATGGGAGTGAATCCCGTGGCCCTGGTTTGGGCAGACGAGGATCGCTGTCGGTTATAGTGGGTAGGTCGGGGCGCAATTCACCATCTCTACGCACCCCGGAGTCCCACATACCCCGGCCAGTTCCCAACGGCCGGGTATCCATGAGGATCTACGACGTAAAAAAAAAAAAAAAAAATGTGGTCTTCATTTTTTCTTTTGTTTGTACTTACACACTACCCACAGGTTGGAATGGGATGGTGGTACGACACATTATAAACTGCTATAAAATGGTATGATGTGAGGGACATATGTACTTAGAAAACATAGTGGCATAATACGTCCCTTCTGTTACGTGGGAAAACCCTATTAATATCTAGGCTAGCCGGATTATGTTGGTTTTCGGGGCGCAAGAAAATAGTGCTTGCAGCCGAACAACCCTCAAAACTCAGGTTAATGTTTTAAATTTTCATATCTGGGTACGTATGTGACACTGAAAGACGAAGAAAGAAGTGAACACAGTCATTTACCATACCTAAGATCACTCTCGACTTAGACAACTTTCAAATAAAAACAAATATACACAGACACAGACACAAATATGCAAAGTCTACCGGTCGCATCTTTATATCTGTGTGCATGTGTATTCGCGGTAATCTCAATTGCACCTGCACAGATTAGGCCTATCAATACAGTGATTCTTGGGAAATACTTAGACGTACAATATTGTTGAAGAATGAACCTGGAAGCTTATCTATTGAGCTGTAACCGAACACTGTACAACGAGAATGATCTCCTTTTTTAGGTAAACAATAATATAGTAGGTATCTATACGTATTCCCTACCACACTACTCTAGGAAATAACATCACAAATTTTGATCAGTGTTGAATAATAAAGTGAATGAACGCAGTAATTATTTTGCCAACCCTACCGATTCATCAATCACATATCAAGTCATACTTTGCTATATCTTTAACTAAACAGTGGTTTGTTTGTTTTTGTTGTTTGAATTCGGTAATTTTTGAGTGTCTATCGAATCGTCGACGCTCCGAGTGGGCAACGAAGGACAAATGTCGACGCCTACGCATGGTAAATACATCAACATCATTGCGAGCGTCTGATTGTAATGTTAACTAACTCTGTATAAACGAATAACACGGAAGGTATGGGTTACTGCGATAATTAAATCAAAGATGCAAAGCAACAAACCACTTCAGTTTACCTATTGACACGAAGATGATAAACAAGTGGTGTTTTTGTGTTAGTTCTTTAAATAATTTAGATTCATAGACTGTAAGAAACTGTGAATAACGCCATTATCTAAAATACGATAAACTAATATAAGAGGATTTAGTAACACTAACTCTTGAAAATTTATAATACATACATATATTTTTGTGCGGTAAATATAAAATATGTTGAACGACGAAAACTGTGACTGAAGTCTGAATAGCTGACATCTTGTCTAAGCTGTTATTCCCTAAAAAGGTTTGTAATAAATGACTGTACTACGTTCACCACTGTTTCTAAGTATTGGATTGAGGTAAATCAAAGGTGAAGGAGTGAAGACACTCATCAATTGGTGATAAATTATTAAAAAAAAGATGGCCCTTTAAAAGTAATAAATAGATTTAGTTAATACATAGGTTTAAACTATGTCCAATTTTTCGATATTTATGACATTGAATTAAATGTACCAATAAGGCTGTTAATGGAAGGTGAATTGACAGGTTTAAGCCCAGTTGTACAAAACACTCCTATTAATGTCAAGTCTTCTTCAACTGTTACAACATCAGTTTCATATTACATTCATTTTAAATTTCCCGTGATTCCCATATCTAAATTCACTATACTTCTAATTAAGTACAGAGCGTTGAAAGAAGGTTTAAGACCAGTTGTACCGAATACATACAAAATCAGTTTCGTTTTACATTTTACAGTTCCCGAGTTTTCCGAAAGTCACTAAGATTTCTCCAGCGAAGTCTCAAAAACTATAGCCATAAGTGCACACAACTCTTTGTATAGTGAAGAGTAAGTAAACGGACGCTTGGATAAGATTGTTTGCTCAGAGACAATATTTGAGATCCCACAATCGGGTCAGGCGAAGACGGCTCGGTCATTTGCAAGTGCAAATTTTCCAAGATAAAAATAATCTAGGAGGGCTTAATTAAGATCAAGCGATAAAGATACGACCAATAAATTAACAACCTCGAGTTAACAACTGAAGGTTGTATGTTCGTGCTTAACCAACACATTGTTTTGTTCTGAGATGAACCGTCCTTAAAGAGATTGCATCTGCCATTATGACAGCTTATTTATTTTTATTAAAGTTATGACCTATTTTCGGTGCGAAGGGTTAATTGGACAGTGAGTGCCTTTTTTATCGTTTGGTGAATAAAATCCACATAATGTATATTACACATAACCTATTATAGTTGTTTTGTATAAGGTGTTTTAAGGCATAGGTAATGAAAAATCTAAGAAGAATTTAATCAAGAAATGAGATAGCGGTTATAGTTAGTCCTAGTACAACGAGCTAAAACATTTACACCTTAAAGACCTCGGAATAATAGCTGCTATATTTAATTTACCAGCTCCATCAAAAGGCGCTAAGTCACTCAGAGGGCAATGGAGAGACTGTGCTCGGTATTTTCCTGCGAGACGAAACCAGAGTTACAATCATAGCACACGAGATTGTTAAACTTAAACGGTAGTGAGCACGGCACACAGCTTGCAGGACTGATGCCTGTTGGGTAGGTCGCGATCGCGTTGCGGTAAGCGCAGTGCTGGTAGGCCTACCAAACGGTAGACTGACGACCTGGTGAAGGTCGGCCGATGGATGCGGGCGGCTCAGGAGTGGCATTCGTGGAAATCCTTGGGGGACGCATATGTGCAGCAGTGGACTTTTTTATCCTGAAATAATGTTGATGATTGCAGATTGCAGTTTGCAATAAGGCCGCCCATTGTACAAATTATTTTAAGGTTTCTCATTTATAATGTCAATTTTGTTTTTTTGTGCAATAAAGTATATAAATAAATAAAATAAAATAAATGATTATGATATTTCATTTACTACTTCTACTGATTTTAGTATCAAATTATTTTAACTCTTTATAGTTATTAAATAAAGTCAGGCTGAATAAGTGTGGAATTTCATTTTTCATTCATAAATTGGATATAATGTAATATTAACCAGCATGGTGGAACATGGAATACTTGCAGTCCCAGTTCTTCCATACAGTTCCTTTAGAAACATTACATTAACAGTGGAACAAGGATCAACAATCGCAATACAACGTCAATTTTGAATCTATTGAATTAGCGGCTTTGGGGCCCCGATGTGAACGCAACATCTTATCAACCGGATCTATGTTAGCCAAGACAAAGGAAATCACTTAAATGGTCGAGATAAGGAAACAAGTGTCGTTGAGGACGTGTCTCCATGTAATCAGGCCACGGGTCACGCCTGGAATGTCACATTCTTATTGACGGCTCCAATATACATTAGCCTCGCCAGCTATTTAGGTGTTCATTAGCGCGGTGTACCATTATTTTAATGGAAACTGCCAAGGTCTCGAATCCTGTGTTTTAATTAGTTATATGTGTAACTAAGCGGAATTATTTGGCGGGAATATTTATCATCAGTTCATTTAGTCAGCTTTTATCATCATTGGCATCACCGTCGTAACTTAGTGGATAGTGTGGAACGGAATTTATCAGCGGGCTAAGCAATGTCTTGTAGCAACGGATCTCCTCCGTGCATTGAAGGGCATGTTAATCCGACTGTCATTGTACCACCTGTGGCATTTCTTTATAGTAGTCAGTAGAGTGAAAACTGACATTGGTATTTAGAGCCTCAGTGTATGGATGCGCCGCCTTTGGATTACGGGGTCCCGGTTTCGATTCTGGGGCCGGGTAAGTGTCTTTGAGTAAACCAGAGGCACTTGTTCTGAGTCTAGGTGTTACTTTGTATTCGTGATTTTTTCGTAACAACGCGATACATGACATAGACAGTACAGGGGTTCCGTTTTATAATAATGAAAAATAATTAGTTAGCCAAATCAGGCAAGATTGGTAAGGACCCCAAGGGAAAGGCAAGGAAGAAGATTACTCTAAAGTGAATCAGGTATTTCAGTACCCATAAGTCATATTTTTGTACCAAACGGTGTTTTATGTTAACATGGTAATACTAGTAAGTAAACTAAATTGCCATCTACGCATGAGAAGCTTCCGTTGCAAAAATGTTTATAGCTTCCGTAATTCATACTTAAATAGCAAAACGTTGGCCCTGTCAGACAATTCTGGGTCTTGCTGAAACCAGCGTGAGCGGCTACACAAGGTCGGGATCTTGTGAATTGGTGCAACGTATCGTCTAGAGCGCAAGTGGGTCGATCGATAGCGCAGTCTTAATTATGATAAAAACTTCTCTAGCGTTTCAAAACATTCTATAAACCGCTATCACGAAGGTATTTTTTCCATTGAATTATAATAAAGATAATATTAATAATAGCCGCAATTTGATAGAGCATAGATTTATCTTCAGAAATGAGAGATATTTTTTACAAAATCGTTAAAGAAGTTATATTTTCGGATGTCGGAATAAATTTTTTTCAAAATCGTATCTGTGATGCAGATATCAAAACGTAAGAGATATGACGAGTTACTCACATGGCACATGTATTAAGTTTTGATACTATTACTGATAATTATTTTGATACCTTAAGTTGTCCTCAGAACTCTACATTTCTTGCGATGTGACAATTTTAATATAGATTTCTTTTTTAGTCTTTATTATGTACATTACACAAAAAGAGTTATCGAAAAGATATAGTGATTTACGTGTTGCACATGTCTAAAGTAGCATGGACACATGGACGATTAGACCGAGCAAAAATCATGAATTTTTCATAGTATATTAATGACTTAGTTTTAATTTAAAATTATCTACGTGGAACAACTTTTTTGTTTGCCGCACCTTAGGTCGAACCTTCGCGGTATCGCTGTACAGCGATAAACTGCTCCTCCGTATCAGTCCATTAATTCTGTAATTATCGCTGCTCCCTGACTTCAATGGAGCCGCCGCAGCCGCGACAAATTTGCTCAGAGCGTTGAAGAATGCTGCTAACGACTGCGTTTGTTTACGTACTACCTCTAGCAAATTTACTATTCATAAATCGAATGTGCTGATTTTGTCAGACTTGTTTGTATCACAATCATTGTAACCCTTTTATTTATAAAAGCAACCATGGAATTTCTTGAAGCTCTTCTCTGTGGAATGGCATTCTGAACCGGTGGTAAAGACTAAATGATTCAATGGGTTTTATAATTTTGGTGTTAGTTGTATTATTTGACTATTTTAAAGCATTTTGATTTTGAAATTGACAGTTAATTTTACCCCAGCAAAAAGTTAATGTTATGGGTTTGACATGTCTCCAGCAGATAAAAGTTTTTTTTTGTGTTTGAAAAGTGCGTTAATAAAGTTTTCTCAAGTATGGAACGAAAGATAAGACGCGAACGTTTAAATCCTATTATATAAAACTGTCCTCCCTTAAAGTCATACGGTTTACAACATGTACAGCGGCCAACTCAAACTTAGAGATTTCAGTCCAAAATTCTTCATGATTGCAGATGCACCGTGGTACATTACAAATAAAGCTATACACCGCGATTTGAAGTTATTGACTGTTAAACGGGATATACTTGAAACACTAAGAAAATACAAACTTGACTATCAAAACATCCCAACATTCTTGCACAGGGTCCTAGAACAGCTGGCCCAAGCTTCTCAAATCTAAACCGCAAGGTGCCACAGGATCTTGCGTAGAAACTAATGTGAGACATAGACATAATATTTATTGTGGCAAGAATATACAAAAATAATAAAACTAGACACTAAATGCAATGTAAAGCCTTCCAGCCACAAACCGTCCCAAACTCAGCATGGTGCTGGTTGCAAGCAACCAACGCTGGTCTTCCGTCAGGGGCGGCGGGTGACGTCACACATTTACATATGTTGTTACAAATTACCGACTTATATTACACATACAACCAGACACTCAATCACCAAAATCGCGAAAAAATGAATAAATTATTAAATGAATTTACTTAAAATAAATTAGAAGCTTAAAACTGTAAGAACATGGAAAATTACTACAACACAAAGCACTCTGCTCCAGGAATATCTTTAGAAACAGATTGTCATAAAATAAATATTAACGGTGATCAGTAGGGCTCTATTTGGATAAAGGATTTTACTTAGGGATTTGTTACCACAGGGAACGACGTAGACCCCTATATGACACTAGTGTCAGCTCTCAATGATTCTTCATTATATTGATGTGCATACATCATTTTCTTGAGGTTGCACTTAAAACTATATAATCCTTGCAGGCCCCTTATTGGGGGCGGGATATTATTCCAGCACTTTGATGCTGCGTAACGAAAACTACCCCTGAAGGTGGTAGATTTATGCCGCTGTATCACTAGCGGCGCTGAGCACTGGCGAATTTGAGAACTGCGGCTCACCCTCCATGACAGTTAAATGTGGATGCGGCAATGGATGCATACCACGCAAGCCATCAGTGTAAATTCATGACATCCCGCTAAATGTCAGAAAGAGACAGATTGCAGGAAAAAAGGGAGATAAAAAAAGATCCAAAATAATAAACATATTGATTATTTTCAGTTACAGCGCCTTCCTTGATGTCTTCAAAGTATAGGGTAAGACTAAGTATAGGGTAGACGACTGAGGTAAGACGTCATAACAGCCATTGTTCTTTGTGACACGTGTCTTATTCCATTAAGAACACCTTTCCGCGTTCTTTATTCATTAATACATTACAATATACCAATAAATTTTAAACCTTATTTTATGCTATACGTATATTATAGACAAGGAATACCTGTTAAGAAACTCTGTGCCAACCCGTGGCACGGTAGGGTATTACTCCCCATGTAATTGGAGGAGTGGGTAATTTATGAGCTGAATATTAGTAGTATATTTATAAAAAAATATCGTTTTAAAATGTCTTAAAGTGGGAAACACAACACCACTAAGACTATGTTACTAAGCTCTTCATAAAATATAGAGAAACGGTTAATTATTTATCACTGTGTTATACGAAGATAATAAATTAATTGGTCGACCCTGGAAAAGAATCAAGGACTTTTACGTACTTGAGCGGTATCTTATATGTCTCGATCAAAAAGTTGTTATCAACATCATGGATGGTTTACTCGGGCTTAGGCAAGCTGGTAGATAAAAAAGTAAACAAAATCCTTGCAGTTGTCATATAGAGTTTTTTTTTTTCAAATCTCTGCTGATGTTAACGAAGAATTCTTTATACCACAATTAAATGTATCTCATATGATATAAGGGTGAAAAAAACTTTAGTTTGCATTTGTAGTGTGCATTTGTAGTGCATTTGTGTAGGTATAAGATAAAAAAGTTGCTACACAACAGTGGGTTCCCAGTCTTTTATTGCCGTATTATCTACCGTACGTCAACGACTCAATAACCAATTGTTAAGTTAAGTAGCCAGCGGACACTGATAAAGAAGTTATTCAACTAAAATTGCCAGAGCAAATTGCTTGAACTTTATATATAAATACTTCAAAGACTTCAAAGATGTATTTAAAGCAACTTTTAATTTAAAATTTAAAATTAAATAGTTGTTAATCCTTTGTACGCACTTTTTATAATATAATTTCGCAGATTAAGGCCATCCTTTTCACACTTCTTTGTTAATAATTAGGCGTAACTAATTCCTGACAGCAAAGACTCCACAATGAACAGTATTTTATAAATGATCATTACTTCGTAATAACACCTACAGCCGTCATTCAAACCGAGTGATGTGGAGAAAAAACCTCGAATATTCGAATTTCATACTCACGCTTCAACTGACAACATAACCTCAAAGGTCGGAAATATCCACCAATTGATACGTTAGGCATTAAGTATTTTGTAACATGACGAATGAGGCTCATAAATTAGGAATATTTTATTTAAAAAAAAACTTGATATCTGTCCTCAACCTATAGCACAGGTGTGGCCGATCACGAGTGTGGCCTTACTTTTGGTTTAATAGAGAATATGTTACACTGACGACGTATGTTCGAGTATAGTTACAATGTACAGTTACACATACGAAGGACACAGATGTTTTAATGTAATCATTATTTTGAATCCACAATTGATCTGTGGTGACCCAGCGAGGCACAGTAGGCAAATTTCACTCTATGAATTTGGAGGAGGCCCAACTCAGTGGTTTATCATTTCTGGGCTGAAAAGACGAATCACAATGAAAGATCTCCACAATGTACGATCTTGTGTAGCATCCACCATTAACCTAGTCGGGGATCTTCCCCTCTTTGAATGGTGTGTCGCTACTCTAGGATTTTTCGGCCCCAATAGCCATCCGGTCTTCGGGCCACGTGGCCAGCCCGCTGCCCCTTCGAAGTATGTCGGTCGCTCTGCTTCTTCTGCGGATTTCCTAATTTCTGACGCTATGCTCAGCCTTAAAAAGTATCTTAATTTATGTAGAGCTTATATTGTTTCTAACAACATGCTCAACATAGGTGACATGTCAGAGTTGTCAATTGTATGCTGTAATGAGAAATGATTGAGCTATTCGATAAGAACTGTTATCGATTGGTCTCAGAAATAATGGAACTAAAATTTTACTGAACACAAATAAAGTTGTATTGATATTTGAATTGCGGTGTCATTGGTTTTTATTAAATACTAGCTTCAACCCACAGTTCTCTCCGTACTGATCTTAAATTTTCCGATTTATTGTTATACTTTTTTATACTTTTTTTATACTTTTATGACTACTGCTCTACTCCTGTGCGTAGTAGCGTTATATTAGTGAATGAAGTTTCAAATTTGGATTAGTATTTTTAGAGTTATTACTAGTCCGCGTGGTCGCGGATTTAGAATACATATTGTCACCATCCCATTCCATCCTGAGGACGTCGTAAGAGCTGGCAAAAGGAAATGACGGCTGATAACCTAGCCGCAATATATGGAAAACTTGATACGAAACCCTGTGCCAACCCGTCTGGCCAGCGTGTCCCAGTAAGCCAATTAGGAGGAGGCCGACTCAGCAGTGGGTCATATTATATAGGCTGAGTATTAGTAGAGTTATTACAAAAATATAAATTAAAATAACACGAAAAAACGTCAACGGTCAACGAATTAAGAACGGTCAACGAATTAACAATGAAACCGCTCCTTATTATAATATACCTAAGTATCTACCATTTATAACCAAATTTTAACAACGTTTTCTGCCTGTTTATGCTATAAATAAGGTACGGCTTAAAACGTTTCATGGTAGGTAACTCGTGCTGGGCACTCCCTCACAGCAATGTTAGGTAATTAAATACTACACTCGAAAAAATATTCATATATTAAGTTGACATGCGTAAAATTTCGAACCTGACTAAATCATTTGAAGGTTATGAAGAACACGAATTCACAGTCAACTCGAAAGTGTTTCAGCTAGTCTTTATAGTACTAGAAGGTTACGCGTGGGGTGGTATTGTTTTTATAATCCTGGCAAGCTCATGTTACATTTGATTCATCTAACAACAGCGATGTTTATCAAAGCAGAACGTCAGACCTCTCTTTTGAAGTTTTACAATGAAGTACCCAAAGACTACAGCATGCCTATTAGAAGGAAATTATTTTCTTGCATCACTACACCTGTATTAGATTGGTGAAGTAGCAATTTAAATTTGACAAGGCACACATTTTAGATATCAACAATAAAACTATTACGGTTTCAAGTATTATAAAGTTAAACTTAAATAAAACTAACTATTAAAATATAATTTGAGATGAAAATAACCTATTTAGAAATAAATATTTACAAATTATATAAATGTGCTAAACCACTGTCGCAAGGTAGAGTTCCCAAAAGACTGGCCGCATTTGACAATAACAATATATAAAATATTAATTTATTGTTTATTTTAAATCATGATCAAAAGTCTATAGCAATCATTGAACGCAAACATAGCAGGGTTAGTAGCTAAATTTATGTATTTTCATAATTCCGGTTATATTTTCTCTATACTGCCAGTCTATTGCATAATGACAATAATTATGTAATACTTTTTTTAATACAGTTGCTCAAAAAGTGGCGTATTGCAGGGACGTATAGCGTTCGGGAAGTGGGCGTGGTGCGTTCTCTTTCCCAACTGTCAAAATAATGTCTACTATAAGGAAAAACCAACCATGAAGTTTTTACTAAAAAAATTATAGAAGTTTTTATGATTCATGCAAATACGTATTTATTTCTAAAAAGAAACTACTTACTAATTTGTTTGAATATCAGATTTAATGATTTGATTGAATGAGTTAGGTTAGGTTTCATTTCATGGCGTGGTTCTGCATCAGATCCCACAATGCCGCAACAGGACGCGAGTTGGAGCACCCCGGGGAGGTTTAGTGGGTAGGCCCCCACTATGGGGGAGAGTCCCACACTCCCCTCGCTGGCCATCCCCGTGGCCGGCGAGGAAGTCGATAAAGGATTTTACCCAGGGCTAAAAAAAAAAAAAAATTCTACTGAAGACTTGGCTGTATGGGCTTATATTAATAGTTGCTTTTGCCTACTAGAATGGGTGAAGAAAAAATAAATCTCTGCTTATATTCTACGGTTGGCGCCATTTTTGTTTATAAGTCATAAATGATTAGTTAATTGAGTTTATTCTGTTTTTATTATTTTGTTAAATTGCTTAATTTTTTCGCAACTGTATTAAAAAAAGTCGATCACTACACGTGCGGAACCGTCATTGCAACTTGTTCCGACTTTGTCGGAACTCTTTACAATGACAGCCTTTCCGCACTTGTAATGAAATATACTATTTACAATTATACCTATTATAAAAATGAACGTAGGTACGGTCTATATACATCCGTAATTTTTTAAAGTACTTAATATATTTGAACATATTGAGCGCAGTCAGATGACGACGTCTATGAGATAGATAAGGCTGTATGGTAACAGATATGGAAAATATAGTCGACTAAAGGAAACTACAAGGGTGAAAACCTAGCCACAAGATAAGGATAACTGCCAATCCGAATTGCCAGTGTGGCATTGTAGGTTAATTACTGTGATACAGTGGCACTTTTCTGTAGAGTATTTTTTTTTCACAGTGGGGTCCGAAGTATATAACAAGTTTTGATTTAAGAATTATTGCTTTCGTAAAACTTAATATTATCTTCAACACACCCAATAAACTACCATAAATAGCATGTCTAACGAAAGGACTCATCAGTACCAATCTAGTGAAAATTATAATAAAGATACAGGGATGTAGATTTTTCGAATTTTATCAAGTTTTAGTAAAAAAAGACAATTCCTCATAAAAACACTGTATCAAACACAAAACCAATTGTAACTCCGCAGAGGTTGACCCTAAGGACCTCACGTAGAACATTTTTTTGCTGCTGATGGCCCCATCTAACCGCTGGTTTCGTTTGATCCACGACTTTTTGACCACCCTGTATAGCTGCGCGCATTACGCGGCCAGGCCGCGCGGTCAAGTTTTGGTCGCGTGGCCAAAACTTGGCCGCGCGGCCTGGCCGCATAATACGCGGAGGCCCTAATGGGCTGAGTAGTAGTAGATAAAGACATGATTAAAAAAAAACAATATTTATTGAAATGATCAGAACCGTTCATAACATTCTATTAGCCTGACATTCCATAGAGATAAATGGCATATAAAACTAGCCGCGGCCTCTTCACAAGTCGTTTTCGATAGTCGGTTTAAATACTATAATCGACTTATTCAATATGGTAATCGATCTGACGAATTTAATTATTTGTATGGTCATCAAAAGCATAAATATGTAAATAGATATGATGTTTAGAAGTTATAATGTTATGTTAATACGCCATCACAGACTTAAATGTTTCTATGTTAAATTATGAAGATATCAAAAGAATACTATACATTTGTTATATTTTATGTGACGTCGACATTTACAATGATCGGTTCAAAACTTGGAGACATATTTGTCAAGCAATTCACAACTTGTCGAGAAAAATATATAGTTATAGATAGGACTAAGTCGTCGTCGTTTCAGCCCATAAATGACCCACTACCCAGTCGGTCCTCCTCCATATTCACGGAGGGTATTTAGCCTACTGTGCCCCGCTGGCAAGACGGGTTGGACTAAATACTAATTAGCAATGTCAGGGAAAACAAAGTAGCTTTTATTTAATTTAGATTTTATTGTGTTGTGTTTTGAGTTGAGAAATAAGGATGGAAAACTTAAGAAACATTATGGAACAAGAATTTCAAGACTTGTAAGATAATTATAAAAATAGCTAGTTGGTTGGTTTTCACTAAACCCTATGATTTCATAAAAAAACAAAGTAAATTATAACGTGGATATCACACCCGTATTTAACCTAACCTTTTTAAACATAAAACTGCTTATCTTGATTACCTTTACAACCCCAGTTCGGATGGCTAAATGATTTTGGTAACACCATGTAGAAAACAGTACTATACAGTAACATATTATACATCACTATCACTATAAGAATAACTATAACTTTAACTTCATATTATAAAACAAAGTCGCTGTCGTCGACGTTCAGCTAGTATGTTAAAAGTTTTTAACTGGAGCTTATAGACAATGCAGGCAGAGCCAGGGTCAGTAGCTAGTTATTTGAGCATATTTTGTTTACATTTTGATATTGTCAATCACGTATTATACATAAATGAATCAACAAATGTTGTATAATGGCTTACGAAGCTACATGAATAATATCTGTAGGAAGTATAAATCATTATGGTTACATCCAACGATGTTATGACTGATGAATTGAAAGAACTTTTGATCTCACGCCCACAGTCCATTCGACTTTACCAACAAAAAAGTCATAATATTAAAACTATAAAATTCATTTATAATATCTGTGGTTATTTTGTTGCATATTAGATAACGTAGTGGTTTATGAAAAAGGTCCACAATACTGGTTTATAAGAATAACTAGCGACCCACCCCGGCTTCGCACGGGTGCAATGATGAACATCTAAATTTATCAGTGTTCCTCTACAATATTATGCATGTATTATACATATAAACCTTCCTCATGAATCACTCTATCTATTATTAAAACCGCTTCAAAATCCGTTGCGTAGTTTTAAAGATTTAAGCATACATAGACAGGACAGAAGACAGCGACTTGCTTTTATACTATTTAATGATGTAGAATATCTAGATAGTCAGAACATAGTAGTCCTTAGGATCCATTTACCTTTCTAGAAATTAACTGTATTTAATAAAGGATGTCTGTTGGATTCTAGTAAACACAATGTCATCAAGATTATCATAGCTCATTGGTAGCGAAACGATTACAAAAACATTGTGCATTCTATATTTTAACATGAATTTCTACATTTGCACTGAATGTTTCCCACATAAGTATTTTGCTAAATGAAGGCCTACGAGCCTAATTAATTAGGAAAGGTCTCTAGGGATAGTCGTCCGTCCAAAATAAGTATGGAAAGACACGCAATTTGTTAGCAAATTAATTTTTATTAATATCTATCAGTTTTATAGGTCAGGTATTTCTTGAATATATACATTTTATTATAGTCAAAATAGTCTTTGTTTTTTTAACTGAAAAAAAATGAGGAGGTTCGCAATTCGACTGTATATTTTTAATTTTTGTTACGTCGGAACTTTCAACTGGGTGAACCGAACTTTTTTATATGAAAGGTATTTCGCAATGCAATTTGTGTCATGAATCATGAAATCATTTCAGCAGTTTGCTATTAAACTTGAAGTAATTTTACAAAAACATTAGTCGGAAGGCAAATTTGGGTAATCTTGGACGAGTTACTAGTTGTTGGCTCCGAGTTATGCATGTACAAAAGCAGAAAAAAATTGACAAATAATATAAACTGACTTCTAAAACCTTTAAGCAGGTTTCGAAAACCTTAAAGTAGGTTTTTGAAGTCGGTTTAAATTTTTTACCAAAAAGTATATATTTCCACAGAAGGAAAATGAAGAAGTAAATCTTAAACGACACCCGTGATAATGTTCATTGGCTACACCATATCCAGGATAGGCGGAGATATATGAGTGGCTGACACCGCAGTCCAGTTTCCACTTCTAGATTAAGACAATGAGACAATATTCCTTCTTTTTTCAACAATTCAAGGTATTGGATTCTTAAAATATTATACGGTAAAACAACATTTTAGCGCGTCAACGCAAGCCTACGCGCTGTAAATTTATGCGACGAATTAAAAATCCAATGAGAACATTATAGTCCATTTTAAATTGACTTGACCGAGTTCGATCAGGTTTTAAGGAACCTTAGTCATATGGTTATATGATAATGAAAAATCATGAATGGAGCAATTCCCTATTAGTAAGTGAACTGACGAGTTTGCAAATGTCGCCGCTGGGTCTCTGTGGAAGTGGTCTGCGTTTCGTACGATGTTTGCACATATAGAGATAAGAGATACTTGAAAAAAATGAACAAATATTGAAGTAGTATATTACGAAGAAAGTGCATGGCCTCGACGTCACTGTCTGATAGATCGATAGTTCACATTGATAAAGAATATTATTAAAAACAACTTGCAGCCACATAAATTATCTGTGTCTCATTTAGTAAATGTCAGTTAATTACCGAATGATTGGATTATGGTACTCGTACCTAGCTTGTTATAAGACAGGTCGTGTCAATCCCATTCATTTGTTTTTCTATTCTACCAAAACGTGCGAGGCGAAAGCCACTTGGCTATGGGTCCACAGGGTGTTTAGATTACGTTGATTCAGAATAAACACGATCGCATTATATAAAGAGACTCCAGGCATTATTCATCTTCTAAATAAGTAGCTCTTTAATTGATCACAGCCAACGGTTGCTCCGTATGGCAGATTGCCTGCTACAGTATAATAAAAAATGGCGATCGCCGGACGCTGGAAGCCGCTGTTGTATTAAAACGAAAATAACCGTCACCTTGAGCTATTATTTAATTTTAATGTGTATATTGGGTGTGAACACTGCCCGTGACACGCACGTGCGCCTGGTTTACGTAGGAGCAACCGAAATAATGCTTATTACACAGTATTGCACAAATCTCAAACAGTTTATTGCTAAAATCTACCGTTTGTTGGCCGATTTAGAATACATAATTCCTTGAACATGTCCGCGTGGTGACGGATTTAGAATACATAGTGTCAATCATTATATCCTGAGGGTTGGTAAGAGCCGACAAAAGGAAATAAGGCCGATAACCTCATGGCAGGAGAAGGAAAACTAGATGGGAAACCCGGTGCCAACCCGTCTAGCCAGCGTGGCACAGTAGGGTAATGTACCATCCATGTAATTGGAGGAGGTTCCATGTAAGCAATGAGTAATTTTTGGGCTGAATAGTAGTAGGTAGTTGTAGTAGTACCCTAAGCACGTTTTGACGTTACAAGGTGAACAAAGGACATAGAGAGGAAAACAATCTGGTCGTGATAGATGGAAAACTTGATATTCGACCCTGTGCTAACCTGCGTGGACATCGAGATCTTCGAGACACAGTAATTTCCATCCATGCTATTGGAGGAGAAGTAACAATTGGAGAGCACAATAACTAATATCAGAATCACCTGAAAACGATAACGTCCAGCACGGAACGCCTCCTGCGATCATTCTTACCACGCACGTGCAGACTCTGGAATGAACTACCTGCGGCGGCGTTTCCCGAGCGCTACGACATCTCCTCCTTTAAACGAGGTTTAAAAAGAGCACTCACTTTACGGTAGGCAACGGCTTGGCTGTGCCCCTGGCACTGCCAAAGTCCATGGGCGGCGGTTTACACTTACCATCAGGTGGGCCGCTAGCTCGTTAAGCTATAAAAAGAAATCCAAGTGAAGTGTAGATGACGTAGACTTAAAAAGCACTAAGACCTTTTTACGTTTCATTAATTGTCATTTCGGAGATAGAGCTTTGAACAATAGTATTTTTGAAAAATCGTATTTTTGGCACCGATTTTTAGCCTCGGGCGTATGTACGTTTTCAACAATTATTGCGTAATGAACGGGTGAATCAAATATTGTCACGTAAGAAATAAAAAAAAATACACGAAAACAATTGAACATTTGAAATTCTGTTACACGAAATGTCTTCTTCTTTAGTGTTTGGCATGACATCAAATGTCATTGTGGAATTTTATATAATTCATTTTTAAATACTACTATTGAATTGTAGCAATGATAAAATTCAATCAAAACGTACGATATTTTCACAATTGCCTATTTCGTGTTGCGCGTGAAATATTGTAGTACCTAGTTGTTAAAATGTTTGAAAACCGCGTATGTGTAAAAACAAAATGTTACTTTTTCTATTTTTCATTTCATCCCGGCAATTTATAATTTTTTAACGTAATTTATTATATTCGTGATCTCGCAGCGCAGTGTTGTGCTTTCTCAGTTTCCAAAACATTGGCAACTGGCATTTTGCCAGCGCTGTCAGAGGCGCGATGATTAAAAAAACCTACTCTGTATGTGTATGCAATATCTACACGTAATGTAAACAGTCGAATGTTTATTTTTCGAACAGTACGTAGTTTTATTAATTTTGGATTCTGCCTAATCAAACGTAATCGAATGTTAGTCAATGGGTTTTTATTACCGTATAATATTATAAAATCGCCTTAGCAACAAGTATTCACTGAGCAAACTCTTATTATAGCAATGCACAAAACATATGTAGTTACTGTATGTCTTTTATCTGCCTTGACAGAAGTTTCACAAATCCGTATAAAATGTAATTCCCGGAGCCCGTATGGATATGCCAATTTTTTTTTTTTAAAAACGCCTGCACTAGTTATAACCTGTATCGCGGTGGCAGTTTACAAACATTTAATTAACGAACACAAATGACATTCAGACTCAGAGCAAGTGCCTCTGGTTTACACAAAGACACTTGCCCCACCCCGGAATCGAACCCGGGACTCGTTGATCTAAAGGCGGCTCCTCTAACTCTTATCATCAGACCCACTCATGAGTCAGGCCTCCTCCAACGCTCCACTTTCCCACGCTGACCAGACGAGGGTTTGTATCAAGTTTTCCTTCTCTTGCAGCTAGGTTTTCGTTTACGGCCTTTCGCATTCCTTTAGTAGATTCTTAATGTGAATTCTAAATCCATTAGTCTTCTTCAAAAATCTCACCAAATCAGGTTCACAATATCAACTGCTGTATGGCTATTTGTAGAGTTTTTGGTTTAGCACAGCATAAAGCATGATTGCGCTATGGGACTTACTCAATGAAATCGATCCAGTATATTCATTTTATAAAATGATTGTTGTTACCATTTTATGAAAGAAGGCATCTCCTATGCTTTATCACGCAACAAATTGTATATTGGCTCTGGGTTTTTCAATACTGATAACCCGAATTTTATATTAAAATTTACCGATTCAATAACTGTCGGTATTTTATTATATCTATACAGAGTACCTACTGCTGAACACGTACCTATCCAATATAACACCAATAAAAATAGTTTAGATGTACAAGGAATTTGATTTGTTGTAGGCTTAAATATTGAGATAAATATTTACAAAGAAATTTTCAAATATTTACGTGATCCCCGCCGAATCCCGTTGCTGTCTTCATATATTACCACCAAATCGTTTGCCAAACACACGTTCTTAAACATTTATCGATACATCGTGTTTGAAGATTTCGTCACTCTTGCAGCGTAGGCATATACAGTATAAATACCTATTTATTAATATATAGAGATTGACTTGTAGTAACAAGTATTATCAGTAACCAGTATTTTTTTTAATCGTAGGTACCTACGTGAAAAAGATGGCTGTTACAAGTATAACTCTATGTGCCTTTCTGTTGCATAATGGGCGACTTCGATATAGATTTTCTTGTTTCAAAGCAGTCTAATTGTGTCAGGAGTTTTTGGTTATAGTTATTTATAAAATTTTACATCAAAACGTCACTGGAGACACGAACAAAAAAGACAGGAAAATACGATACAAAGAACCCTCATCCCGGATTTTTAACTTAAATAAAAGTATTGGTTACTTGCAATATAATGTTTTCAAAATAATAGTTATAGTGGTTAAGCCGACGGTCGTCGACCGTGGTCTTACTATGTTTTGGCATGTTTTTGAGGAATTGTAGCAATAGCCAGAGAAGAAGGCAGGAAAAGGGATTAATTTGCCTATAGGGTAAATCAAACAACCAAATTATGTAGATTTTACGCGTATGCTTGGCTTTTGTGTGATAACAAGAGGACATTGGAAGATTTTAAGGAAAACGTGATTCATTTAACTTTATAAATATATAACCCTATCAAATGACCTAAACCAAATAAAAGTGTAAAACCTTTTAGGTTAATAGTTTTTATGGTGTTCTGTATTGTACAAATACAGCCCTTTTATTATTTAACCACAGAGAAAGTGCGGTGAAAACAGGAATCCGCCATTTTGTGGCGGCCGCCATTTCGGATTGAAAACTAAATAAAGATTAATGTATTGTCATCAGAACGAAATGTTTATAGCAAAATAAAAAAGACCAATAAATATCTAACAAAAGAAAAACAAACAGATCAAGCGGGACAAAACCGTTCAATAAGAAATACGAAATTATACACAAAAATTGCCAGTTACAATGTAGATAGTAGCTAGGTTTGAAAGGGACTTACAAGTATACAATTAGTCAATACACCAATAGCGCCAGGTATTATGGGTGGTCCGGTCACTGGCATCATTCCAAATAGTTAAGGTGAGAATGAACGTTGTCTTCCAATACAAATGGAAGAATATACGACTGCTTCACTGGACATACAGTTGATAATTATTTATATATGAAAAATGGAAAATGTCACTATGATTAATGAAATTCCATGCACGTAACCTTTAAAGATAAAAAGGAATCTTATTTTTAAAAATCCAAATAATGTATTGATACTGTCAAATGTTGGCCTAGCTCATAAAATTGGGGGCAAATGAATAATAAAACTATTGTATAAAGTACGTAATGAAATCGATCGTAGGCTGAAGGAATTGGGCCAGATATAAAAGATGAGATTCTAAGAATACAATACGAAGGTCGTAAACATGTCAGATATTGGAGAGACTACAAAAGAATCAAACCAGAACGGATAGGACGCACAATTAGAATAGTGTAAACACGGTCAATTACAAGTGGAAGTATAATCGTAGAAGTAAAAATTGCCCTGCCACTCTACCATCTACGGAAGTCACGCAGACAGTATCGTGAAGAGTGGCAGGTGGTCCATAGCGCAATAGCACTTGCGGGGGGCAAACAGCAACCGCTCCGGGTAGTTAGGCTAATCAAACACCGGCGCAATGAAATTGGGAAATAGTGAGGGAGATAATGTATGTACGTATTCCGTGTGTCACCACCCCATTTCATCCTGAGGGTGTTGTAAGAGCTGACAAAAGGAAAACTTAATACGAAACCCTGTGCCAACCCGTCTGGCCAGCGTGGCAATGTAGGCTATTTACCCTCCCTGTGATGTGGCCTGACTCAACAGTGGGTCATTTAGGGGCTGAGTAGTATATGTATTAGGGTCAGCGCCGACGGGCGGAGTGGCGGCGCAGAGGCTTTTTCAGTAACAATTTAAATTCAACCTAAAACGCTTCAGGATACATCTGTATTTAGAATACGCTCGCCGCGCGTTGCTAGCCGCGCGTCGCTAGCCGCGCGTCGCTCGCCGTCATTGTATTTCGTTGTACCAAATACAGTTGTATTCTGAAGCGCTTTAGGTTGAAATTAAATTGTTACTGAAATAGCCTCTTCGCCGCCACTCCGCTGGTGGGCGCTAACCCTTATCTAACTTTTCATGGCAGAAACAAATAGTTCACTAATCAGTTTTGAATGATTACCATAATGTTTTGGCAAGCAAGAAAAGGAAGTGACTATACCGCGTCCCTGTAGTACATTACACCATTATGTAATTAGCAAATAATATTCTTTCCAGCAATCCATTAACAGTGAAATGGTTTCTGTTTCCCTTTGAAAATATAATCGGCTACCGGGCGCATTGCCAACTTTGAAACTACAAATAAATTGTAAAATATTACAGCTGACAATGTAAAAGTATTTTTATTTACTTATTCTGCAAGATAATTTTTGAACCAAAATAGATAGCGAATACTGAATGAAATACGTTTTGTCTTGTCAATGAACCCACTCTTAGTTTTGTGGGTACTAAAGAGTTTGGTTTCGCAAGAGTTTTGCAGTCACGAGCAAGGTGGCGAGTGAACTATTTACTTTTGCTCTGATATTAGGACTGTAGTATTAATTTACCATTACAAGGGCAGGGGATCTTTAATTAAAAATTCTGTAACACCCGTCCAGTGAGGCAGCTGAATGCTGAGTAAAGTCTTGTTCAGATTTTCACCAGTAGGTATATGTTTTAGTGTGTTATAACAAAGTTACTCCATGTAACTTAACTCATAATAAATATTTATCATTTCATAAAAATAATGACACTCTTAGGATAGTGTGGGTTGGTGACATTGTGTATTCTAAATCAGTCACCACACGGACCAAGCCCAACTCAGCAGTGAGCTATTTACGATATGAAATGGTATAAACACTTTACTAGGTAACATTACGAGTTGCTACAGCTCTATAAAAATCAAAAATGTTATAACAAATTAAGGATCTGACGAATTGGCGCAGTGGTTGAGCGGTCGACTGCTGCGCAGCATGTCGCGGGTTCGATCCTCGCACGGAAGAAATATTTGTATGACCTACAAGTATTTGTTCCGGATCTGGGTGTTTACTATCTATAATACGTATGTATTTACAAAAAAAAAGTATATATGTAGTTTATCATCCATCTCGTTACCTTAACACAAGCATTAAGTTGCTTAGCTTGGGACGAGATGGCGTTGTGTGAAATGTCCAAGGATATTTATTATTTATTTATTTAGTAACGTTCTTGCCTTGAACATTATGTATCTTCAGTTAAGGGGAATGCCCGGTCACACTATTAAATTTCAATCGTATTGCTATCGTCAGGTCTATGCGTTTTGCATGTCCGTATGCAGCTGTGTAATGTGTTTGTTTACATATACGATCTCGAGTTTCCTAACACAACTAACAACCTGTAAAGGAGTATCGAGTATGTCGCCGAGAATGTGCTGACTGTGAGCGATATTTCGATTCAATGACTAAACGTTTGTTTCAATGGTATGTGAAATTGGTATTGCTTTTGTTGCAAGTGTAAGTGCCTATACGATTCGATATAGTCGTATCTATATTACTAATAGCCAATTGTTTTAAATTCTGTAATCGAGAAAAAAATCTATTTAATTTCAGTGTCTTAGTGATACCAACAGGTAATCAACTTGAATTACTAAAAATTGCCAACTAAAATTTAAAGTTACTTGCCGGCTCTTCTCCGTAGAACTGCATTCCATGGTTAATTTTCAATTTTAAATGGTAAACTTTGTTTTGTTGTTTGACTTCTGAAATGAGTTCTAATGAGCGAAATTGATTAAATGAGTTTTGTTTTTGTTGTTACTCATAGTACCTATGTGTAATCTTAACTTGTATAAAGGGATTTGGTTCCATAGTACTCCCAAGTAGACTGTCATGTGGGATCTATTGATTGCCCCTGCCGCGTAGCCCTTTTGCTCGTGTTTCTGGTTATCAAGTACATTCTCAATGAAATTGAAACCGTAGGACCCTTTATTTGTCTGGTCCTGGATATACAGTTCGCAGAAACCTAATTCGCTTATATGTATAGTTTGAGTGACACAACCGTATAACCTCACGGTATGTATAGAAGTAGAACTTTTTACTAATGTAAATTACGGTAAAAAATACAAATATAGAATAGACAATATATTTTAAAGTAACAAAATAAGTACTAAGATGGCTAATCTTCTAAAAAATAATTGCTGTTCGTTAGTCTCGCTAAAACTCGAGAACGGCAGGGCCGATTTGGCTAATTTTGGTCTTGAAAAATTTGTATGAGTCCAGGGAAGGTTTAAAAGAGAAAATATGAATGTATTTATTAATTCTCAGGCGGTACGAAGTTTGCCCGGTCAGCTAGTCTTTAATATGTAAGAACTATATTTTACAATCACTTTTTTTTTCTAGTGATTATCGCCCAGCCATCAAATTGTCATTAGTGACTGCTCACGATTGCATTAACCGCTCGCGTGGCTCAGGGTCTAAGTCGTATATTTGCTATTTTATTGCAAGCCGTAACTAATGGCGAATGTTGTTCATTGGGATGTTGCCTACATAATGGATTGGATTTTGAGTCGATTAACCTACGTAGTGTCACCATCCCATTCCATCCTGAGGGTGTCGTAAGAGCCGATAACCTAGCCATAAGAGAAGAAAGCGTATTACCGCATTGCTGATTATGTAAACGACACAGCCGCTTGAGACTAAGCTGTTCAGTGCCAGTAGTTTTATGTTATTCAATTATGTTATTGTTTATATACATAAGAGAAACCCGCAATGCAAAAAAAAAATGACAAGCCCTCTGAGTTTCTTACCAGTTCTTCTCCTCAGCAGTGGTCGCGTTCCGAACTGGTGGTAGATGGTAGACGATTTGTATTATAAAGAATCATTATGAATATTGTGTTGACTTTTTGTAAGTGTCCATCGTGAACCAAGCAAAATAAATGAGTTGAATTTGAATTTGAAAACTTGATACACAGTAGGCTAATTACCCTCCATGTAACTCATTTATGGGCTGAGTAATATTAGAAGCAGTAGGAAAATTGTCACAGATCATAAAATCATCATCATCATCATCATCATTTCAGCCAAAAGACGTCCACTGCTGGACATAGGCCTCCCACAAGGATCTCCACAAAGGCCGGTCCTGGGCCGACCGCATCCACTGCTTTCCGGCAATTATAAAATACATGCCGCTAATCAACAAAAAATTGTTACATTATCAAAATTATACTCGGTCGTCAGTTGTAGTACTAAAAATATCAATCGACAATGTCTTTAAATAAATATGACTATTTGTCGGACTTATCACAAAATGACTAGGCGAATTTACGTGATTTATCGTAAAAAAATACTTCCTGCAATATGCATTCCTACATCAATGGCCAACAGGATTAACCCTCTTTAAAAGCCAGTACACATTTTAGTTTTTGATTCTTCGTATAAATTGAGCCCGCTTCTTAGCGGTAAATTCGTAATGATTCGTGTTTATAGTAGCTATGTACAAATAGTCATAAAAAATATGTCTTGAAATTTCAATATTATCATCATTTCAGCTCGTAAATGACCCTCTACCGAGTCACCTCTAAATTCCTGGAAGGATCGCCTACAGTGCCAAGCTGGCACGATAGGTTGGCACGTAGTAAATTTAACAAGATTCGATATTTTAGACCGTGTGGTGACGGATTTTGAATACAAAGAGTCAGCGCCCCATTCCACCCTGGGGGTGTCGTAAGAGTCGATTTAAAGGCTAGGTGATCTCACCTAGCTGTGAACGAAGGAAAACTTGATACTGTGCCAACCCGTCTTGCAAGCGTGACACAGTAGGCTAATTTCCTTCTATGGATTTGGAGGAGGCTCTATCCAGCAGTGAAATTTCACAAGATAATATGTACAGATAGGAGATTTAATTAATGTGGCACCATTACTTATTGTATAACTGATTTCTATTCGCAGTTTAAATTAAATTACACTTAAGAAATAAGGTTTTTGTTTTAAAATGGAACAATTCTTATGCACGTTCCATGTGGTACGGAACGTTGTTTAGAAACGACTTCATAGCGTGTTTGTTTTATTTTGTTCTATTCTCTATTCAAACCCTTTGTTCTATTGGCTTGTTCTACGATTGGTCTCATTGTCAACCGAAAACATTGCTTGACTATTTCAGTTGCGTCTTTAGGATGTTTAAATTGATATTTTTGTTGTTATACAGTTACAGCTAGGTACTTATGTTTAGAACCTATGCTTTATTTATTCTGTAAAGACTACATTAAAACACATTCTATCTCAGGACTATGAGTGATTAGTGATTAGCTTTTCGTGGGATTTACATCTGTACTAATATATAAAGCTGCAGTTTGTTTGTTTGTTTGTTTGTTTGAACGCGCTAATCTCAGGAACTACTGGACCGATTTCAAAAAATCTTTCAGTGTTAGATAGTCTATTTATCGAGGAAGGTTATAGGCTATATTTTATTTTCATAAGAATTAGGGATCCGTATGAAAATTGCGATTTTGTAAACCAAGGTGTACAATCTAAAACCTATTTATGCGTGCGCTGCAAAAACTATTAACAATAGAACAAAATGATGTACTACGCGGGTTTGTAGGTCTTATAAAGATCTACAAAAAAGTCCGCGAGAGCACATATCTAACTATCATAGTTTAGTCAAAATAACCGTTTTTATGTTCATAAAAATATGCACAGAGATAAGCACGGGTTCGAAGCCCACGCGGGCGAAGCCGCACGCCAAAGCTAGTATAACATAATATTGGTTTAATATAAATAAAACGAAACCCCTGCTCTAGGTATAGTCTGTATCGCGGGGACAGAATACAAACTTGAAATTCACGAATACAAATGACACCCAGACTCAGAGCAAGTGCCGTGATCCAAAGGCGGCGGATCCAACCCCTATTTAACTCTAACATAATCACACCAACAGTCATCATCATTAGAGCTCATAATTTACCCACTACTGAGTCGAGTTTCCACCACATTTATGGAGGGGAATTAGCATTCTAGTGCGCGCAGACAAAACACCTTCCTACACTTAGGACTAGCTAATTCGTTAGCTAGTCGACTAACGACTAAGACTAGCTACTTGCGTTCTTTTAGTCGCTTCTTACGGCACCCTCAGGATAGTATGGGTTAGTGACATTGGGTTTTCCTAATCCGTCAGCACACGGACACAACACCACCCAAATTTTAGTACATAAGCTAGTACTAAATTGTAAAATGTAATATTTATCGAGTGTTTCGACTGTAAGCTAAATTAAAGTTCAGAATCAAAATGAGCGAGTTCTTAGGTTTTCGCGATGATTACACATTAAAATTAAATACTTTTTAACACTTTCCAAGAATGACATCCAAATTTCAATAGAGTGGATGGTTGGCAGGTACCACCTGCTTGGCATCATTAAATACATCAAATCTCTAGCTCAACACTCATCTGCAAGACCTCTGGAGAAACAAAATTATAGGCGGTAGATTCTATTTCTTTTTACTTTTGAAGACAGCTCTCATCTAGTCTCTCCCGTGACCACGACTGCTGCAAAGCATTCGAAACGTCGGGAATTAAATACAGCATTAAACACGCGATAAATCCGTTAAATGTGTTTAATTTCAGAATGAGTGACGTTGGTTAATATTACCTACTGCGTAGATAGATATACTCGTATTTCATTGGACTATTTCTTGAACACTTAATGTGTGTTACGATATTTTGTAGATGTGATGTTTATAACAGGAATTAGATAACGTTGGCGACGTAAAGATTTATTATAGGTTACAAATTGTATAAATTTAAAACAGAAGAACAAATATGCAGGCCTTGAAATAATAATTTATGAAACCTAAATTAATGGCTTTAACGCAATAACTGAATGTAACTGGTTGACTGAGAATGGACTTCCTAACACGAAGAGCTATAAAGTAGGATTAATTAAGATTTTGAAATACCAAAAAGGTTGAACCACTTTACTTGTTGTTTAAGTATTCAATATATTTCACGGTTAATTTATGACTTATTTGTAATATATCATTCGTGGATTATTTTGCATTGGGTTTTTGGTATAGTTTCCTACCGTAAATAAATGATTTTATTAAAAACGAAAACCACAATAATTTTTTTATCAATATTTTGATAATACGCGATACACTTACTGTTTATTTTTGTAGTAGGTAACAAATGTATTTATTGATGTATTATTAGAAGCTTTATTTCTTTGCGTAACAACGCTGAATGATTTTTGAATCACTCACAATGGAAATCACTATATAGATCGCTTACAAATACAGTTTTCTCCAACTTCCCCCTTTTCTCATTCTTCACACCGAGCTTAACCGTGCTAACCATTCAAATTAGTCTTTCGCGCGGAACTAGTAATTCGTAATTTGAAAAATTAGCCTCACAATTAACATTCAGAACTAGTACGAAGTGAAATGCAACAGCCTTTTGTAATCGGCCAATCAGCAAGCTAGTTTGCGAACCGAGGCCACGCCCACGTCTGATATGCACTGACCACGGTCACAAGCAACACGCTTTGCGAATAAAATAATTTTATTATTCGCATAGAAGATTCGTTCGTACTAGTATCCTTGTTTGAATTGTACTAAGAGTATTTTTTATAAAAATGTTTTAATTGGTCTTCGATTTCAAAATCAGTTGTTTTATTTAATCGTAGTTATAAAGCTCCAAACTGTTTTAATGTAATATCTGCGTCCATGGTTTTTTTTTTTCTATAGGACTGTAGACAAAATTTAAATCATCATCATTTCAAGATATCTATCTATCTATCAGCCACAGAAGTCCACTGCTGAACATAGGCCTCCCCCATAGATTTCCACCATGTGCGATCTCGTGCAGAACGCATCCACCGACTCCCAGCGACCTTCACAAGGTCGTCCGTCCACCTAGTCGGGGGTCTTCCCACGCTTCTCTTTCCCATACGTGGACGCCACTCCAAGACTTTTATGCCTCAGCGACCATCTGTTATTCGGGCCACGTGGCCTGCCCATTGCCACTTCAACAGTGCAATCCTTCTAGCTATGTCGGTCACTTTAGTTCTTCTACGGATTTCCTCATTTCTGATATAGAGAGAGGTAAAAATACAACGTGTACTTATTGAAATGCTTTATATTTGGTTCATCAACGACAAGGAAAAATATTTTCCCATTCCAACTGTTGTGTATGCTATATATACTCGTATATAGTTATAGGGGTACGTGTACACGGCTAACGCACTTAGAAGGAATAAATCAGTTTGAACTTAGCAAGCGCTCCTTTCAGTTGTGTCCCGACTACGCATACTTAACAGTGGCGACGAGTACCCACTTTAGGAATAAAAATGGCTACACCACAATTTGGTATATTATCGATCTTCGACCACAATTCCCAGTCATGGAAAGTTTACAAGGGTCGGCTGACACAGTTCTTCATCGCAAATAACATCACAGACGCTACGGATGTGCAAGGCGAGAGAAGAAGGGCAATTTTGCTAAGTGCACTCGCAGATGGTACCTACCGGCTAGCGTCGGATTTAGCGCTGCCAAAAGAGGTGCAGCAGGTACCATATGAAGATTTATTGCTGGTTTTGGATGGCCACTTCACCCCTAAACGTCGTGGGTTTGGAGAACGCAGCATATTTTACTGCGCGGTGCAACATGCAGGCGAATCCTACGCACAATGGGCTGCCAGGCTTCGAGGCTTGACGGCAGACTGCTTCTTCAGCAACGTTGAAGAAGCTTTACGTGACCGATTTGTAATGGGCATGTTGCCAGGACCAGAACGCGACAAGTTATTCTCTCAAGAGGTGGGAGATTTAACGCTAGCTAAGTCGGTGGAGTTGGCAGAAGCAGTGAGATGCGCGCGCGCGGCATCCAACGCATCCACGGCCGCTACAATGTACAGCGCTGTTCCCGGCCAGGATCAGTTATTCAAGATATCCCAACGATCACCTTCAGCAAATAATGAAGATGTCAAGAGAAAATGTAACGTTTGCGGTCGATTTAATCACGTTGCCGCTAAATGCCGCTTTGCCAACTACTCGTGTAAAAAGTGTCACAAAAAAGGTCATTTACAAAAAATGTGTAATAATGTGTACCACGTAGACACTAAGGATGTAGAGGAGAATGGTGATGACGGTGAGTTATTTTTAATTCGATCTCAAAACGGTGCGCCCATGGTTGAGGTGGTGACGATAAAGGGAGTTTCTTTAAAATTCCAAATCGATAGCGGTTCTTCAGTTACGCTAATTTCGGAAAATGTTTATGAGAAATATTTCCAAGGCAATCCTATATTTAAAACCACTAAGCGTTTAATTACGTATACGGGAAATAAAATCACTTGTGTGGGATTTATTAAAGTACCCGTAACTTACGCAGATAAAACGCATGACCTTGATATTTACGTGGTACAAACCAACGGCCCGCCTCTCTTAGGTCGAGACTTTATATCAGTTTTCGGTTTAACTTTAAGCCCATGCAATTTTGTAACAGAATCCAATGATATTATGAATCAGTTGAAATCGCGTTATCCGCAAGTGTTTTCAGATAAACTGGGAACATTTAATCGGTATAAAATTAAGTTGCAGCTGAAACCGGAATCGAAGCCAGTTTTTTTCAAAGCACGTCCTGTGGCTTTTTCGCTAAAAGCAAAAATTGATTCCGAAATTGACAATTTATTAAAATTAGGAGTTTTAAAACCTGTTGATTACTCAGACTACGCTTCCCCAATCGTGCCGGTTTTGAAGCGTAATGGCACCGTAAGAATATGTGCGGACTATTCGGTAACGATCAACAAACAGCTGATAGTTGAACAATATCCATTACCAACAATTCATGAACTGTTTACGAAGCTGCATGGCGGAGAACAATTTTCCAAAATTGATTTATCAATGGCTTATAGTCAATTTTTATTAGATGAAGACTCCCAGGACATAACATGCATCAATACTCACCGCGGTCTGTACAAATATACCCGGTTAGTGTTTGGCATGTCAAGCGCGCCGTCTATTTTTCAGCGTGCAATGGATTGCGTGTTGTCCGACATGGAGGGAGTGCTATGTCTGTTGGACGATGTGTTAATAACGGGTACGAATAAACAGCAGCATCTACAAAGACTGCAATCTGTTTTTGAGAGGCTCAATGACGTCGGGTTGGTGGTCCAAAAGGAAAAATGTGAATTTTTTAAAAACGAAATTAATTATTTAGGGTATACAATCGACAAAAATGGGTTAAGAAAATCTAATGAAAAAGTAAAGGCTATTTTAGAAGCACCCGTACCAACAAATGTGCATAAATTGCAATCGTTTTTAGGTTTAGTTAACTATTATAGGAATTTTGTCCCGAACGCTTCCACAATACTTAACCCACTTTACGATTTATTAAGAAAAGGGGTAAAATGGTCATGGTTGCCGTGTCATAATAAATCATTCAATTCAATTAAACAAATACTAGCATCGGACCAGGTGTTGACACATTTTAACCCTAATAATACTATTATTTTGACTGTAGATGCGAGCCCTACAGGATTGGGTAGTATTCTGTCACAGATTGAACGTGATGGTACCGAAAGGCCAATTGCCTTTGCGTCGCGGACGTTAAATGCAGCGGAAAAGAAATATGCACAGATCCAAAAAGAAGCCACCGCTATTATATTCGGGGTGAGACCTTTCCATCAGTATTTGTACGGCAGGTCAGTTCCATTTATCTTACGTACCGACCATAAACCTCTATTATCGATTTTTGGCCCACATAAAGGCATTCCTGAAATAACTGCGAATAGGCTTCAAAGGTATGCGTTATTTCTGAGTGCATATAATTATCGCATTGAGTTTGTTAACAGTAACAAAAACAGCGCGGATTTCTTATCGCGAGCTAGTCTACCTGAGCCCGAGAGTAGTGATGAGTGGATAGGGGCGAGCGCCGCCGGTGCAGACGCGGTGCGTGTATCGGCGTGTTTCCGTGATGAATCATCCACTAACCCGCCGGATCGCGCCGCATATATTCATTTTGTAACAGATGATAGCTTGCCAATCACACGAAAGTTATTACGTGAAACAACTAGAACCGATTGTATACTTCCGAGGATTGTTAACTATATTTTAAACGGTTGGCCTAAGAAGATAACAGATAAAGATGTAAGGCCTTATTTTTTGTGTCGGAACCAGCTATCATACGAAGATGGTTGCGTAATGCGAGGCCATAAAATAGTTTTACCGAAAGCATTGTGGTCCAAAATTTTATCAGAATTACACATGTCGCATTTAGGTGTTGTTAAAACCAAAGCTGAAGCACGTAGTAGGTTTTGGTTCCCGAGAATAGACGAGGCTATAGAAAACATGATAAATGCATGTTCTATATGCACACGACTTCGACAGTCTCCCCCCAAGGTACCAATATCTCCTTGGTCTTACCCACCCCAAGCTTTTTACAGGATTCATTTAGACTTTCTTGGCCCAATAAATACACGCATGTATTTAGTTATCGTGGACGCCTACACTAAATGGGTAGAAGTCTATGAAGCGGCGGCAACTTCGTCGACCGTAATAGAAAAACTTTACGAATACATATCTAGGTTTGGGTTGCCGCGCACAATTGTGTCTGATAACGCAACCACTTTTACATCACATGAGTTTCAAGTATTTTGTTCTCGGAATGGTATAGAACACTTGACGTCTCCGCCATATCACGCAGCTAGTAATGGTCAGGCTGAGAGTTACGTTAAAATAGTAAAGAAAGGCATAAAAGCATGCGTTTTATCATCATCAACAACAAATAAAGAGCGTAACTTAAAACTGCTAAAATACTTATGTGACTATAGGAATTCAATTCATAGCACAACTGGATCGTCACCTGCTCAACTAGTATATGGACGTAACCTCCGTACTCGGTTAGACTTATTGAACAAAACACCGCCGTCCTCTTCTACATCCTTGGCAAATGCAGTGAGAAATAAACAGTGTTCACAGATTAAAGCAGGAAGAGGTAAAAGTAGGCGACCGTTTGCAATCGGTGACGAAGTTTTATACAAACACTTTGTAAACAATAATAGTTACCGCTGGAATCGTGGAACCGTGCTTAAACCGATAGGCAAAGTCATGTACTTGGTGAAAGATGCAGTCAACTCATTAAGTATCAGAAAGCATAAAAATCAGTTAATGATCTACCGAGGTAACAACAGCGCAGGATTTTGGGAATGTGATATCGAGCTACAACAGTCGAAAGGAAACCATAGCTCAGACGGTGTCACGAACTTGACCCGAAACACGTCACCTAACCACCTGGATGTACCCAATTCCACCATCCATACCACACGGGAAGAGGGTGGTGAGAGTAGCTTGCCGGGACCAGTATCGGAGTCGCAGTCAGCTGAGAGTGAGGTGTGGACTGACGCTCACGCCGGAGACCCAGTGCCAGTCCCGGCAACAAGGAATGGCGATCACCGCGGCGCCGAGGATTCTTCAGGGCTACTGCTGCGAACGGTGCCTAGGGTCGATTACCGTCGTTTCTTTTAATATAAAGTTCATTCATTGTATTAACAATATTAGTCTTAGGTAAACGTTGTCTTTAGGGGAGGAAATGTTGTGTATGCTATATATACTCGTATATAGTTATAGGGGTACGTGTACACGGCTAACGCACTTAGAAGGAATAAATCAGTTTGAACTTAGCAAGCGCTCCTTTCAGTTGTGTCCCGACTACGCATACTTAACACCAACATTGCAGTAAAACTGCAATGTTGGAGTTTTCGTGAATTAGCCTTCCAGTTTGACCATCCACACACGCACACACTTGAAACAGTTACGAGTACATTGACATACTTGTATCCCGAAACCGAACGGAGACCAATGCACCGACAAGTGGCTAACTACTACTACTATTCAGCCCATAAATGATGCACCACCAGCAGCAGTGCGGGCTGCCACCAATTACATGGAGGGTAATTTTGTCTACTGTGTCATACTGGCCAAACGAGTTGGCACGGGTATTATTCCTTTTGTCGGCCCTTACGACACCCTCAGGATGGAATGACGCGGTGACTCACCACACCGACGGTAGCAGTAGATGACTGCCATCACCTAATGGCAGTTTATAATACATAGTTTTTGTCTGAACATGAGAGTAGAGGCAAAAAAGAAGCGAAAGGAATTATACAGGATGTCCCAAAAAATAGTGTCAAACGGAAGTCCAGAGATAGAGTACTCCTTAGGGTACCCGAATCACCCCCATGTATGTTCTGCAATTTTTCATAGTTTTCGTGTCAAGTTTTTTTTTTATTTTGTAAGTAGTGTGTAAGTGTAAGTGTTTGGTCTTACACCAATTCTTTCATAATTTTGGTCAAAGTTACGAAGCTTATTATGTTATGCTTAAAAGTACAATTCAAGATGATACCTACAGTTAGAGAAAGAAAAATATAAAAAGACTTCTACTTTAAAAAAAATTTAATTATGTATTTTAAGGTGAAAATTAAGAAAAAAAATCATAACACGATAACTATGAAAAATCGCAGAACATACATGGGGGTGATTCGGGTACCTCAAGGGGTGCTCTATCTCTGGACGGACTTCCTCTTGACACTATTTTTAGCGACAACCTGTATATACAACCGTCGGTAGCACTAACCACTCTTAATTTCAATATGGGCTTGATACAAGTAATGTAAACACTGTGATTCATTTCAGAACCAAACAAACTATCAGTACAACATTTATAAGAGAGTGAATCAGTGTGATTTAATATCGTCAAAGAATTAAATGAGACTGAGAAGCTAGTTCACGTCCAAGGTCCGTTTGGTGACGGATTTAGAATACAGTGTCACCATCCCCTTCCATTCTGAGTGTGAAAAATTAATTAATTTTCTATTACAAACTAGCTTTTGCGCGCGGCTTCACCCGCGTGGGCTTCGAACCCGTGCTTATCTCTATGCATATTTTTTATGAACATAAAAGCGGTTATTGCGACTAAACTATGCTAGTTAGATATATGCTCTCGCAAACTTTTTTGTAGATCTTTATAAGACCTACAAACACGTAGTACATTATTTTGTTCTATAGTCAATAGTTTTTGCAGCACACGCATAAATAGGTATTCGATTTTACACCTTTGTTTACAAAATCGCAATTTTCAAACGGATCCCTAATTCTTTTGAAAATAAAATATAGCATATAACCTTCCTCGATAAATGGACTATCTAACACTGAAAGATTTTTTGAAATCGGACCAGTAGTTCCTGAGATTAGCGCGTTCAAACAAACAAACTCTGCAGCTTTATATATTAAGTATATATTAATTCCTAATTATCCTTACCTCATAAAATGATCCTAAATGATAATAGTCCGTGTGGTGATGGATTTAGAATACAAAATGTCACCACACCATTCCATCCTGTGGGTATCGTAAGAGCCGACAAAAGGACGACAAGGCCGAAAACCCAGCCGCAAGTGAAGGAAAACTTGAAACGAAAGCCTGTGCCAACGCGTCTGGCCAGCGTGGCGCAGTAGGCAAATTACCGTCCATGTAATTGGAGGAGGCCCGACTCAGCAGTGGATAATTGATGGGCTGAGAAGTAGTAGTAGTAATAAAATGATAATACTGAATTGCAAATTGAGTTGGTCGTTATTTGGTATTGGTGCCGCAGAATACGAATTTTATTGGTTTAAAATTGGAAGGAAATGGTTACGTCAGTAACTGAGACTGGCATAATAATAATAATAATAAAGCCCATTTATTTCCAATCGAGAAAAAAAATATCTAATTTATAATTTAAGCTAATGTTTTAAATCCTATAATGATAATTTATAATTATAATGTTCACATACAATGAACGAATAATAAAAATATATTTATATCTAAACTATTGAAATATTAAATAAGTTGAACATTGTAAGTCTTTATTCTTCCATTATACTATCTTGATCACCATTGATCGGAACCCCTTCTTGGGTATAGGCCTCCTCCAGCTTGCTCCAGGTCTCTCTATCCAATGCTATATGTCTCCATTCGCTTCCTGCTGTCTCTTTTATTTCGTCTATCCACCTTTTTCTAGGCGACGAGGGCGTCCTAGAAAAAGGTGAGACTGGCATACCGTTTGTCAAACATTTATCAAAGTCCCGTGTAAAAAAGTGCTACAAATTTCCATATGCATTCCTTAAGCTTGATATGCTTGCTTGCTTTATTAAACGTATGTTTGTAGGTACGTGAAAGGATCTTTTAAAAATGGAGATAAATCAACGAATATAGCAAGAATACGTTCAAAGGTATTGGCATTTAGGTCCTTTTTAAATACATCTCAGCGCTTCCAGAATTAATTTGTTTTTTTATGTGTTACAGTTTGTTTACGTGTAACATAAACTATACTATTACTATATAAAAATACGTTCAAAGGTGGCATTTAGGTCCTTTTTTAAATACTCAACTTCTATTCTTATCTTAGCGCTTCCAGAATTAATTTTATTATCTAGCAACAGTTTGTTTACGTGTAACAAGTGCGATCTTTGCTTGTTTACCTCTTCACGGCCCTGCCACATGATTTATAGACTCATAACTTTAATTATACTCATAACATAAGGTTATTCTGGAGATTACTATAACAACCCAATCAGTTTTCGGTCCTTAACTGTAACGTTATGATCATGTTACATAATGGTATTTGGGTGAATCTGACCTAAATACGAGGTTATTCGCTGCAGATAGCTATAGTTACGTATTAAGGGGATCGTTCAAGTATACGTTGATTGTTGTTGAGCAATAACTCAATATCATCATCGTTACAAACACCAAATTCAAAACAGACTCTCTGTTGCTACGAAATGGTTAGCAAGAGAGGAAGAAGGAAGTGCAAAGTACCTACACAAAAACATGTCCTTGTTCTTCGTGTTTTTCCAATCTCGTTGGGGTACTCCAGTTATACCTGATTTGGCTAACTACCAGTTTCTACTCAACTCATCTAGTGGGACAACATGTAGTTGCATGGTTAGACCAGCTGTAAATTTTAATAGCCTCGTTGGTCTAGTGGTTAGATGTGCCGCCTTTAGATCAACGGGTCCCGGGTTCGATTCCGGGGTCGGGCAAGTGTCTTTGTCTAAACCAGAGGCACTGGCTCGGAGTGTGGGTGTCATTTCTATCTATTATAAGTATGTATTTACAAAAAAAAAATTTAAGTAGTTTATATCATCCATCTCGTTACCATAACACAAGCATTAAGTTGCTTAACTTGGGACGAGATGGCGTTGTGTGAAATGTCCAAGGATATTTATTTATTATATTATTTATTAATCAGCCCATAAATGAGCCACTGCTGAGTCGGGCCTCCTCTCATAACAGGGAGGGTAATTAGACTACTGTGCCACGCTGGCCAGACGGGTGGCCCAGGGGTTTCATTTCAGGTTTTCCTTCTCTTGCGACTAGGTTTTCGGCCTTGTCATTTCCTTTCGTCGGCTCTTACGACAGGATGGAATGGGATGGTGACTGAATTAACTGAATAATAACTGATTAATAAGTTACATGGCATAAAACCTAGACGCAGGAGAAAGAGAAGTTTAAACAAAACCCAGCATGAAACAGTTGCCATGCTGGATGGAGAGAGGGAGAGAGAGAGAAAATCTTTATTGTGCAATAAATGGACGGACCTACGATAGTTTCTGGTTGAAATGGGCTGGTGACATTACTTATGTCTTCTAAATCCGTCACCACACGGATTTACATACTATGTATTTTATCATATAGTTTGATATTCACATTTGAATATAATAATTCTCAAGATGATCTTCCCTAATTTTGAGGCCACTCCATTTTGCGCCTTATACCTATATAAATCTCAGAACTCCGTGGGCGGAACGGTTAATGGATTTCCATTACAATGAGCAAATATTACCGCTCCATGGATAATAACTCTCACATTAAATGGAACATTGACAAATATTGGAGTACAGAATTTATGTAGGTTAACGGTGCTAATAAAAATGTGGCTTTCCGCAGAACTGTCGTTCGTTACACAAAAGCTTTGACAGTAAATTCTAGTGTAACGGAAATTTATAGGTGCACAGATAGGTACTACTACGGGACATACATATATTCACAAACATCCCTCGTAAATTTGGGTTTTAGAAAGTAAAATTCATTACAAAAATGAGTATGAGTTTTACTTTAGTGAAGTAAAACAGCAAATATGAAAGTAAATATGGAAATGGAAATAGTAAACTTAATATGAACTTTAAAATGAATTTACAATGTTATTCAGTTTAAACGTAGAATATTAAATGAATTGAACAAAATATTATTTTGTAAAATTGTTCAACAACGAAATTAAATTACGAAATAATCAAGAATTCACCGTTCGTGTAACGTGTTAGCGTTACGTCTCACGTCTATCTCATGATAGATAATACGTATATAACTATTCCACCCATTTAAATCAAGTAAAACACCTATCCTTATCAATATAACGACTGTTTACTTCAAACGGCTTAACATATATCTATAAATATTATCACCCCACGCATAAAGTTACGTGATCAAAGGTTCGTGATTAAACTGTTTTCGTACTTAATTTTATTCGGCCACACATGTTGAGAAATAATTATCACACGAACACCCAAATTGGTGGCAACGAAACTAACGATATTTATTGAAATATCACATAATTGTTAAGACTACGCACATATATAATGCTAATGTTTTGCCTTGTATGAACATTTTGGAATATTGTGTATCAACAAATGTCCTAAAGTATAATGGGTCCGCATTTCATTTAATATTAAGTATAAGGGAAAACAAAACTAGTAGGTATAATTCTCTCTTAATTTTATTAAAACTAATCCTACTAATAACCTTTATCGCTGGGTAAATTGAAATCATGAAATTCACGACCATAAATGACACCATGACTCAGAGCGAGTGCGTCTGGTTTACACATAGACACTTGCCCAACCCCGGAATCGAACCGGAGACCCGTGATCTTGGTGGCAGTCATGTAAAGTGTGTGAAGTTTACTTAGTTTAGTTACATCTTTGCCTTCAATGAATAGGTGAAAGGCATAAAAAACAACAAAATAATGTAGAGTTAGATGTTGTAAAAAATGTAGAGTCAGGCTTTAACGCTAACAGCGATTTCAAACCAGCATTCATATTTTGTAACGTTAAATATAATCTCTTTAATGATATATCAAAGAAAATAAAGAAGTAAAGCTATGGACAATGAGTACGACGGAACGCTATCAATTTGGTAGAGTTAGTGGGCTCCCTTCCCACAATGGTAGCACCATATTTTCAGTACAATATGTGAGTTTGTTTGTTCGTTAAATTAAAATTGAATAATTTCGTTTTCTTCTATATTGTTCAAGGAAAAAATGTTGTAGTTTTACATAGTAGCAAGAAATCAGGAAATAGTGTTGAAAATACACAAAATATATTAAAGCATCAAGCCCTAAATTCGCCATCTTAGTAGCATTCTGAACGGCAGATATCTTATACTAGTTCGTTTAGTCTAAGATGACCTCGTAAGCTGTTAGTATAGCCTAAACAAACACACAACAGACTCAGTTGGCGATTCTTTAGAGACTTATGATAACCTTGTGATTCATGTTAAAGTGAAAATTGTTTGGCGTATCAACAAACATACATGTTTGCAATATGTTCATATATATACGTACTTTTGCACAATGTAGTTAAAATGTTCTTCGAGTGAGAGTTCCAAATTGTATTGCTTTATAAGTGAATTTGTATATTTGATTACCAAATATCATAATTCGTATCGATACCTCGAACTATTTGGATATTGAATTTTAGAAATTTTCCAATATGCTTTATTTACCTATTCAATTGTTCGAGAAGCCGTTCTTTGCCATTTTCGCAAGGATTGTGAAAAATCGTCCATCTCTGTTGTTAGTTCGAGTTGATTAAGCGAAGCGAGCGAGACCAAGTATAATCAGTACCAGCGAAATCAATACTTACCCAACCGCTATCCTACTGGAAATACAGCTGGAACTATAACTTTAAATATTATACGTTGTAATGTAAACTTTGACTTTTTACTTCTTTAATTGAACATTTTCGATTTCAAGTTACTTTAAGTCACTTGAGATCTATCTATCAGCCACAGAAGTCCACTGCTGAACATAGGCCTCCCCCATAGATTTCCATAATGTACGATCTCGTGCAGACCGCATTCACCGACTCCCAGCGACGTTCACAAGGTAATAAGGGGCGTTGGAGCTACCGGAGACTGGGGCTGTTTTTTGGTTGTCTTTTCCATTTCCCTTGAGATCGAATAATTAATAAATAAAATAAAACGAATGTAGGGCGACTAATTAGAAACTAAGATAATAATTTACATTTATTAGCAAAACAATAAGATACTTACGAGTTATGAAAACTACGTGACGGATAGAAGTCAATATAAACAAATTAAAGAAGTTCAGTGTAACTCCCTGCCCTGCCCTCTACGATTCCAAAAAGTTTACTACTATTGAACGTGTCATTCGTCATGTAATCGCCTGGACTATTATTTTAAAGAGTTGTGGTCACATGCGCGCATTGAGTAGGCAGCGGAGATTAGGTCCATAAATTAGGTCACATTTTAGTGACAGTACGTGGACTAGCTTTGTATCAAGTGCTTGAAGTTCCTAGAAGAATACTTTCGGAATGGGATGATTGAAATGGGAACAAGCACTAACATGGTTAGTCCCCAAACGATAGGCCGAAGCACGTACGACACAGTATAGTTCGTAGTAAACTAGTGAATTTTAATAAACTATGACTTCTTGGATGTCATAGTTATCTCACCATGAAGGGATGAAATCATGCACGTTTTTATCATTAAACTTGAACCACATTTATAACCAGTTTATAGGATTGATTGACATTTCGATAAGTATCGTTATTTATTGCGTGTGGTATCGTAACACCATTTATTGAAAGGCCAGTACCTACCTTAATAACTAGATTTTCACAAAAGATATGGATTATTTTTTGTATCATACATATGTTCTTCATTACATACGAAACTGTGGACCAGCAATGGACAGTTCATTAGATTACAAAATTTCTGAATGTATGGTTCGATCGTCCTATGAGTGCTCCGATATTCCGAAGGACTGAAATGTGACACCATGCTTGATTATGGATTAAAGACAAGTCTGTGTCTTGTGCTATAGGTGTCAGACGGCAATGTGATGTGGCTATGTTTCGCGATAAAATACTCTACAAAAGAAATGAGCTATGTAGGTATTAAAGAAACCAGTCGAAGTAGCAACAGTAAATTTAATCAAAAGCTTAAAATAATATTTAGGTGAAAACACTAAAATATCTCGCGACCAGATTGGTATTTTTTGTGCTCGCAACTTTGTACAATTATTTCGTTCTTTTGTCACAAAACTGGTTCCACACCCAAAAAAATCTCGAACATGAAAGAAATATCTGAGAAAGTTAAGTTTCGTGTGATTTATTGTTTGTCTTATCTTGTAAAATCATGCTTTTATGTCCGAATAATCTGCCTTTACGTGTTTAAGTCATAAACAAAAAGAAATAACCGTTATTTTTGTTTATGACTTAATTATATTTTTTTTTTATTTGAAGCAACACTGCTCCATCAGGTAATTAAAGAGTTGGTTCTGTTTATAAGTTTATAAAGGGTAACAGGGATATGCCTGTAGCCATAATAAAAGGATATACATATAGTACTACGAATATAGATACCTAAAGTCGGTAAACAATCAGGAAAAATATTTTCTTAATATTTTAGTCACCAGCTGGCGGCGATAGTGTCATAACTAGAAACATAAATAAGTACATAAAAAAAGATAAATTGTGGAAGCCCGTTATAGGTAATAAGCGCAACAGCTAGACGATCCGTTTTCGTTGAAAGACACGTTTTGTGATTAAAATTGGTTGAGAAAACAGTCAATTTCTCTCTTCAATAAAACAATAGTTATACTTCAAAATAGAAAAATAACTTAATCACAAAATTACTCGTCACGATATAGGTATCACAAATGAATGCAATTATTGTTGGGTGGAGTTAAGCATGACTATATTTTTCCAAACGACATGGATCTGAATGGTGGTACTAATTTTAGATCTACTGTGTCTCTGCGTCTTACCTCTACCCAATATTTATTGTAAAAACGGCGTTTAAAAGGCCAAAAATTCATGCCAAAATATTGTTCAAATAAAATACAGGTTACACCCGTGTCATTCAATTTAAAAAGTCGCATACATCGCGGAAGTTTGAAGTCACTAATTGTGATTATAAAAAGCTGTGTATACTGAAAATCAATGTTCTATCATTATTATGTCAGTCCATAAATGACGTAAAAGTCAGGCGTCCTCCAAGATCCAGGTTCATTACCCAGTTTCCAAGAGCTTAGCCTATAGTGCCACGCTGGCCGGGTTGGCACTTCGTCCGCGTGGTATTTGACAATATCGGAGGGGAGGGGGGTAAATGTATAGTAAATACTAGCCAGATGTTCAGATATTAGGTTTTATTTGCTTATTTGTCATCAGATGCCATACTTGACCAAGTGCACGTCTGTTCGACACGTTAATAAAACTGATTTGTAAGTATATATAGGAATTTTGCATGCCGAAAACTGCACGAACTACATATAAAAAAACCAAATCAAATGCTTTGCATTCCAACGTTTCTTGCAGCTGTCATCTATTAGGTACAACCAGAAGGCTTTAGGAATATTAAGTCTTCATTAATCAGTCTCCTTCAGTCGTCCAAGTTGAAATAAACGTTTTTATTATTCATAGCTAATGCAAGTTCTTGGGAAGAGTATTTATAGACTATTTTCTTAGTTTGCGGTTTTATTGCGAACATATTTTACTTTATCTTTGGTAGAGCTATTTTTTATATACTTAATGTCATATGCGTTTTAATTAGGTCATATATTATTACTTATTGTTGGACATTATGAATGCAATTACTAAATTACCTATTTTATATTAATGTTTGTCATTATAATTATGTATGTTACAAAACAAAATGAATGATGGTGACAGTCGTTCAATCAAGATTATAAAAATAGATAATAAAAATTGTATATTACAAAAAAATATGAAAACATTAAATTGTGTTACCTATATACCTATTTTAAGAAGGGGAATTTAATGAATTAGCAGTAACAAACACATATTATATATATTAACGATATAAAAACTGACATACTGGCCAGTCGAAATGTCTAAACTTACGATTTTTACCAATTTACATAATGATTTACCCACATGTTATTTACAAAAAAATCTTCTTGACCATCAAAATGTTACCTACATTTCTAAAAGTTGGATAAATACGAGGTGTATATAGCTTCGTTTAGGTACTAAAACAACACTAATTATTTAGAAGTAAACAGAGGAGTGTTACTAAATTATTTTGTTCTTTATTTGAGCATAACAACAATTCTTTTTGGTAATTCAAACGGGACTTGACCAAAAATGCTTTACAAAAGACATCTCCAAAGGTGTCACATAAACACAACGAAATTATGACTCCTGCGCAACCCACTGCTTTCTACTTGTAGCCTTACAAGTCTGTCCCGTTATAAGCCTTTTATATTCTATGAATTTAGATCTTATATACGCGTAATTCTAGATTTAGATTTCTGTTTAGCAAATGTTTTATGAATTTTTAATTGCCATTTTATTTTAATGTTCTTGATGTACGTAGTAGTAAAAGTACTATCTGACTCTTGATGCTGTCTCAATATACGTTTATAAAATCTTTGCGCATCTAGACAGTTGAGATTATAACAAGATTTCTTTTTACATGCCTCGGTTTACCGCATGTTTCGTTGCTCTAGGCACCACTTATGACACCCACACACAGGATGATTGGTGACATTTTCTTCTAAATTAGACACCACACGGTTCCTTTCTGTATGGTGACAGATTTAGAATACATCGTTTTGCCACCCCATTCCGTCCTGAAGCTGTCGTAAGAGTCGAGAAAAGGAAATGACAAGGCCGATAATCCAGCTGTAGAAGGAAACCTAAATTGGAAAACCTGTGCCAACTTGTCTGGCCAGCGTGGCACAGTAAACTAATACCTTTTAATAAATCTTACTAATATTATAAACGTGAAAGTTTGTAAGTATGGATGGATGGATGGATGGATGGATGGATGTTTGTTACTCTTTCACGTAAAAACTACTGAATGGATTTTAATGAAACTTTACAATAATATAGCTCATACATCAGAATAACACATAGGCTACAAATTATAAAGATATTATGTGAATTACAACAATATAAACAAGTCGAATTAAAAATTTCTAATTGTCAAATTTTCGACCATATTAAACTATAGACAACATAACGTTTCGCTGTCAGTTGCGTTTTGTTAAAGTAGGTTTTATACGGACGGGATAAAAATCTCAGATATCCTATGTCCAACTTTCTTTTTGTTTTAAATATATATAATGCGGAACAAAGTTCGCCGGGTCAGCTAGTTTAATATATAAAATGAAAATAATTTCAATAAAAGTATAGCTGATATCTACATTGCTATGACATTTTGATATTACGCACCCACAAACCTCTAATTACATCTATCTTAAAGTTCCGAAGATTGGAGTGGAAAACATCTTCTAAATATAAACAATAATAGCAAATATACACTAGCTCAAGAAATATTTTAAATATTTTGCAGCATATTCTATAGATCTCCTGTATAATTACAATGAAATAAAACGATTTAAATAATAACGACGATAAAAATGACTTTGCTTCAAAACGACCTTCGCAGCACAAGAGATGATTAAGTTCTGTTGCACCTATTTCTAACAATAATGTGGATGGTCTTACCTACTTTGTGTAGGGGTTCCATACGTTCGGTCAACATTTCCTGATTGCTTTATTAATGGATATTCTTTATTATCTTATTGTTAAATATGTATATTTTTTTATAGAAAAGTAAACAATTTCTTAAAAATATGTATAAAAATAGAATAACACCTGCCGAACACAATAACCCAAGCTAACCGGCGGTTGGGGAGCAGCAGAGAGGAATCATCATATAATCCGCGCATTCTCGAGAAGGTCGGCTTTCAGTCAGTACCAAGTATTTAACCTAACAACTAAGCGAGAGTTTTTTTAAGATAACGGTTAAAGCCGTTTACCGACACTACAATCGGCACGATGATAGTAGAACCAACACTCCACATGATCCACATTGAATTATGAATTCCACATTGCTGTATTTATTATTTCCTCGACACTCAAAGGGCATTGGAGAAGGCTATGGTAGAAGTGCCCCTGGGAGATTGAATCAGAAATGCGTGAGACGCACGAGAACCAGAGTTACAGACATAGCCCACATGATTGCTAAACTTAAATGACATAGCTCGCACGACTGACCCCGATGGGGCCAAAAAGGCCTCGAGTGGCAACCACGTTCCGGAAAGCGCAGTGCTGGTAGGCCTCCCAAACGGTGGGCCGACGACCTGGTTAAGGTCGCCGGAAAATAGATGCGGGAGGCGGAAGGCCTATGTCCAGCAGTGGATGTCTTTCGGCTGAAATGATAATGATGACAAGAACGTATACCTAATGTCTTATTTAGAACTGTCATTCCATTTACGATTAATTGTGTGGACATTGATAAAATTCTTTTAACCGGCCACAATATGAATTGATTTTCCATATACACCGAACATAATCGAAGAACCTTGTGATTATTATAATCTTCACCTATTATCTTGATGCAATTGACATGTATTTATTGAAACCAATTAAGGCAATTTTTTTTTTCTATCTGAATAAATTTCATCTCGTTTTTTGTAAATATAATGGGACTAGCTTTTGCGCGCGGCTTCGCCCGCGTGGGCTTCGAACCCGTGCATAAGTTTTATGAACATAAAATCGGTTATTGTGACTAAACTATGATAGTTAGATATGTGCTCTCGCGGACTTTTTTGTAGATCTTTATCAGACCTACAATTTTGTTCTATTGTCAATAGTTTTTGCAGCGCACGCATAAATAGGTTTTCGGATTTTACACCTTGGTTTACAAAATCGCAATTTTCATACGGATCCCTAATTCTTTTGAAAATAAAATATAGCCTATAACCTTTCTCGATAAATGGACTATCTAACACTGAAAGATTTTTTGAAATCGGACCAGTAGTTCCTGAGATTAGCGCGTTCAAACAAAAAAAACAAACAAACTCTGCAGCTTTATATATTAGTATAGAGTATAGATTTAAGTAAGCACTCGACATATACGAGTAATTTAGACCACATGCAACGTTGACAGAATATTCGCACAAGGGCCTTTTTGCAATAGACACAGATTAGTATCTGAATTCGTCGATATTCTAAATCGATGCCTAAGACCTTTTGTATGTCTATAGCCTATATATGACCCACTGCTGAGAAGGGCCTCCTCCAATTACATGGAGGGTAATTAGCCTACTACTACGCTGGCTAGACGGGTTCGCAAAGGGTTTCGTTTTCCTTCTCTTGTGGCTAAGTTTTCTGACACGTAATTTCCTTTCTTATGACACCCTCGGGATGGAATAATAAGACCTTTAATAATAAGACCTTTATTTTATCTTCCACAAAAGTCTACAAAGTAGCCTACAACAAATTGAGAGCTTAAACTTAGGAACTTTTGTGGGAGACTGGTATCTGCACTAGGTTGCCCTGTCAAACAGATTAATGGGGTGGTAACATATCACCACACGGCCCTCATCAGACGCCAGATGTAAGTACGCCAGTATTCGACATAAAAAGCCAACCGAAAAAAATATGTCTCGCTAAAAATGTAACTAGTGGTAATCCTTCCGTGTAATTATCCTAGTGCTTTGTCGGTGACCACGCATTATCGTTTTATCGGTTTCCCGTCGTAAAATGGCCGAAGGTTACACAACAAAGTGCAGCCCATAGAGACGGATGGCTGCAGTTTTCCGCATACAAACGTGCGAAGGCGGGACTATGCTTTTGAAGTGAAGGCTAGTACTTGCCTCTTGAGGATATATTTATTATAATTCGTGCTAGCAAAGCATTTCATTGGCAACTATTAAAGTTGAAGGTGCAACTCGTGACGAATAGCCGTGTGTTTGCGAGGCTAGCAATAATTATTTATCTTATTTCATAAAAATCAATAAAGACTCCATAGACCATGTAGTTCGTTTTATAAATTTATCGACACAGATTTATTTTCATGAAATCTGTACTTATAAAAATAGTTAAAAATGTATTGTTTACAAGTATCTAATAATAATTTAAGTAACTTCAATTCATTAAGACCTTCTAAATTTCACCCAAAACTTTTACTACAGAAGCTTAATTAAATGGAGCTTAAATAACCAGAAAAACACTGTGTTGGAGAGGGCAAAATATAGCAAGGAGGCCTGAAATTAAAGCATAACATACACAGCAACTTAATACTGCTCCTAATTCAGATCTCCTCCCATTACATGGAGTGTACACGAAACACACAAAACCGTGTGCCAACCCAGACGGATTTTGTATCGAGCTTTGCTTCTCTTGCGTAATACTTACCTATTCGGATATGTCACTTCCTTTTGTTGTATCTTACGACACCCTTAGGTTGGAATCGAGCGGTGACTCTATAATTCTAAATCTGTCACTACACGGACTTTTGCTATGTAGTTAATATCGTCGTAGTTTATCGCAGACTTCCTTTAATTGATACGTACGTGCAGGTCATATAAAAGTCAATTGAATATGCAAAAGCAAATCCAGCTTAACAACAAAAACTAATTAATGTTAATATGAAATCAGTTACATTGATCGCCAGTTAACGTATGCCACGAACATTTACTAATAATGATCAGGTAAAGCAGGAATGCATAAATATCGCATTTTGCCTACGGTTTCATAAGTTAATTAATTTAAAATCATGAAAGTATACATTTTCCTCCTCCAATTTTCAAGGAGCGAATTTTTCTTCGTTCGTCATTTCAACCCATGAATTCATATGTAATAATAATATTAATATGTAATAGTAGGTTTTTCGCCTACTATACCACGCTAGTAAGACGTGTTGGCACAGGGTTTGTGTCAAGTTTTCCTTCTCTTGCGGCTAGGTTATCGGCCTGGTCATTACCATTTATCGGCTTTTACGGAGCCCTCGGAATGGGCTGGGGTGGTGACACTATGTATTCTAAATCCGTCACCACACGGACAGCCGCGGACGGCAGCCGAGTGCAATTTTAACATTTCAATAATCACTATCATCAATATCAATACATAAATAAATATAAATAAATAAATATCCTTGGACATTTCACACAACGCCATCTCGTCCCAAGCTAAGCCACTTAATGCTTGTGTTATGGGAACGAGATGGATGATAAACTACTTATATACTTTTTTTTTGTAAATACATACATATTATAGATAGAAATGACACCCAGACTCCGAGCCAGTGACTCTGGTTTAGACAAAGACACTTGCCCGACCCCGGAATCGAGCCCGGGACCCGTTGATCCAAAGGCGGCACATCTAACCACTAGACCAACGAGGCAGTCAACATTGTATTACACAAAGTCGCTGTCGCCTGTCCGCCCCTATGTATGCTTAAATCTTTAAAACAACGTATATGGAAGCGGTTTAATAGTTAGAGTGGTTCAAGGGGAAGGTTTACATGTGTAATACATGCATACTTGCACCCATGCGAAGCCGGGGCGGGTCGCTAGTTATAGATACTCTGTAAGAATTACATATTATGATATTTTTAAATATTACCTATGCTAATTTGTCGGCGTGAACCCAATAAAAGCAACATTAAGTTGGGTATAAGAGCTTCTGAATAATTTATGTAAAATACAAATTATATAGCGGTAGAGCCGCTCATTGAGCTATCATAAATTTATGCTATGCAAAAAATATTATAATTTAGTTTGTTTCTGTAGATGTTGTTTGTAAGACTAGGCGTAAATAAATTTATTTTCTTTAATAAATTCCTTTATTGCATCAAGAACGTTTTTAACAACCAAAATGTACTTACTTCTTATTTACACGACAGGTTAAATTCTAAATAACTACGTAACAAATTTTGTCATTATACATTTTAAAGTTAATTAAAATTACTTACATGTTGTTACAGTTGTGGAAGTTGAAAAGTGTAATCACCAACTAGTAAACTGTCAATTCAGGTTGTTTTAATAGATTCACCCTGTCCCCCGTACTAGTAAAAACTGTATCACGGTAGGACAGTACTATTATCACTACATACGAGTAGTATAAAACAAAGTCGCATTCTTCTGTCCGTCCCTATGTATGCATAAATCTTTAAAACTACGCAACGGATTTTGAAGCGGTTTTTTTTAATAGATAGAGTGATTCAAGGGGAAGGTTTATATGTATAACCCACCCCCGCTTTGCACGGGCGAAGCCGGGGCGGGCCACTAGTAATAATATAATATCTAGTACTATTGCGTGTAAAATTTACGTCTTTTACATGCATATAAAATCTCAGCTGAAACAAAATGTAATGATGTCTTTAGTTTTCACCATTATTGCAAATGGAAAGTAAACACTTTTTAATGGATTCAGTCCGTGTAGAGTCAGATTTAGAATACATAGAGTCACCACACCATTTCATCCTGAGGGTGTCGTAAGAGCCGACAAAAGGAAATGACAAGGCCGAATACCTAGCCGCAAGACTTAAAACTTAAAACGAAACTCTGTCAACCCGTCTGGCCAGCGCGGCACTGTAGGCTAATTACCCTCCCTGCGATGGGAGAAGGCCTGACTTAATAATGGGTCATTAATGGGCTTAGTAGTAGTAATGGATTTATCGCGCGTATTTCACATTCTCTAATCTTATATCTTTAAATGAGCAATTCTTGTATATATATAATTCATCATCAGCATTATCATTTCAGCCAAAAGACGTCCACTGCTGGACATAGGCCTCCCCCAAGGATCTCCACAAAGGCCGGTCCTGGGCCGCCCGCATCCGCTGCTTTCCGGCGACCTTAACCAGGTCGTTGGTCCACCGTGTGGGAGGCCTACCAGCACTGCTCCTTCCGGAACGCGGTCGCCACTCTAGTACTTTTTTGCCCCATCTGTGGGTTACCAGCAAACCAGGGTACCAACATGGTGACCCTGGTTTGCCTGCGTATCTCCTCATTTCTGATTCGATCTCACAGGGTAACTCCGAGTATAGCCCTCTAGCCCCAAAGGGGAATTTGGGTCACTTTGAGCCTTTTGAGTGACCACGACTCATCTATACTAATATATAAAGCTGCAGAGTTTGTTTGTTTGAACGCGCTAATCTCAGGAACTACTGGTCCGATTTCAAAAAATCTTTCAGTGTTAGATAGTCCATTTATCGAGGAAGGTTATAGGCTATATTTTATTTTCAAAAGAATTAGGGATCCGTATGAAAATTGCGATTTTGTAAACCAAGGTGTAAAATCGAAAACCTATTTATGCGTGCGCTGCAAAAACTATTGACAATAGAACAAAATAATGTACTACGGGTTTGTAGGTCTTATAAATATCTACAAAAAAGTCATATGCGAGAGCACATATCTAACTATCATAGTTTAGTCACAATGACCGATGATGATTTTATGTTCATAAAAAATATGCACGGGTTCGAAGCCCACGCGGGCGAAGCCGCGCGCAAAAGCTAGTATAAAAATATAATGTACATAGGTTGTTACAAGCTGTAGTAATCTTTAAAGCTTAGCTAAGCAGACTAGCTCATTAAATAAAGAAAAAAATACATCATATAATGTAGGCACCTCATAAGAAGACATTATTGTACCATTTGTACCGACACACCCTTTTCACAATTTTATATTAGTTAAACGTGACGTAAATACGAGTATGTCGGTGAAGGTTACATTCATCTATGTACCTACTGAGATGAATGGCTCTTGAATATAAATGAGGAAAATATGAATACCCACTGAATAGAAACGTATAATCTGTTGTTTACAGCGTTTTTGAATGCGTTGCGATGGTAATACGCTATTAAAAAAAGCACTAGCATTTACGTGGATAATTAAAATACTTATTTATTGCGCTATTGTAGACAAAAATTACAATTTATATTATACTAGCGACCCACCCCGGCTTCGCACGGTGCAATTATGCATGTATTATACATATAAACCTTCCTCTTGAATCACTCTCAAAATCCGTTGCGTATTTTTAAAGATTTAAGCATACAAAGGGACGGACATACGACAGCGACTTTGTTTTATCATCATCATCATTTCAGCCAAAAGACGTCCACTGCTGGACATAGGCCTCCCCCAAGGATTTCCACAAAGGCCGGTCCTGGGCCGCCCGCATCCACTGCTTTCCGGCGATCTTAACCAGGTCGTCGGTCCACCGTGTGGGAGGCCTACCAGCACTGCGCCTTCCGGAACGCGGTCGCCACTTGAGGACTTTTCTGCCCCATCGGACGTCGGTCCTGCGAGCTATGTGCCCTGCCCACTGCCACTTAAGTTTGACAATCCGGTGGGCTATGTCGGTGACCCTGGTTTTCCTGCGTATCTCCTCATTTCTGATTCGATCTCGCAGGGAAACTCCGAGCATAGCCCTCTCCATTGCCCTTTGGGTGACTTTGAGCCTTCTGATGGAGCCCATAGTGAGCGACCACGTCTCAGTTCCATATGTCATCACTGGCAACACACATTGGTTGAAGACTTTTGTCTTCAGACACTGCGGTATTGTGGACGAGAAGATCTTTTGTTTTATATTAAGTAGTAAATAGTCATAAAAAAAATTACACATCAGAACTGTTACAATTATTTATTATATGCCTTCATCTCCTACACCGCCCCGCGCCGGCGGATTTGTGTCACTCGGTCTTACGAATTTTCGATCAGCTCACGTGTCCTGACACGAGAAAAGTTTATACCCATCCCGAGAAAAGTGCTTAACGCCGCTAAAGAAGTTTCCGCTTCTAAAATAACTTTTAACAAAAAATATATAGCCATTTGACGTCGGTGCCTTACTACTACTCACGCCGCGTTTCGGTCTATTAATCCTTTAACATTTGTCAGCCGATAAATGAACCACTGATGAGTCAGGCCTCCTCCAATTAAAAGCAGGGCAATAAGCCTACTGTGCCAAACTTGTCAGAATGGTTGGTACAGGTTTTTTTTAACAAGTTTTCCTTCTATTGCGGCTAGGTTTTCGGTCTCGTCATTTCCTTTTGTCGGTTCTTACGACACCCAGAATAGAATGGGGTGGTAGTACCACTATGTATTCTATATGCGCCACCAGACAGTTTACCACCAGAACATATTATATATAACTAGAAATACTACTTATCTGGTTTGGTCATAATTTTCTTCATATCACCGCCGCTGCCAATACGTGGGCGTCAAAACGTCTCTAATTGTATTTGAATTGCTAATATTTCTAGCCAGCCTAAAACTAAGTGAAGAACACAACGTAGCCAAACTTCCTTTGTTCCTTTTACGCGTCCATGTTGTAATGATAAATATATACTATTTGTATGTGTGAGTAAATGTCTGTAGCATAGATTTTGATACCGTTGTAGAGGTTCTACAAAGATTAATATTTCGTAAATCCCATTTTTTTAAATAACATAAGGTCCATCGAATATTTTGTTATACTGTAAATACTGATAAATCGATATAATAGTATCATACCAGTACCAGTAGTCAATTAATATGAGTAGGTAGTTATGAAAAAAGAAAAATCATACAAAATAATTTGGTATGTTCTAACCGGTTTAAACAGATTTATGGAAGATAGGTACCATAATTGCTTAGAATCCTACTGTTAGTTGTAAATACATATATAGTTTTTAATATTTACCTACTTATAATAAAACATACTTATATTAAATAAGTATTATAATGTAATAAGGTACCAGCCCTAAAACAAATGTAGACCTGCTTTTGTTGGCTCAGTGTAATACCTACAATAAAGCTTAGCATACCAGATGGTCAGGTACACGTTTCTAAGTAAGTACGGTAAACGAAGTAGTAGCTAGCCGACAGCGGCTTAGATAAACTAGAATTCGAAAGACAGAACATTATCTCATCATCACGATAAGAAACCTTTAAAAAAGTGGACGTGAGCTATCGTCTCTTCAAACACTCACACACACACAACGTTGAAGCCTGTGGCTATATAGCGCTGTTTATTGGTGTATCAATGTGCGCGTCGGTTCCGACGGAACACACCCACCGCGCCGAAAAACGTTTCGAGTTTTTGTTCGCAGCCAAGTGTCAAGGACGGACTGTTGTTGCTAACAGCCAAAGCGATGCGTCCGCGGCGACTTTGGCTTCGTGTTCAGCAAAAACAAAAAAGTTGCGGTCGACGAAAAAGAAATTGCGAATTACCTACTCATTTTGTGTGGGCAACATTTAATCGTTGATGGCATGAATGCGGTTTTGGGTAGAGAATTAGTGAGTTTAATAGACGTACTAATATTTTTCAGCCTAAGTTTGGAACACGCTAACGATTTCGGCCGCGCAGTTCACTAGCCCGTCTATGTCTAGGTACACTAACTTAAGAATAACTTGAAGATAAAACGTATGCAACTACGAGGGTGGATTGATAAGTTTCCGGCCTGACTAAGAAAAACAAGGTTATTTAAAAAAAAAAAATTATTTCTCTACATAATCTCCTCCAAGGCTGATACATTTCTCATAGCGGTGTTCCAGTCTATTAATGCCATCTCTATAGACTGATTCGTCAAGCTCCTCAAAATAACCATTTACAGCTTCGATTACTTCTTCATTGTCCGCAAATCTCTTACCGCCATGCCATTTTTTGAGGTTAGGGAACAGAAAATAGTCACTCGGGGCTAGGTCTGGAGAGTAAGGAGGGTGCGGCATCAATTCAAACTTTAGATCGTTGATTTTAGCCTTCGCAACGATTGACGATTTTTGGTCGACTGTTAGCAAACGCGGCACCCATCTTGCACAGAGCTTTTCCATATGCAAATGTTGGTGCAAAATATGTTGCACACGTTCATATGACATCTTACAGGTCTCAGCTATCTCACGCACTTTCAATCTGCGGTCTCCCAGCACTATTTGATGAATTTTTTCGATCATATCTGGAGTTGTGACCTCAAAGGGGCGTCCTGAGCGAGGCTCATCAGAGGTGCTCACACGAACCTTTTTAAACTCGGAAACCCACTGCTTAACGGTTGAATATGACGGGGAGGATGTCCCAAGTGTTGAGTCCATCTCTTCTTTCATTTCCTTCGGCGTTAACCCCTTCAAATAAAAGTATTTGATGACATCACGATTTTTCTGCTTTTCTATTTTTACGAAAAACAGAGAGGCGTCTTGTTCAGCGTGCTCTCAAACCTACACTAGCAAGGCGATCGGGCTGAAACTATAGCGACAAGCTATCCAAGGATGGTACTATAGAATGTCACCTTAAGGTAGGCCTAGTGGCGCTATCTCTTGGTCAGGCCGGAAACTTATCAATCCACCCTCGTATTCTTGACTGCTCGAGTAACAACTAAAGATACAAACTCAGGATGTTCCCTGCCATGTCTGACTATAAATAGTTATGGTATATTGACGAAGCGGGTATCACCATTAATTTACATGTTGGTATTTACAACCCTACTGCGCTCAAAGACACCGCAGCAACCATTAATGGGCAATCAGAATGGAGTGATCCTCAGGTGGACAAACAACCTTTTAAAGATCGCTCCATCGGTAGGCCGGATCAGGATTTATTCATGTTATTTATCTGCTTCATATTTAAATAGATAAATATTAGTTTCCCTTATTCCATTACTACAGAAGAAAAATTTACTAACAACTAACATGCACACTAGCAACAATTTAATTTGCAATTACATAAAGAACAAAAGAGCCGCCTCCGCTAACAATTTGTGAAGCCCGGAATAAATTTGTATTCATGAATATTCTACAGGCATTTATAAAAATTAATTAACTCAAGTTACATTGACCTTAATCAAGTAAAATTGTTTGGCCGTACAAAAATATACCGTCAACAATTTAATTCCTAAAAGGAATGGGTATCCAGTCCAATCATATCAAATTTGGTATTGCCGTAACGAATTTAAAAACGTTGTTATACTTTCATAGTTTTTTTAATATGCTATGAGGTTGTTTTTCGAACAATTAAACAAATAGTAAGTGCTGATAAATTTTATTAAAATCGGATATCCGTTGATTTCCAATCTAATGATAGAACTGATATATTAAGCAGAATTAAAATAATTGGGTCACGATCTTAAAGCATAAATATGAATGAATATTAAATGATATACTAAGTTTACCTATCAATTAAAAACCAGTTCGGTATTTTTTACTTTATGCTAAACTAAATTCGTAATGGTAATTTAGTGGCGTCCTATCTTAATCATAATATCAGTTTTACTCAAATATATTCTAAGGTCGAGTGCCTATCATCAGATTCAGATTTAATTTTGAGGACAGTTTACAATTCCTATTACACCAGGGGTCGGTAAGTAATTGTGAGCAGGGTCCAGATAAGTACTATCGCATAATTCAGCCAAGGTCCAGAAAATAAACTAACTAGGTACTACTAAATGAGATTGCGTGTACCCTTCAAATGCATAGGTAAATGGCTATTTAACAATATTCATCTTTAAATCTCCTCCGGTTTACTGTTACTGATCCCTGGTACCTATATTATATATATTAGGTTGGGGAAAAAGTCTTTTCGCATTAGGTATAGTATGTATGAACTTGTAATAAAATCTCTTTGGCTATATATACTATTTGTATCTGGCTGGTTTTGGTATCATTGAAAGTTTAAATTTTAAAGAACATAATTCCAAATTCAAATTAGGAAAATGTATGATTTTTATTTGTTTTTCGTACTGTCAAGATGAGTGAATCTAATGTAGAAATTCGATACCTATCTGTATTAACTAAAGTGAACTGAAGTAGATTGTATGATACCAAAAGATAAAAGACATGCAATAAGAGATGGGTTGAAAAACTAAAAATATATTGAGGAACTCTATAGGATCAGCTATATTATTGGCCGAAAATGACATGGAATACATTCGCAATTCTGTACCGAAAACGCTTATATCTCTAAAACCAGCCAGTCGCCAACAGTAACCTTGCTTTCCATGTATGATTTAAAATACATATAATACCTAGGTACTGTATATTAACATTCAATAGGCATCTAATAGGCAATATGGACACTAAAATTTAGTTTGACAATGACAGTTTTGTAATACACATTACTCAAACGTTTATCCAATAATCCATAATGAAATTACTCACTAATGACAGAGTCCTCAACTCAAATCATAAAGCTAACATGATCAATACACATTGACAGAGGCTGGGTCGTGCGCCGTTTGACAGCATAATTGATGATCGTCCAGTCACCTTCAACTAGCATTGTTCCATTAATAGGCTTGTACAATAATAGCGCCACTTGTAAAGTTGCGAAGCCAAATTAAATTAAACAAAACCTCTACAACTTTTTTAGATTAAACCTAAAAGCAAAGGGTTATCTAGATCAGGTCACAACATACTAACTGTCTTGTTGGTCTAGAGGCTAGGGGCAAGATGTGCCCGATTCGATTACTGGTCCCCGGTTCAATTCGGAGCCGGACATGTGTCTTTGTGTAAATAAGAGGCACATGCTTCGAGTAATTTGTGTTCGTGTTTTTTTTAAATAAAAACCGTAGCCCCTGTACTAGGTATAACCTGTATAGCCGGGGCAGTTTACAAATATGTAATTCACGAACAAAAATTACACCCAGACTTAGAGCAAGTGCCTCTGGTTTAGACAAAGATACTTGCTCGACTTCGGGACCCGTTGAACCAAAGGCGGCACATACAATTTCTAGACCAACGAGGCAGAAATAGGGGAATAGGGGAAATCATTAAAAAAAATTAAAAGTATTAATCGAATAGCAAGATTCCAGTATGTAATTATAACTAGCATCTATGTATAATATTGGTGAACAGAATGAGGTCCACACAAATGGATGGAATATAGGTACAGTAATGTGTGTGTGTGGGTGATGTGTTGTAGAACAAATGCCTATAAATTATAAGAATGTTTCATTCTTATTGTACATGACCCTAAAGAAATACTGGAAGTTCTTTGGTTAAAAAACTCTAGTCATAAAAATTAAAAACGTGTGGTAAAAGAAACTAAAGCATTCCATAGGTAGGTGTTATAACTCCGTTGCAACTACCACTCTGCAGGACAGTTCTTGGTGCAAGCTCCAACATACCTCGTCTCTGTAACCTGCTTAATAGCTACAGCGACCTAGTTTGATTCTGTTTTGATTCTCTTACCAAGTTCCGCAAAACAATAAGTCAAAATAGTTAAGTCAGTACCTATATTGTAATTTGGATAGTATTAGTTTTATGTTTTTATTGATTAAAATAGTAAATTTTTATTATTATACAGGGTGTAAGTGACGGCGTCCCGAAAAATTAGTGAAATGGGCTTTCTATGGGCACTTATTATGATGCAAAATTCAGTTCAGCAAAAATATGAAGAATAAAAGATTTATCATTATTTAGTTAATTCGCGCTACGCAATGTACAGCAAACAATACAATTTATCGCTGCGCGGCACGCGGCGCGGGCGGCACCGCGCGATAGTGTCATTGTGCTTGCCGCCGTAACATCTGGTAGTGCGATTTTTCGTGTCTTAACTACATTGCGTTTTTTTGAAAAATTGTTTATTTTTTAGAATTTTATAAAAAAATAAGTGCAGGTCGACAATAGTAACTACTTCATTACATTATATGGAAAAATAATGCCAAGAAAAATCGGAAAATTCATGAAAAAAAATCCGGAAAATTCGACCGCCATGGGCCTCAGTATCATGTACTGAATCACTGGTATCTTTTTTCGGGACGCCGTCACTTACACCCTGTATAATAGTGCATGAGGTGCTTACCTATAAGAAATTGTTACATTAAGCCCTAAATCATGTTTGTATGATAATTTATATTTTTAAAGTGTAAACAGTTGTTGGTGAGCCTAAAATAAATACACTCGTACAAACTTGAGTTCATTAAATTTTGTTGTTTCCGTCCCTAAATGAACGCCTGTTGCATTGTAGTGATCCCAAACTCGGTGATGTTAAAAAATTACGTCCTCCGCATGTGAATAACAATGAGATCAAACGTAATGCATAATGTATTTTATTACTTTATTGTAGGGTACTAGCGCTATCATCAGTTACGCTTGTCAAAATGGCTATTATTGTACACTATTTCCTCCTTGTAGCTAATGTGTTTCATATCTGTTTTAGACATCAAAATTAATTGTATCACGGAGCATTGTTGTAGAATTAAAAGTACTTATAAATTGGCCTTCACGCGGAGTGCTTGAGGTTTCGGGAATTAAGGCGTATAATTAAAAAAAATAGGTAGACAGCCATTAACTCACAAACTTTTAACTGTAGTGTACTTTTCAGCCCATAAATGATCCACTGCTGAGTCTAATAGGGTAATTAGCCTATTGTACCACGGTGGCCAGACGGGTTAGCACAGGGTTCTGTATCAAGTTTTTCTTCTCTTGCAGCCAGGTTATCGGCACCCTCAAGATAGAACCACTATGTCTTCTAAATCCATCACCACACGTGTTAACTACTAGAAAACTGTAGCGTACTTAGATATAAATGCTCATTCTTAGTATTTTAAAAACAATATCATTTTAGAGCAATACGTAAGACCAAGATGCTGTAAGGCTCAAGTTGCCAATATTTGTTTCACCGTCATTACATTAGCCCAAAAGTACGTTATGTAGAGGACTGAGTTTCACTTCAAGTTTTCCTTAAGTGGAGTTTAAGCTGAACTAGTTATTTTAGTGACATCTTTGTATATTACCTTTCAGAACAGTCCAGGTCGCAAAACGAATTCTGAAATCATCAAAACACAAACCATAACTACTATTATAATCTAACATAGTTAGTATGCTTTAAAGCTAAGACGTTTAAGCTATTTTTCAATAGAAAATTCTGGCGTTTAAGTCCTTGCAATTGTACCTACATCGTCAACATACGCATCGGAACGGCCCCAATTAGAGTACTTAGGTAAATGAATTAGCGGGAAGCTTTAATCGCTCCATGAGGTTTTATTCTGTGGTTTTACGCATCAGGCGTGGCGGTAACTGGGTAACCTATTTCTTTACTCGGTCGTGGGACAAAGACGACCCCGCTTTATGGGGCGTCTATTAAAACGTAGCTCTCGAGTCCCTTTCCGAGAACTTCATACGATACTAAATTTTATGCCCATTACATTTGAATACACAATCGATTGCGATCGAATTTGCACATCTACTTTCCCTTGCCGCAAATACTTGATGGCCTATTTGGTATGAAATGGATGGTTGCTTTGTTTTTTTTACACTATTTGTGTATGTTAGCTCTAGCATATGGGTTACCTGGTGGTAAGTTACCGCTTATGATCCTATAAGAAAGAAAAGCATGCCACCTAATAAACACATACAGCGCAAAATTCTTGGGCTCAAACCAGTGATTCTCGAATATCCGTGTAGTTTGGTACATCCGTACTTATTAATAATAATATATAGGTAAACTTCACATTAATATTTTGTCCTATGCATGTAAATGCTTCCATAAAATATAACGCACAACATACTTTTACTTTCATAAACAAGGCTTACTCATAAATCGAGACAAAGAAAGATGTTGCAAAGACAAAACAAAGTCCTTTTTATTATAATGCAGTGTCGAGGAACTAATAATATCAGCAACCTGACTGTACCTTTGCGCCGAACGGCTAATCTGGAACCCACGCAAACTGACTTTGTATATTTATTTCCCCATTTCGGGCACGGACGTCCTACTCTGCCTACCCAATATAATTTGCATATATACTATATGGCAGTTATTTAGACCCACGCGGACCTAACCATATTCCACTTGATGCAGTTATGTGGGTACGGAATGAAGTAGTTAACCTTTGTCGAAAGCATGCGTATGTTGATAGAAAGTTAGTCAATTTTTCATTAAGGCACATTCATAAAACATATTTCAAGCATATAATTTACAATGTGATTTATCGTACGTACAACATTCAGACACCCAAAAAAAGCCATTGAAGATTCCTACGATTAGAAAAAAAATAAATTATTCACGTCGCTGCTCAATATGTTGTCAGGTTTTATCCCCATAATCACGTAGCGTGCTATAATATTTTAATAAGAGACAGGGTGGAGATTGTGAGACTGTGTCATAACATGTCATACGTAAGCTGCTATAGTTCTATGTTTCACCGTTTTAAAATAACGTGAGCAACAATTAGTATGTCAATTAGTATTAATATTACCTAGTCTGAGTAAAGTAACATACTTTCAAGTTTTCACTATACAATTAATTACCATGTATAATAACTTAAAATCACATAAAGTAAAATTAGTATTAGGTAAAAAGTTATTTACGACTAGTTCACAACATTGTTATTCGTTTGGCTTAGCATCCGAGATAATTGCTATTGTGTCTAAGCTTAGTCAATCGTTACAAGGTCTGTGTTAGAACACTAACAAACTGAATTTCTCTCATAAAGTTTTCCTCCGACTGTCATTTTCTCCATTAGACTCGCATGTTTATTGTAAAGTCTTTGGCAACGATTGTGGAAAATGTTTGTTCAGATGCGCGTTTACTCACCAAACAGCCGGCAGTTGTATCAGAGATTTTAGCGTTGCGTAAACCATTCGACATTGTCCTCACAGTTTTTACACGATAACAAGATATTTGAACCATCCTTGTAAAAACATACGTGAGCGTTGCGGTGAGCAAACAAATGCATAACCCAACTAGCCTATACACTTATACTTGGTACAAGGCTACGATTTATGAACTTTTGTATTATCATCATCAATCTTCAAAGACGCATTACGTTACGTGCCATTGTATTTTGTGCTAGTAACTCAGTCGGTAGCTCTGTTTTATATACCATAGAGATTTTTTTAAATCAGTATTTTTTTTACATTTCTGACGCATTGTACTTTGTAACTCAATAGGAAGCTTATTTTAGAAAATCAATTTCTAAATTATTAAATTTATGAAAGTTTTTAAAATAGGTGCACATATGTTTAATTAACAATATCTTCTTCGTTCATACTTGTTTCACTGTTTAATAACATCATCAGTCATTCTATTTTTTATTGATTTTATTTAATGCACAATTATGTTGACAAAATAACATTCCTATTTAGGTAGCGCTTATTATCAAATAGGGCCATCATCGAATTAGAATTCCTGTGTTCATTCTGCAAAACGCCTCTATCTTCGCACTTTTGCCCATACTAGTCAAACGGGTTTACACACGGTTTCGTATCAACTTTTCCTTCTCTTGCGGATAGGTTTTCGGCCTTGTCATTTCCTTTGTCGACTCTTACGCTGCCCTCAGGATCGACGGTGGTCGTGTCACACGGACACTTACTAATAAGTAAGTGACCACTCACTTATTATTTATGAACGACGAATATAAAACTAGCACTGCACTGCACCTAAGCATTAGGTGATTCATACGCAATAGGATAATGAACGCGAAAATAAATTGAATACAAATGGAAACCCACATTTCAGATTGAAAACAATATACCACAGTCAATGCGGTCAGACATATCTGCTCGTTATTTTCCTAGAAGTATGCCGACCTTGGGAATGCCTGCCCATATCGGGTACCTAAATATTTCTGGCTCATGGCACATTTTCCTCAGCTTCGCGAGTGGAATAAGCAAAACGACAAATAGGCATGTGCTTTATTGCATTTACGTGCCACAGATATGAGATATACAGATACATTGCCCAGGTCAAGGCGCCCGACAGCTTTCGAGCCGCCTTGTCGTAGGTATTTAGTCAGATATTATGGAATAGGTACTATCTCGCTTCGGTGTCAATGCAGTCCCGACGCGTGGTTATTATATTATACTAGACACCCTAATTTCCATATCATGTCGCGATATCATCAGAGACGTGGAGCTGTTAATTGCTTAATCTAAGAAGTCCTTGCATTAGTCGGTAATCCCGCAGTATCCGACCGCGGACCGAACAATAGACAAGACGACGCGGAAGAGCGTTAAAATGCGTCGTAAAAAAGTGCGCGTAGTATAAAATTTTATGAGTCGCGTTCAATTGGGGCCTGTAAAAAAGCGTTTTATTGGAGTCGCATCCTGGCGGCGAGGTCGCGATGCTCGGATAGCTCTAATTAAAAACACACTGCATGCACTCTTGCGAAAGCGGGTTCGGCCGATTCGAATGTTGCGAAACTCGCGCCCTTCAGCTGTGTACTGACCACATTTTTAGAACAGGATTTACAAGTCTAGGTGTTTCTTTTGAAAATTACACCACAACGAAATCTCATACATATAACGTAATTACCTACGGCATAATTTAATTCCAATAATGACCTGCTTTTATATTTAATGATAGAGTATTTACGAACTTGCGTTGCCGGATTCGGTTTGGTCATAGATATTTTTAGTATAAGCATTCTATTGCTTTAAAAATACAGAAATTAATTGATATTTTTTTCTTCTTTACAGATTGCACATTGAACCCGTGAAGACTTTGGAGGAGATTAAAGTGCCATTCGTAACAAGATTACCACGCAGTGATATTTAGTTCTAGTGTAACAGTGATATAGTGTTAGGTGCTACGGTAGTTTTAGTGTATAAACGTTACCAAAAAGATACGAAACTGGCTCCGTACAAGGATATAATGAACTCGACGAGCATGAGCTCTGCCGTGCCGACGATAAAGTGCGAGGATACTTCACCGTCTCCATCGGGAGTGGCTAGTGACGGTGACGCCTCGGGGACGTACAACCTGAGTGTGAACGTGAATTTGAGTGCAGCGATGATCAATATGCTCACAGCAGAGACAGCAGGCAACGCGACTCTCAGAACTCCTGAGATCGTGAATGACGTCATTACAATGACAAACCCTCTGGATCAGTACAATTATGAGAAGAGCTCCGGGTTCAAGGTGAGATTTAATTTAGTTACTTTAGAGAAAAGAATTAGAGCTACATAGTGATGTCACAAGTGACACTCGCACACACATGCAACAAATACAGACACATACATACAGATACGTAGTTATACAGGCGTTGCTACTTGTCTAACGGCCACGTAATTTGAATTTAAATATCGAACGTGCAGCGGACAGCCCGCCATGTTTGTTGTTTTTCGTCAAAGATTATTTCTGAAAGGAGGCCGATTGCAACGTATTGTATACCTAAATGTATATGTTATATGCCCGTTGTACGTGTTGCAAGTAGGTGTTCAGACATTACGGCTCCAGTCGGGTAATACGAAGGACATGAAAATCGATAACTCTTGAGCGAGAAGTTATCTCGCTCGCTTGAAACGATTTTATAACAAGGAACAACCGTTTTAGAATTGTAGAGCTGTTTGTTGAATGCGCAACACTGTGTCTGTATTAAATACATTAAAACATACGTTTACCTAAATCTGTTTTTAGAAAAACGGTTTCTATAAACTGAAATAAATCAGTTTAATTCAATCAAGAGGACTTGTCATAAGGTAAATAAATCAAATACCTATACAAAAAAATAGATCCACAAAATTTTATTGATTCCTTTTAAAATTGTTTTGACTGAGTGTCTTGCGATGGCAATTCGATTGAATCTGTTTTTAACCCCCGACGCAAAAAGAGGGGTGTTATAAGTTTCACGTGTCTGTCTGTCTGTGTGTCTGTCTGTCGGTCTGTCTGTCTGTCTGTGGCACCGTAGCTCGCGAACGGATGAAGCGATTTCAATAAAGTTTTTTTTGTATGAAAGGTGAGTTACGGGCGAGTGTTCTTAGACATGTTGAAAATCGGGTGAGCCGTTTAAAAGTTATGAGGGGTGAAAGTGGGGAAGAATAACCGAATGTCTGCAAATATAATCGAGTGAGGTCTCAAATGAAAGCGCATCACGTGCAATTTAACAAAATCTACATTATAATAAGTATGTACCTATAAAAAGTATAAAATAAAAATTAAATTAAAAATTTAAATAAACCCCCGACACAATAACCCAGGGGTCAGGTAATAAATAAGTGGGAGTGGTCCCCCAACGCGAAGTATTTATTTTTATTTTTTACTTTATATAGGTTATTGTGTCGGGGGTTTATTTAAATTTTTCAGTTAATAAGTAGAAGCTTGTTGATGTATTTAAACAACAACAAGACAAACCTACTTATGTATTAAATACTGTCTTAAAACTGCATTTAACTGAACCTGCATATAAAATGTGTCAACTTTCAATGAAATGAGCTCGTCTACTACTACTTTTACCCAGCCATAACCCACTGATGAGGCGGGTCTTCTCCAATTCCATAGGGTCTATGAATTAATTCCATTTTCACTTCAGTAGCTCAAACATGTAGGTTTTGCTCACTGAAAACAGTGGACAAAATGCGATTTTGCCCACTGAGTGAGACAAAGTAACTTTTTAATTCTAATTCGAAACATTGACACTATCTCTTTCCCGCCAATAGAAAAGAGAGAGAGACAAAGACCAAGTGGCCAGTACCAACAGCTCCGATTTTTCTTCTTCTTCTTCATTTAGGCTTTGGCTTCCATCGTTATACCGATGATTTTGCCAATGACAAGTGTGTTGTGTTAGAAATTTCGTGTGATTATGAAAGTTAAATTAATTGGTTATAAGTTGCGTTAGAGTTATGAAGATAAATGTTAGCAGGTAGCGCTATAGAAAACAATACAAAGCATTAAAGTACAGATTATAAATATTAAATTGATAGAGCAATATTATGGGAACTATATTTGATTAAATACAAACTAGACGTACTTTTAACAGTTCGATTGGATGAAAGGAGTTCGTTATGGGGTTACTCCGATTTTTAATTCGACCTCAAAGACAAACACGTTCGGAATTTCGTACTAACTATAGAAATTTAGCAAAAAATATAATTATATCTTTTATTGTAATTCATTGAATTTTTAACTTATTGTTGTATTTAAATTAAAATAAGTATTTACTGCTTAAAAAACTGATATTTAACTTAAAAATATTTAATTATAGTTTCAAAAATGTTACTTAATATATTTCATTTCCTATAGTGTTCTCGCTGCTGAAGTGAAAAGTTATGTGTGTTACACGAGAGCAAAATTTTTCGCATCTCGTGCCTTTGAATCCCTCGCAGCACTCAGGAATCAACTTTAGAATCACTCGCTACGCTCGTGATTCAATCATTGATTCCTTCGCTTACTCGGGATTCAATATCAGCACTCGCAGCAAAAAACGACTTTGCTCTCTTGTTGCACAAATAACTATTAGCCTACTGTGGCGGGACGGGTTTCGTTCTCTTACTTACTTTTAAGCGCCTCGTCCACGATATATTAAAATTAGGGAGAGCGACTGTCATAGGGCAATCTACGACATGTACGCATTAGCGAGACTACCCTAGCTAATGTGTCATTATTACAGTCTACGTAGACAGGCTCGGCTACTCTCGGAAGGCGTCGTGGACGCAGGTACCAGAGCGGGGCATGCGATGCGAATATAGAGCTCTCGAATTATCTACATGTCATAGATTAGTCTATCTATAAGTAGTCGTATATTTAATTAGACGTAGTTAACTGACGTTTAGGTACTGATTTTAAATGAATATCTAGTCTACGAGTACTGTAGTGTACGCAGGTCAAAATGTTACTATCTTAGATCTACCCTACGATTGGGCAAAAAACTGCAAAAGGGCGCTCTATTGATCTCTACGTGTACGTAGAAATTAGAGTATAGATTAGATTATTTGTCAAGCTGTCTAGCTCTATTCTCTCTGCGTGGACGACGCGCTTTACTCTTTCGGCCTTGTCATTTCCTATTGTCGACTCTTACGACAATCTCAGGATGAAATGGGGTGGCGACACAACGTACATATCCGTCACCACAAGGCCGAAATGTGCTCTTAATATAATTAAAATATGTTGTAGAAATCATATAATTTATCAATTGCAAGAAAATATGACGCAAGCGCATGATTAATTATTTAATAATTCGGACCACGTTTTAGTAGATATACCTAATCATGAGATAACCATTGTCAGTCATTTATAATTAAAACAGTATTTAAGATGGGTACAAATTAATTGAGTTCTATGTCCTATGAACTTTTTTTGGATAAATAACAATTCACATCATCACAACTCTTAAATGACATGCAGTTAAATCGGAACTTCTCTGCGATATGATGAATAGCAAGAGCTTTCAAAACGTTTCCTTCTGTTACAGCTATATTTTCTATACAAAATATGAATTCAGATGGTTTCATCCCATAAAATATTTAGTAATTGCTTATATAATTTTGTAGAGTTTGGGGTTCCCCTAAAACAAGACGGCCCATACGCCCCCATCGGGAAGCGAGCGATTCTCTTACAATCTGCGTCTTGCGTTTCTGAAGTCGCCTCTTACGAAAGCCTCAGGGCGGTATGGGTTAGTGATATTGTGTATTATTAATCCGTCACCACACAAAAACAGGCACTTAGGTATCCGTGATTATTACGTTAAACTAGGTATATACTCGTTACTGTTTAATTTATCGAACGTATTTTAACTCGAGTCTAGGAAACGTTAGGTATATTCCACCTCATTTCTATGTTAGGAAGCATTTCCATTTAATGAATAAATGAATGTCTGAGTATAGATCGTATTAATCGACTGTTCTTGAAGCTCTCATTACTATACGCGCTTTCACAGTCTAGAGGCGTTTTGTACGCACGCAGGATCTTTCCATTACTTGGGTCACATCGATGCACGCTCGTTAGAATGTAAATAAGTGTTACAAGTATTTTGAACGGTTGCCAAGTGCAGGACACCACGTGAGCATCGTTCCTAGTGATGTGTGGAGTCGGAAATATTCGGTATTGGAGTTTACGAGTACACTTTTAAGAATTGGAGGACCTAAGTATATGTGTGCGTATTCGAATGCGGTAGTCCTATTGTGCATTAGAATCTTGATAATTAAATGAATGATGAAAAGAAAGATCTGCGTATTGATTACGAGTCACATAAATTCGTAACCAGCTCGAAAGACAAACTATTCGAGTCCGTACTCGAGTCTATCTGACTCGCTACATCTCTAATCGTTCTTCATTTATAAACATTGTATAACATGATCGTGCAACAGTATGAGGTCATGCACCTGGTAGGTCTGTATTTACCAAGTTGGGTATCAGACGCGGTGGCGCCTACTCCGATGCAGTATTCAGTTATCAGTTGATATGTGCTGACCGATGACGTGTAATCGATTCTACTTACGTTCGATACGCGATAGATTTTTGATTATTGCGCGAATGTAATAGTTTTCTCAACCATAAAACTTACGGGTTCGCCAAACGCTTGCTACCAAAAAGTTAGGTTACCGAATCCTATCCATTTGTAGAATCAGTTATTAGTAGGTTGTCAATTATCATGGATTAAAATTTACGTCATTAATCCAGGGAAGAGTTAGAGAAAATTTGAAAGAGAATTATCTAACAGCCCGTCGCATCGGTCTGACGTAGTTCTGATACCGCCTCAACGCAGTTCAGCTTATTTTAGTGGACCAGGACTCCAAACTTGCTAATTAAATAGTGTTGTGTAAAGGGCTAATTCAAAATTGACTCTCAACGTGATTTTGTTTGTTAATTTTGACTGTTTTGGTAACTAAACTAGTGTCAATTTGGGTATAAGTAGGTACGTAGCTCGCAGGACCGATGCCCGGATGGGGCGGAAAAGTTCTCGAGTAGCGACCGCGGTCCGGAAGGCACAGTGTTGGTAGGCCTCCCACAAGGTGGACCGACGACCTGGTTAAGGTCACCGGAAAACGATAGTTGCGGGCAGCGCAGGACCGGCCTCTGTGGAGATGCTTGGGGAGGCCTATGTCCAGTGGACTTCTTTTGGCTGAAATGATGATGATGATGGGGGTATATATACGTATGCCACACCACACCACACGTTTTTGCTTTTAGCAGATTAACTAGCAATTACATGGTGTGAAAATATTCGCGGCGAAGTTCCTTCGTCCCCATAGAAATTAGTAGAATCTCGAAATACTAGAATTTTACTCATAATTTTCGCAATTTTATGAATGTTTGCTCTATGGTCAGTCAAAATAGCTTTATGTAAACAGATTATCTACACTAATTATTAAAGCGACAAAAATGTGTATATAAATATCTTTGTAACAAATAAACTCAAAATCTAATGGACAGTTTTCAAAAAATATTTTACCTTTAAAATACTTTTATTTAAAGTCGGAAAAGCCTCATCGATGCCCGGTCGTGGGGGCTAGCTGGGTTATGTGGGACTCAGGGGCGCGGAAAGTACCTACAATTAGCGCCCCGAACTACCCACTTAAACCGTCGGCCTTCCTCAATTGTCCGAACCAGGGCCACGGGTTTCACTCCCCGACCCTGGGGCCTTGGCCCGCCTCGTTTAGTGTAGCTACAAGCTTCGTTGCCCCTTCCACAATTGAAATACTACATTATCCTTGAGTAACACAGGCTATATGCGAATCCGCGCGCATAAACTAGTTGTTAATAAAACCAAATACGAAAGTTAAGCCTCAATGCCGGTTTCATGGAGAAAGAACTCAATTTTAATTTATACAAAAATGTGATCTCATAACATTTATTAACAACATAGCTGTCATTGGACAAATGAACAAATGTATACCTAGTTTAATGCATTACAGTGTCATGAATGGGTTTCAAATGTGAATGAACAATTTGGAGCGTAAAAACAACGCGTCTGAATGATGGCACCATGTGATAAGATTGATACAATTGAAGAGTTATTTAATAGGTAGACCTCGTATGTATGGGTCAAATACGACTTTATATCAAAATATGTTTGCTAAATATGTTACAGAAAGAAACTCTATTAGTGTATTGTTTCATGGTAAGATTCGTATATCCATGTCCTGACAGATATAGAATAGAAGTCAACAACCCATAATAAAATTAGGTCATCAGAAAAAGCAGCTAAATAGACCTAGCCGCGAGGGAAGGATATCTATAAATAAACCCCTGCACCAATTGGCCTGGCTATCACAATGTGTATTAATTTCTCTTCAACAAATTAAAGAGGTTTCTTCGTGGGATGTGTTGATAAACATATCGCAATTAGAATTACCATATTTTAAAATAAGGACTATATTAATTTTCAATTTTACCAGTAGGCGTATAACTACGAACGTCTTAATTAACAACAAATATTGATCGTCTAACACGCAACTGAGCTTTGACGTTCAATTGCCGTATTGGGCAGCCTCGAGGAGAACAAACATTGGTTAGGAACTTCTGGTTTGAATGACAAACACAAATTATTTACGTATTTGTTTGACCCGCGCAAATAAAGCTACCGTACATATGACTTTTACGTCGTGGGCAATGGACATAAATCTTAATCCCGCGGAATCTTCCCTTTTTTTAACGTTGGAAATCCTCATGGATACCCGACCGCTGACCAGCCGGGTTCAGCCCCTCCCCGTGGTCCCGCCCGCATGGGTGACCCTGAGCCGGTATGGCTCCAACGGATCCTAAAGGCACGCAAATCCCCTCACCACAACAAAGTGGCAGCACGATCGAGGGGGCTGAATATTCTCTACTCTGTCTCTCTCTAACTTTTTTGTTTACTTTTTTAAATGAAGAACCTATTTGTCTTTTTTAGAATGGGCTCATCAAATACTTTCAAATAGTCAGTTAGTCTTTACGCCCGATTCAGAACACCACAGAGACGGTAATATCAACTACGTGAAATAAATGTGTACCTATGTGAAGAAGAAAAATAATAAAATTATAATTAAACATGTACGCGTTGACAATGAGTACAGAATGCTGTGTACTATCGCTTCTAACCTAAGTGTGTCGAGAGACAAAAGGATATGTCAAGGCCGATAACCTAGCCGCAAGAAAAGGAAAACTTGACACGACTTTTTTTTCGCCCTGGGTATAATCCTTTATGGACTTCCTCGCCGGCCACGGGGATGGCCAGCGAGGGGAGTGTGGGACTCTCCCCCATAGTGGGGGCCTACCCACTAAACCTCCCCGGGGTGCTCCAACTCGCGTCCTGTTGCGGCATTGTGGGATCTGATGCAGAACCGTGCAAACCCGTCTGCGTGGCACTGTAGGCTAATTGCTCTCCATGTAATTAGAGGAAGTCTCAGCAGTGGGTTATTCATGGGTTCAGTAGTAGCAGTGTACTACAAAGTTGCTAAAAACTAGTAGTTTTTACACACATCAAAGAAAATTGGATATCTTATTTCTAATTCATATCGTTTGGATATCTTGGGTCCTCGGTCGTTGAGGCACGCTAAAAATTGAACACAGAACACAGAACTACATACATGGCTAGGGGAAAGCAGGGCTAAACAGACCACAGTAGCCATAAACATGAACGTCCCACCTACTCAAGTTATTTACGTGTATGTTCTAATATCCATTGTCCCTGAAATACGTTGATGAAATGTGTCATCTATTTGCTAACTAGTTGTAAAAATCAAGTCGAGGATATGGGTTAATATGATAAATTGTATACAATGGACTAGAGCAACGCTATTTTTGTCCACTGTCATGAGTTGTACGTTCATTGACAGATAGACGTAGGAAGATGTTAAGGGTCCGGTGTTACGCCATAAAATCTATGTGAAATTTTAATATTCACATTTGGTAGGTGTGCAAATCGGACAACATCTATTTTTCATCCATCCAAAAGTTAATGGTGGTTCACACCAATTTTTTTTTATTTTAGGCAAAACTTGTTTTTTTTATGATACAACATTCAAAAATACATACAACCCTAAATGTTCACCTCTTTACGATCAACCCCTATTTTTAATAGCAATATTTATATGGCAAAACTATGTTTGCGGGGTCATCTAGTATTGTATAAATGAATAAATAGTGACTAGTGTATCTTTGTTTGTAGTATGCAATAAGGAGTTTATAAATAGATAAAGTTACTAAAACTGCGGGTGTGACACCAGGGTGTCTCTAATCTCGATAAACAAGAGCTAAGCCAAACGCCACCTATCTAATGTAGGTCAACATATAGGCGCTTCGTCCATTGTCCAATCAGCGAGGGCCATCAGAAACGCATTTTTGTCTGTTATTGCGTGTTCTAATGGCTTTTGCGTGCAAATCGTCCCATATATTATATTGGGCAGACAATGGGCAGCGAGGTGGAAAATGTTCCATTAAAGGCAAAGAGGCGGCGATAAAAAACATTGTAAGTACAGTTAAGTTAGCGTTTATGTGCAAGACGAAGTGAAAATTATGACTGTGACATAGGAGGACGGTATAGACCTGTTCGTGTCCATGGACTTTTTGATTATAAAGTAATTGATAAGATGAAAAACAATAAGAATCTGAACCTTAACAACTTATAAATAGAGAACACGCTTGGTTAGCAATCCACCCCGCCAGCGCGAATACTATGATTATTCCTTTCACAAATTTACAGGAGGGGCTAACGTCATAGAGATTAAAATCTTGGACCCTTGGTCCGTGGGGTCCTAGCTCTATAAGCCTTTTTAAGGAAATAGCAAAAAGGTTAGTCGACATCTCAGGAGACTAAAGAGCTGGCAGCTACCTCGGACAAATAATCAGTCTAGCATCTATCATTTTGTATTTTAGTATATTTTTAGGTTCTTTGGTATTTTTAAGTATTTGTCCATTTGTTATGTTCTAAATAAATTTATTTTATGATTAAAATCTAACACATACATTTTAATTTTGAATTTCAAACGCAAGAAACGCTCTAAATAACATTTTAATTTCAAACTTTGCCTCTCGGCTTATTTGAGCGTGTGTCAAAGAGAACTCATTTCCCTTTGTCGTTCCAGAACGGAAGCGGGAACGACTCCAATTCGTCCATGTCCAACGGGTCATCGGCAACGTCGCCAGCTTCTAGCACTCCACCCAGTATACAAAAGGTAAGAAGATGCCCTGCCTTTGAGGAGACTTAAGTCTGCTTAAGTCGAATCAAAAATAAAAGGCCCTATACCCATTAAAATCCTCGTAGCGTTCGCCAGACGGCCACTTACAATACCAGATTTTACTTTAGAAGGAAGGATTTAGAATAAATAGTGTCACCACCCCATTTCATCCTGAGGGTGTTGTAAGAGCCAACAAAAGGAAATGATAAGGCTGAAAAACTAGCCGCAAGAGAAGAAAAACTTGATACGAAACCCTGTGCCAATCCGTCTGGCCAGCGTGGCACGGTAGGCTAATTCCTCTCCATGTAGTTGGAGGAGACCCGACTCCGCAGTGGGTCATTTATGGGCTGAGTGGTACTAGTTTATGCTCCGTGATCCTAGTTAGCCTTAACCCGCCTAGGGCTCTGGAAGGTCGAGAGGTGCAAGCTCTTTGTGCCTGTTTATTTAATTCCCTAATCCTCTTCAATATGTAGGGAAACACATTGGATCTATTCACTAAATATTATGAATCTACTGCAAGGTGTACCTACTATCAATTGTATTGGCATATCACTACATAGTATAAAACAAAGTCGCATTCTTCTGTCCGTCCCTATGTATGCATAAATCTTTAAAACTACGCAACGGATTTTGAAGCGGTTTTTTTTAATAGATAGAGTGATTCAAGGGGAAGGTTTATATGTATAACCCTCCCCCGCTTTGCACGGGCGAAGCCGGGGCGGGCCACTAGTGTAGAGATAAAAATATTCCGTTGGCCATCATTGTAACCTACCAACAAAATATCTTCTGAAACACATAAAATTTTATTCCACTCGTAAAATTGGACTAAAATCCATTTGGCAACCATATTTTCGCGCAACAAACTTTAAAACGTGACGAAACGAAACGATGTTAGTTTTTTTGCACGCTTTTTAGCAAGATGCACACACAATTAGACACCACATTTGTTGATTTCTTCTGACCTCGTATTCAAATTAGCATTATTAACGTCTATTGAATGAATCGTGCAGTTTTTGCTCATATAATTTATGTGGGTAACTATAAAGGCTAGCCAGTTCGGCCTAAACAATCGCCGGATGTTGAAAAATGTGAGAAAAACGCATCACCTTGATTGAAGATAATTGTAATATCAATCGTAGATCCATTTTGTCTCGAAGTGCCATTAGAATATTACAATTGTATAAATCTGTAATTGCTGTACACACATTGTGTGGACGTATTGAGAATACATATTCTTCCCAAGACCTTGATGACCATCTTATTGAGGTCTCTGTGAATCATTGGTAAATAGAGTAAAAAATACAGTAAACATTCATTTAATTTTAATCGGAGTACTTGAAGTAATTAATAGGAATGAATTAGAATTTCATATGAAGCGTGGTGGGCTCATAAATGATGGGATTAAATATTAAAGTATACCGTTTTAACAAACCACTTTTTAAAGAGGACGCCTTACATGGCGAGGAATTAGATATAATGTACGCAGTAAATCGGAGTAAATCGGTCTACAACACAAACAACAAAATTATTTGAATCAGTGTGCCAAATCGTCTGGCTGGTGTCTATCAAAACTCTATTAGTCGAAACTTGTAAATGGCGAACTTTCTTTTTATAAGTTTTATTTAATATTGTACCAGCTGTAGGTAATCTTCCGTAAAAGAAATAAAATACAATACAAATTTGAGGACATTATATATTTTTTAATGTAAAAAGTAGTACAAACTAATTCTTTTTTAAATTATATAACTGATAGTGGCGAGAAATACTTGGAGAGGGAGGGCTACTTTTGGCTGAATGATGATGAACTAGTACAAAATTCAAACGATAATTTTTTAAACGTGTTTTGCCTTTGAATTCCTCCAAATATTCATTAGAAACCATTACAATGTCTTATCTGGCCGAATACTCCATTGCAAAGAGGCACCCACACTGAACCGTTTACGAATGATTTACAAGTTTAAATGACGCTTTGGACTAATATAGGTATGGGCATTTGAATTGAATTTTAACGACCTGTTTATACTCCAGTATAAAAAAGTTTGTAAGTTTAAGGGATTCATCGATGGTATGTAAATTCCGTTTGGTGACATGTCCGTGTGGTGACGAATTTAGAATAAACAGTGTCACCACCCCATTTCATCCTAAGGGTGTCGTAAGAGCCGACAAAAGGAAATGACGGCTGATAACCTAGCCGCAAGAGAAGGAAAACTTAATAGGAAACCCTGTGCCAACCAGTGTGACCAACGTGGCACAGTAGGCGTATTACCCTCCATGTCACTGGAGGAGACCCGACTCATCAGTGGTTCATATACATGGGCTGAGTAGCAGGTAAATTCCGACATGACTGTTTAAAAAATTATTAATTTAACCGAAACATTATTAAATAATGATATCTAAAGGTTAATGGGGCAGAAAAGTCCTCGAGTGGCGACCGCGTTCCGGAAGGCGCAGTGCTGGTAGGCCTCCCACACGGTGGACCGACGACCTGGTTGAGATCGCCGGAAAGCAGTGGATGCGGGCGGCCCAGGACAGGCCTTTGTGGAAATCCTTGGGGGAGGCCTATGTCCAGCAGTGGACGTCTTTTGGCTGAAATGATGATGATGATGTTGGAAAGGTTAATGATAGATTAATGAAAAATTTACGCTATTTTAAAATATTTAATGGGTATACATGGTAAGATTCAATTCTATTTGAATAATTATGTTGCATCCTTGAACAAGTTGGTACTATTATCATGAACTTATTAAGACTATATCGGCAGTGCCGGATTAACTACGTAGCAAGAGTCGCAATTGCTACGGGCCCCGCGCGAAAGGGGCCCCGCATATTTAAACCTACTCATCTCTGCCTGAGCATAACTTTTTGAGTGAAACTTATAAGATGTGGTATGTATTAATTACCCTCGAAATTGTAACCTATGGATATCAAATAAATGTATTGAGTAATTTGAGTATTGAATTGTATTTTTACCACTTTATACTAAGAACCCACAGCAGATCAAAGGCTCTTTGAAAGAATGTGCTACGGACCCCGCGCTTGTTTAATCCGGCACTGTATATCGGTGCAGTTCGTAAACTATAGCTATGATGCTTGATTAAGCACGAAAACTGACTCGGGTCTCATCCAATTTCATAAAAAGAATTTAGCTTAATGTCCAGTGGCCGGACGCGTTTCCACCAGGTTTACGTTAAAACTTACTTCTCATACAACTATGTTGTCTATCGTGCGTTGTTGCAGTCATCTCTTACGAAACCCTAAGCATGGAGGAGTTTGGTGACATTGTGTATTCTAAATCGGGCGCTACACGGTATATTACCCTATTTTTCGTGGGAGAAATATTATATAGGTTTCCTGCCCGAGGGACGGAGAGCTGGGTTATGTGGAAGTCCACTAAAACCTACCACGTTTAGGATTTTGCGAGCCATCTGCCATTCGGTAAAACTGCATAATCTGTCCATTTCGCAGTGGCTACGTTATATTAAACAAGAGACATAACCTATAAAGAATAGCTACATAAAATGTCATTAATATTAAAAAAAAATGCATCTTTTGGATGAATTTGATTTTTAATTACGTGTTTTTGAAAAGAAATCTTATTATGTAGAGTCAACATATAGATATTGCACGTTCATTCATAGACCGTAAGAAAGAATACATGAATATGCCTATATAACGGATGTATAATTTCGTTAGATCAATAGACTTATCCACATGTTATTTTTACAGACGTGTTCGGAATTAATAAAAGCTGGTCTCAAGTTGTCGATAGAGTCGAAGCGCAAGATGTCGGGCAGTGAGTCGGATGCCGGTGTCAAGCGGCTTAAGAAAGAAGAGAGTGACGAGGAGTATGATAGCAGTCATACACATCACACTAAGTCTGATGGGGTAAGTAATTATAGATTATCTCTAAATATTAGACACAAACATTAAGACGGGCCAGATGATTACGAACTTCTAGCACTGGGAATAAAGGCTAATCTCCGACCTTTTCATAGGACATCCAACAGCTTAATAAACACAGTTATTTTTTTAATTAAACGAAACACCTGCTCTATATATAACTGTATCGCGGGGGTAGTATAGTGTAATTCAAGATCACCCATGTCACCCAGACTCAGAACATGTGCCTCTGGTTTACCTAGAAAAATACTTGTCCAACCCTGGAATCGAATTGGGAACCCGTAATGCAAAGGAGGCACATCCAACCCCTAGACCAACAAGGCAGTCAATTAATCTTTTTAAGAGTCTAAAATATCAAAATAATAATATAAATAGTCTTTTGCCAGATGTTTATACGTGAAGTTTATACTTGTTGTAAACACTTTGACAAAAAGTATTTCATATATCATTTTGTAGAAGTCGTGGACTTCGAATTTGTTAACGGATGTGAACAATATGCACGAAAACAAAAGTGTTACGAACAAAAAGTTGACACGTGAAAAGTCGACATGAAAACACATTTTACCAAGGCCATTGCTCGAGCATATCACACGTTCATACCTACAACGCCGTAGCAAACGCGGATGTACACGGAAGAATTCCAAATGCAACGGAAAATATTTCAGTAAATATTCGGGCGTACAGACTGAGTATATTGAATGCCAATGAAACGTAACTTGTTTATAAACTGGGCTATTTATATTTGTAGGGTATCTAGTTACCAGGTGACATTATGCCAAAAGCTATTGAGACGGTTGTTGGTCTAGGACAAGCCTTTGGATTTATTCAGAGTAGCATCTTTGTGTCAGCTAGAGATGTGTCTTGTAATTTATAATATCCGTTAATTTCGAACCTGTCCGAAAACCTAGCCGCAAGAGATGGAAATCTTGAAACGAACCCTGGCACAGGATTCCGGCCAGCGTGGCACAGTAGGCTAATTACTCTCCATGTAAAGGGAGTAGTTTACAATCTCTGAGATACAGATATAAGGAGTCATATTTTACAAATTTTATACTCTTTTCAGTTTATCTAACTAATATCCAAAGCTGTTTAATCTTTTTAATCGCGGGGCTATAGCGCAGACTCCTTTCATTAATACTTTACAGTATATATAAAATAAATATAAATATCCTTGGACATTTCACACAACGCCATCTCGTCCCAAGCTAAACAACTTAATGCTTGTGTTATGGTAACGAGATGGATGATAAACTACTTATATACATTTTTTTTTCGTAAATACATTCATATTATAGATAGAAAACACCCAGACCCGGAACAAATACTTGTAGGTCGTACAAATATTTCTTCCGTGCGGGAATCGAACCCGCGACATGCTGCGCCAACCGTGTCGTTATTATTTAATTTACGGTTTATGGCTTTCTATATAAATCTGTCTTGTCTCGGCCTTGTACCTTAAAAATGTCGATCTAACAAAAGCAACTACAGATTTTCTTGCCAATTTGGCTTGCCAAAATGGTAAATTTTGAATTTTAAATGGTAAACTATATTTTTTTTTTATTACAATTTGTCAAAAGATCTCTAATGAGCCAACTCGACTAAATTAATGTTGATATACCTCTGCAGTAGAATCTTCCACAAGGCCACCATCCAAGCATATCTTACTCCGTAACCAACGCGGATATAAACGGTAGCCTGCAAATCGCATCTAAAATTTTATTGCCACCACCACTGCATTGTAATTCAACGGCTTCATTGAAGTTTTACGATTAAACGAAGGAGGCATAGCAAATGTGGTCGTGACTTCACTTCCTGATTTTGAAAGGCATATGGCAACGAGAAATGATTTGCCTATAGAGTAGCCGGCTGTACTTTGGCTTGATTGAATATTCTATTACTGAGTAGGCTACAAATAGAAAGGTATGGTTGGATTTGTGAATTGGCAGATCATTTGTATAGGTACTTTTAAACGTTAAGGCAGTCACTTCAAGGTGCCTCTAAAAATCAACCAGCTATGTATTATTTTTATGCAAAAGACTTGACCTAAAGGTCATTTCAACCGGGTAACAAAAACACAATACAAATATCTTATATGCTTACTTACTTCAGTTCCATAACGTCTCTTAGATTCTCAGAGCTAATTTCTCGAGTTATGACAATATCGTCATCAGCTGGTCACCAAAATTAAAAATCTGCTTTTTTGGCTTGATTAATGATTTAATAATTATTTTTTTACACCCTATTCAGTTATACTATTGATCTTATCGTTATAGCTATATCTTATGGTTATCGTTATAAATATCATCTGGGTCTATTATAAAATAAATATCTACCTTTTCCTGTGAAGCCAGTCTATGAAACATAATCTACGAATGTTTCACCTAGGGATAAAATATCTACCAGGTACCTAGTAACTTATTCACAATCCACTCTCTGTTTTCTAGCTAACACCAGAGGACGAAGAACGAAGACGGCGCAGAAGAGAACGGAACAAAATAGCAGCAACCAAGTGTCGGATGAAGAAACGCGAACGAACAGTAAATTTGGTGACGGAGAGCGAAGTCTTAGAAAACCAGAACATCGACCTTAAGGCGCAGCTAAAGGTAACAAGAGCTGAATCAGTACACTCAAACAAATGCTATTTGGTTTGGGGGTTAAAAATACATATTCACCACCGCAGTGGGGCTGTGCAGGGTGTCGGAAGAGCCGACAAAAGGAAATGACAAGATCGTAAATCTAGCCGCTAGGTAAGGAAAACTTGAAAAGACACCCTGTGTCAACCTATATGACCATTGTGCCACGGTAGGAGTATATTGATATTTATTAGGTAAATGATATGTGATAAATGAAATTTTGTTGAACAATAATGTTGAAAAAACAATAACATCAAAGCATAATAGGCTCTACATCAGTTTGAGGTTTCTAACATAGAAAAGGTGAACAATTAAAGTATAGAACCAATTCAATGTTGTCTTTCAGTAAAAACTCATAAAATTAATATACAATATCGTTGTTTCTGGAAGTAAAGATAACTATTTGATGAAATACACCTCATTCTTGTCTAAAAAAATACTTTAGATTAGTTTGATGGTATATTTACGACACGACTTGCAACCAAGATCAATCGATACAATCGATGTTCGTGTCAGCGCACTCGCCGAACGCAGACGTGCATTAATCACAATATAATAATTTAACAAATTTTAATTGTGACCTACTTTCGGTGATTTTAGTGCGATCAGCACAAAGCTGTGTGTCAGTGAGCAATAAACTGAAATGGACAGAAGTCAAATTTATAATTATGGATAACAGCCCCTTTAATCGGAGTGGATTAACGCGCCGCAGCCCTCCATCGACGCCAACCCCCCAATCCTCGAAGCTGGTGCAGGATGAAGAAATGGTTCTGATCCCAACACCTGAAATTCAAAACTGGCTCTCATCGATTGAGCAATGCCTAAACGAAGTGTGCTCTATTGCTTCTGACGGGAAAATGAACACGGAGCAAAAATTAAAAATTAGTAACCTGTGCCGAAAAGTTGGAAACGGAGTCTCGCAAATGGCAGTCCAGTACCAATCCCTAAAAACGAAAGCAGTACAAACCCATAGTTCTCTACAAACCTTGAAGGAAAGGGAATCCTTGGCCGATTGCATATTGGACTTAAAACATACCGTCCAGGAGACCTGTGGAAAACCAGTATCGCCAAGTACATCTTTCGCAGATATGGTTAAAAAGAGCCACAACAACTATGTACGTCCAAGCACTCTCAGTTCCGTAGCAATTTATCCTTCTGATAAATCGAAAACTAGCGACGATACAAAAAATCTAGTCCAAAAAATTATATGCCCTGAAGAAATGAAGCTAAAAGTTCGGGCCGTTCGCAAAATTAGAAACGGAGGAGTTATAATCAGTACAGAGACCAAGAGTGACTCCGAAAAAGTCAAGGAGACCGTACAGCGAGCTACAACAAGCCTTACGGTCGACGAACCGCAGAAACGCAAACCGCGCATTATTGTTATAGGAGTGCCTTCCTCAATGACGGAGAATGAGGTATTCAAATGCATATTTGAACAAAACTTAGCTGACAAACTACCAACCGTGACACGTGATTCATTTTTGAGCTCAATCAAACTAAGCCACAAGTCAGGCAAGAAGTCTGCTGAGACGTGCAACTACGTAATTGAAGTATCAGCCGTCATTCGTAAAGCCCTCATCACACAAGACAGAGTATATATAAACTGGACGTCGTGCCCGGTAAGAGACTTTACTTTAGTTACCAGATGCTATCAATGTCAGCAATATGGTCATGCAGCAAAATCATGCAAAGCAACGACCCCTGTGTGCGGACATTGCGGAGAAGAAGGCCACTTGATTCAGGACTGTACAAGAAAAACAGATGTAGCTAAATGTGCAACATGCCTACGGTTTAAAAAACCGAGCGACCATAAGACTGGTGATGTTGACTGCCCAGCTAAAAAAGCAGCTGAAACTAGATACATTAACTCGATTGACTATGAAGGCGCCTAGGAGCGCCACTAAATCGATTGTGTTTTAGGTCTTACATTTTTATTAATATGGATGCTAATATAATTAGCGACATAGATAATGCTTTTGTACCCGAGGTAAAGGAATGTGAGGTAGAAAACTGCAGACAATATCTTACCGTTTACCAAAAATCACTAACCATACTCACCCAAAATATTCGTAGTATTTATAAGAATATAGACGGTTTTAATCTTTTCATACACAGGATGAAATTTGATAGCGATTTAATAATACTAACAGAGTGCTGGCTATCAAATCGCCACAATAACCTCCCTATTATACCTGGGTACAATATATTTTACAGTAGAAAAATACACAGTCAAAATGATGGCGTGGTCATTTATGTTAAACAGTCACTGAAGGTTATTGTCGAAGAACCCACACTTCGGGACTGTAACTGTTTGGTAACAAAAATAGGTACAGACACAGTAGTTATCGCTATTTATAGATCCCCATCCTGCAGAAACTTAGACGCATTTCTCGACTCCCTAAATCAAACACTTCTAGCACTAGCATCTTTTAGAAATATCATACTAACAGGTGACATAAATATTAATATCGGATCTGAACATTACGACGGAGGAACACAAGACTACCTCAATATGTGTTATTACCACGGCCTGCTCCCCTCCCATACAATGACAACACATCAGAGCGGCTCCTGCCTCGATCACATGATGATCAAATCCAGTCTTGAATACGTCACTCTTATTATTAATTCATTAATTACTGATCACCTCGCTGTCCTACTAACCGTAAATTTAACGCTGCCTAAGTTAAATCGTCCCCATACAAAAACTAAACTGCATTTACACAAACTCGAATATGATTTACGCAACATTGATTATAAGACACTTTACAATACTGCTGACGCTAATTTGTCTCTATCGTACTTAATTACTAGTATTCAACAAGCAATTATACGAAACTCGACGCAAACAAAAGTCTGTAAGAAAAATTATAATCTGAAACCATGGATTACTCCTGGATTAATTCGATGCATAAGAAACCGAGATAAACTCCATATGAGATGTAGGCGTTTCCCCGAGAACGAAAATTTTCATATATTATACAAACGCTACAGAAATGTCTGTAACAATTTGTTAAAAAAGCTTAAAATTGAACACGATAGGAATAAATTGCAGCGAGCGGGCAACAATAGCAAAAAAATATGGGCACATATAAAAAACGTCACTTTCACCTGTAAACAACGTGAATCAAATTCGAATTTATTGCTTACCAACTCCACACCCCTCCTGTCCACTAACAATGTAAATAAGTTTTTTGTAAATGTAGGTAAAAACCTTGCTGAGCAGATTAAAACACAGACAAGCCACTATGTAAATTTTCCACCCCATAGAACCAACAATAGGTTTAGCACAAAATCGTTTGTAATGCTGGATACAGACGAACAAGAAATACGAAGTATCATTTCAGGATTAAAAGATGATTGTGCAGCTGGTTGGGATAACATAAATAATAAGATCCTAAAACGTTTCCAGGATATCTTAGTTCCGCCACTGACCTATATATTCGGGCTTTGCCTTTCGAAAGGAATCTTTCCGAAATGCCTGAAAAGGGCAGTAGTCATACCTATTTATAAATCGGGAAACAAAGATTTATTTAGTAATTATAGACCTATCTCGCTACTGCCCTCCATATCTAAAATACTAGAAAAAATTATTAACACTAGATTAATTAACTACCTGGAAACAAACAATCTCCTGTCGCCTACACAATTCGGCTTTAGACCTAAATTATCCACGGCTGACGCCATGCATACCCTAACTGATTATGTGACAGAGGAACTTGGAAAAGGCAATCAGACCTTAGGAATCTTTCTTGATCTAGCCAAAGCATTTGATACTGTCTCTATTCCTTTACTCCTAAGCAAATTGGAAACTTTAGGCATTAGAGGTACACAGTTTAAACTCTTTGCAGACTACCTTGATGATCGATATCAGTGTGTTAAAATAGACGATTTCACGAGTAACTTTGAAAGAAACACTGGATTTGGAGTACCTCAAGGAAGTATTATTGGTCCTACCCTGTTTTTAATTTACATTAATGACATGTGTAATTTAAATTTAGAACACGGCAGAATAATAGCATACGCCGACGACACAGCATTGATTTTTTCTGCCCAAACCAACAGCGAGCTTTACGAACATGCTCAGCAAGGTTTCAATTTAGTAAATAATTGGCTATATCGCAATTCACTAACATTAAATGCCGATAAAACAAAATATGTACACTTTTCTATGAGAAGGTCACATCACCCAGTCACTAACCCTCATATATACGCACACCGATGCGAAAACCCAGCAGTCAACACGTGCAACTGTTCTATTATTCTGAACACTAACAATATAAAATATCTAGGAATTATAGTCGACGACAAACTTTCCTTTACCCAACACATACAAAGTCTAGTCGGTAGAGTCCGTAAACTGATTTATGTTTTCAAAATACTGAGATCTATCGCAGACCCAAAATTAATCACACAAGTTTACTTATCCCTATGCCAATCAATCATTCAGTACTGCATCACATCTTGGGGGGGTGCTCTAAAAACAATTATATTACCTCTTGAACGAGCTCAGAGAGCCGTCCTAAAAGTTGCAAACTTTCATCCCTTCCGCTTTCCTACAACCCTGTTATATAAATCCTGCAACGTGTTGACTGCTCGGCAACTTTTTATAATGCACATAATGTTAAAACAGCACCGCATGCTCGCTTATAATGCTGACCTCAATTACAAGAGACGGAAAGATATAGTCTGCTTTTCAAATTCGACATCGAAGTATATTTATACAAATAGATTTTTTACTTTTCTAGGGCCGTTCCTATATAATAGAATAAATGGATCAGTCGATATTTATAACTTAAATTATTATAACTGTAAACGAAAGTTACATACCTTTTTGTATGGCTTGTCTTACGAACAGACAGAGGAATTACTTGCGATTTGTAAATGATAATTACCATAGAATTAGCACAAAACTACATGTCTAAGTATTAGTAGAAACTATCTTTTATGTATCCACATAAGTTATTTTATTGTAAGATAAATATTACTTAATTAAGAGATTATAGGTAATAGTAACACGACTCCGCCTGAAGCACAGGTTTTTTAACCTAGTTCAGGTATATTCTCAAATAGGACTACTGTATGTTTTTATATCTAAAACAATTGTAATACGTTAGTATCTTTCTTGAATAAATTATTATTATTATTATTATTATTATTATTATACATCCAAAGTCTAAAGCCAAGTATTTTTTGTGAAAACAAATGAATACAAAAACGACACAGCATTATTACAACCGATATCCGAACCAAATTTGGTAGTCAGTCCATAAATCGGTCATCTTTTATTCAACAACCGTCCGGAAAATCCCACACTATGGCACTCGTCGTTCAAACAATGTATACGTTTATTATATTTTCAGGATTTGGAGGTTCAAAAGCGACGGTTAATGGACATGTTGAACATCCACGCAGCGTCCTGCGTTAAAGGCAACAACCCTAACACAAGGACATCGCCTACAACGCCCTACAACATGATTCGGTCCTTCGAATCGCCGACTACATTCCCAATATTTGATGCTCATTCACCTTACATTCGGCCAGAGTCCGCGAACATACTCGCATCTAGTTACACCTGTCATACGCCTCTAAACGGCGACTCATCTATAGACACCATATCTTCATTAGAAACCATTTACGTAGCGCCACCGCTTACAGACCAAGAATACAATAGACCCGACAGTGTTTTAAGTCTTCCACCCACGACGGAAGCAGGTTTCATTACAACAGATGGGTATCTGCCAAAATCGACAAACCTACTCGTTCCAATCGACTCGGAGCAGGAATACTACGATCCAGACGCGACTTACAATCTAGGGAGTACTCAACAGTGTCATACGTACCCTAGCACTGTCCCCGATGCGCAAGCAAAACTCAATAATGGCCTTAATGACGGTTGCCTTGTTTAGCTTTGAACAAGTCAAAAATGTTTTGTCGGGTCCAAATTTTTTTTCGACATGTATACGTATAATTTAAGCATTGAAATTAATGAAATTCGAAATAGAATGTCACCGTTGATCATTCTCGTTGTTAACAGCGATTCATGTACCTTTCCTTGTTTGTTTTAATACTTGTCGGTGGCTGAAATTTAATAATACCACGTCATCACTATTTTTATGAATATAACATTATTATGTTATAATACATTTTACAGTTGTGATAAAATGTACAAATACATATAGTATCTGATAAAGAGAGTGAAATTGTTATAAAGCTGGTTTAGGGCGGGGAATTTATTTCGAAACGAAGTCGTATGTCTACTGTGTAGAACAACAACATATAGATAGCTTGGTGCCTGAGTAACGTAGGTAAAATCAAAATTCAACAACTTTTCAACGCGCCATATGAACTTGTCACATGTTTACCAGTGTTGTGATTCAAAATTTTTGATTTCATAGTCAGCTGCGTTAACCATAAAAAATAACTGTGAAACAGTTCTCTAGGTAGGTATATCACATAATATTTTATATTTGTATAAGAGTCTAATTCTAACAATTACCATTTGTTTTAATTTTATCTTAAGTTCCATAAGTTTGCTTTGATCTGTTAAGAATATTTTTTTAAGATCTGAGTTGATGGTGCTATGTATGACAATCTGGTATTACAGTGGGTTTCTATTAATTTATTTTGTCCTCAAATAATTTAAAAGGTCCCGAAATACATCACAGCCTTTGACTTCCAGTACAATTATAAGATAATATATTAATTATTGTATAATTCGTAAATTATATATTACGTTGTTACAGAAATACTGAATAGGTATACAGATTAAAAATACATATTATCTAAAATATTTAATTTCACATTATAGCTACGTTACGTTCTGTAAGGGTAATATTAGGTTTAAGATGCTTTAACTCAGAATAAGACGTGATATAACATTATTGCTAAGCGTTATTTGTTACTTTCGTAATTCAGTTGATTTTAAGAATCAGACATTTTAAAAGAAAACGTTGAAACCTGTTATTCTTTCATATTGTTTCAATAAGTTTGATCTCTCGATCAAATCCATTTATTGAAATAAAAAAGCTCTTCCATTTTCTTTAAAACAAAATGAAGAAGCCTCTTGTAAATATTTCTATATTTTTTAAATCATTTCGTTGTTTTCTTAATATTTTTATAATAATGTTGGTAAGTTTAAGTCAAAGCCTGGACTTCAAATATAAATATCTAGCAAACACAAAAATTTTGCATGTTTGTGACGTAACAACTGGAGTTGTACTGTTATGTCTTAAACCGATATGCATTTATTTACCCATGGCAATTCATTTGAAGCCCAGACTATAGTTATGCAGACCCATTTAAAGACAGTGCCTTCTGCCTACCAGTGATCCTAGTCTATAACTGCCGCTACAGGGTGTTACAAAATACTAATATACATTACCAAGAGTATAGTCATTTCTTAAAAAAATATTTATAATAATCATAATTTAAAGATATTATATTTTGCCCAATTGACGTTATCTATCAGGTTCAGCAACACAAGTGTCTAAACAGACTAGATGTAAACAATGTGTAATTAGTGCCTTATTCGGTACTTTCCTGCCACTAACTTCCGATTTATCCTTTCGGTTTACACTAGTAATCCATCCACGATATCCTAATCAATCATTTGTATATAAAGAGGTTTTGTTTCACCCTTCTTACAGTCGAGCAGTCAGTCGCGCGAGCATTTATTTTTATATTGTTGTATGTTGTTATAACGAAAAGAAAATATTTATTTACTGCGAGCACAATTTCAATAGCATGTGCGTTGTTAATTCTTATGTAACAAGAATATCGAGTCTCCCACAAATGTAGTTGGTAGTAAAACCGTCGTTCTAGTGCTCTTCTTTTAGATCTGTAGTGTTTTCTATTAATTATCTGATAAGTTTGAATGTAGCTTTGGATTTGTCCCAAAGTTACTTCGCTTTTGTAGTATGATTGTACTTTCAATTAATCTTTTGTATGAGATTAACTTAGGAAAGTATAGAGGTGGTATCGTAATGATTCGGATTTTATGGCTACGCAATACTATTATGGTTGTATTATTATGGTTTTTATAATATGGCACACAAATATTCAACGTATTTATGTCATTCTTAATCTATCCTATTCAGATAGGTGACATTAGCTTACTATACAAACCTCTTCTTGTAAGTTTTTATTTAACGTAACTCTACCGCTTGTTTTGTTTTTGAAATGTTTATAATTGCATTGTGATTGTCAATTTGTTTCCACAAACTTATACCTATTTAATCATGCATAAGCATACCTATTTGTAAAACTCGAAACAATAATTGAAAATGTCAATATAACATCGACAAATTTTTCATTTTATGTCTTTATTAAGGTCTACTTAAGATATTTATTATATTATGCTATGTATTAGTGCTTTGATAATCAATTATATACACCTCATTTATTAAGAAACGCATATTTTACGTCACAAATTATTTTTTGTATTGTATTTTCCTATTTCGTGAATGTTTGTTGGATCATATTGAAAATATTGGATTGTATTAGGTTAAGTGTTGTAAACATCACTTGTGCCTGCTTCAAGAGTATAAAATATTTGAACAGTCAAAGCAAAGTTATTGCGCTTATAATATTGAAAAATAAATCATTATATTACATATAAAATATGTTTTATTTCTTGTTTACTACTACTGCTACTATTCAGCCCATAAATGAACCCACTGCTGAGTCGGGCCTCCTCCAGTCACATAGAGGGTAATTAGCTACTGAGCCACGCTGGCCACACGGGTTGGCATAGGGTAATTAGTATCAAATTTTTCTTCTCTTGCGGCTAGGTTATCGACCTTGTTATCGGCCTCAGAATAGAATGGGATTACTGACACTATCAAAGCCTAAATCCTGCAACACTAAAAGTTAAGGCTTCATATAATTGTATGGTCTTTGCAAATTACCTATTTATCTTTTTTTTTTTCGAACGCTGTTCTTATGATTTGTTATTACATGTTAAAGACCATAGACAACGTTCAATAATCATTAGATTAGAATAACAGTAATTCGAGACGGATTTACGGTCAAAGCCAATGAAAACAATTTCAGAAACAATGATATCATTTAATATCACAATACGAGTTTACAATACTAAAATGTATTGAATTACTTACAACACTATTTCGCGAGCATTCTGCACTCCCAAAATAAAACCTATTGGCTAATTTATACAACACCATTGCTTTCTATCAATTAAAGATATGCAATACAAACATTATTGTAATCTCAAAACAATTACATTCCCCGATATAACAAAACTTGTTTCATGACAGACATTATTATTATCTTATTTTGACGGGTCAGATTTTTCCTATCCCTATGGAATCAGTCGACCACAGTATTCAAAGTCTATAAAGACTTAATACGAAACCTTACACGTTATGAATTAACGTAATACTTTAATGAGGTAGGCAGTATTTATGCTCTAATAAGCTAATTAAGATTTTTCGAGAAAGGCTATAGTTAAAACGTAATACATATAGTCCAGTCATACAGGCAGATTATAGACATTACATCGGGCTGATGATTCGTGGCTAGCTGCAGAAGATTACAGCATTCACCTAAAATCACAAAAAAAACTTTAAGTATCCCGAAATATTAAAGTAAAATAATCTTAAGAAAATGCTTATGTTTGGCCACTCAACGGAAAATTACAATGCTTTTGTATTATACAATTTACGATTATATATAACTTATTTGAAATTTATGCTGATCCACACATTTAAGACGAAATATTAATATTTAGTCATAAATATATTTGTCTCAAATTTAGTTGCCATTCTTGTTATTTTAAAAATACTTGAAGTAAAACTTACATATTACATATCAGTATACTTAAAGAACAGCAAAGAATTCTAATTATTCTAGCATCATTATCCAGCTAAAACATATGTTTAAAATCTTCGTTTTCATCTTTGTTTTCATACAAATATAAGGATAATTTCTCTCCTTGAAAAAATAGAAAATAACATAATCCTATTGTAAAAAATATAGCTGTTGTCGCTTTTCCGTTTCATGGCACTTCTACGTTAATTAGTAGGTCTATGTTTTATTGTATTAGCTCTTATAAGTATAGTTAAAGCGACTATAGCAATCCACGATTGATTGACATGCGCGAACTTTCCTCAACCACGGCATTTTGAGCTCAAGTTCTTTAGATATCACCATAACAGTAGTTAACAAACCCACATTTTTATTACTATTTAATTCTATGTAAAAGGAAGGATTTCTGTACAAATTGAAAGTCCATTGATAAATCGGCAATTTCCAAGAAAATCATAGCGTTTGTGTTACAATAGAACAATTCATTACCTGGAATATCTGAGTGTCAATGCTATTAATTTACTTGAATAGTTGCTATGGGATAAATATTAGTAGTAGACGAATAGTTAACATGTACTCGTAAAAGCCCAAAAGCATCAAACATACAGGCTAATGTTAGCAGCTAGTGGGTTTTTATAATAACTTCAAATCGATCTTGATAAAAAAATCTAGAATTTATAAATAATAACACTTTAAGTAAGTGGGTTTAAGTAGATATTGGGTTTTAAAGGTTTTAAGTAGATATTGGGGTTAAATTCCCAGAAATATTTTGTAGACATCGATTTAAAGTTATCCGGCCACTATCATAGCGATTATAAGAAAAAGCATGAATAGAATAATGAACATAATTATTAATCCATTAGTTTTACTAAACTGATGGATCCATAATTATAAGTTAGGACATGCATTACCGCTATTATTTCCAAGTCCAAATAATATGTATTTAGTTGAGGTTAGATAAAAGTTGAAAAATACACATGTGTAGTGTACACAGATAGTATTGGCAACACAATCAATTGGCACGTTATGATTTTTCCTAAGAAATGTTATTTAATAGACAAAATTTTAATAGACCATAGACACGAGTGGTGGTTAAACGATTTAAAGAAAAGAGTTGTTTTTTTTATAAATTTGTTACGTCAAATCTCAAAGATATTATGTAATCACTAAGACAGCCCAGAGGTAACTAGTTACAAAACCTCACTATCCTATTCTAGATTTAGAATAGTCATCCACGTAGTAAAGCGGTAAGGTTTAGCAACGATGTTTACAACACAGTTTAACCGCAAAGTGAGATAACAATTTAATAAGAAATGACAGATTATAAGCCATCTGTGTACACCTTTAGAAGGCAAGCGAATATAATTAGCGATGACTATAAATAAATGTGAGTTAGATAGTTAGAAACAAAATGAAACAAATTGCGTACGTTTCGGAAGCCAGAGTTAGATAGCTCGCATCTTCGTTACTCTATGACTTCAAACGCTGGTGACAAAAGAAAGAAGTAATAAATAACAGTTCGCCACAAATGTCCCTGTACTAAATGGTCTAACACTTAATGATATGTTACTAAAACAGAAGATCATAGAAGAAAATATATCATGTCAATTCTGTATGTAGGTACTAGTGGCGACATAAAATGTGGCCACATAAAATACGATGCTGTAATAAAATCGAATATTAGCGCAACACCTTGACAAACATAACCTAAATTATAAAGTTTGCCACGTGTTTCATAGATGGCACTATAATGAAGATTAACGGTTGGCATATTTTTTAATATACGGCGGTGAAATCAACAATGACTAACCACGTACATTCAAAATATAATCAAGAACGATAAGGCCGTTCCTTTCTATAAAGACATTTATCGAACATTCTATTTTGTTTGGTTGATGTCCAAAGTCGCATGCATATCCTAAACATTTAAATATAAGAATAAATACAATGAAAGTATTTTTGTTGATATTTTATTTAAAACAGTTTTGATTAATTATTGCTGTATGCTTAATATAATTATTTAGCTGGCAAATATAGTGGTTATTAAAGTGATTATACCATATGCCACACTCTACAGTAGGTAGAGGTAATACCAAACAGCTTATCAATTATATCACAAGAGCACTAGTTTCAGAGACTATTGAGCCGAAATATGTATTACGGATAAATATTAAGGAGTTATATCGAGTCTGCAACTATTTTAAACTAATATTAGAATTTTGATTGCAAAAATTAAATGCTAGTACTTTTAGTCGTGCCTGAAATGTTATTTTATAATCTAACGTAACAGTCCATTTGCATTGTTTTTCTAAAGTACATTTTAACATATTAAACATCAAAACTATGGGGTACAGTTCGTAATTAAGTAATGAAGTATTAAAAAAAGCTGAAAATCATCAACAAATACTATTTCTATCCAATGTAAAATTTAATTAGTACATCGAAAACGGTTTGCTAGTTATCAGATTATTGACACAAGTATAATTATTGAAGTATATGTAATACTCACCATTTAGCACGTTTAGACCAGTCTTTCGGAGTCCAGTGTAAACATTTGGGGTCTATACGTAATGTTCTTTTCGCCATAGTCTTTTCGTGTTGATTTAACGTTTCCTAAAATTAAAATAAAATATTTATTTTAGTACCTATTCCTAATATAAATACTTAAATACTTATCCTCGGACATTTCACACAACGCCATCTCGTCCCAAGCTAAGCAACTTAATGCTTGTGGTATGGTAACGAGATGGATGATAAACTACTTATATATATATATATACATATATTTGTAAATACAAACATATTATAGATAGAAAACACCCAGACCCGGAACAAATACTTGTAGGTCGTACAAATATTTCTTCCGTGCGGGGATCGAACCCGCGACATGCTGCGCAGCAGTCGATCGCTCAACCAATAAATTACCTACTGTTTTATTTAATTGATTAATAAATAACTATATACATAGATATAGTATGTCTGTGTGGTGACGGATTTAGAATAGACAGTGTCACCACCCCATTCCTGAGTGTGACTACCGCAAGTACAACCAGTCAGAAAAAGGAGCAACTTGATACAAAACCGTGTACCAACCCGTATGGGCAGTGTTGCACAGTAGGCTAATTACCCTCCATGTAACTGTAGCTCTCCCGACTCAACAGTGGGTCGTCTATGGGCTCAGCAGCAGTAAGTATGTAGTGCCCCTAAATAAATAATAAACTAATCATAGTATAAAAATAAACAAGTCGTCTTGATCATGAACTCAATCGATACCTCCAACTAATCCAATCACTCGACCTTGAAGAGGTTTTTAATGTCACTTGGTGGCGCTCAAACCTACCATCACAGCTCCTATAAATAAAGCATGATGCAGGCAGAGAAAAGATCCTTCTACTGGCAACACCATGTGTCCCCCTCATACGATTCTGGGGACATTAGTCACCACAGGAACAAAAGTAACATTAGCCTTGTGTTCCTTTTGTTCGATTGTGGTAATTACTTTTATTGTACGGATTTTGTAAACATAGTGTCACCACCCCATTCCATCCTGAGGGTATCGAAAGAGTCAATAGAAAATGACAAGGCCAAACACCTAGCCACACGAGAAGGAAACCTTGATACGAAACCCTTTGCCAACCCGTCTGGCCAGCGAGGCACAGTATGCTAATTACCCTCCATGTAATTGGAGCAGGCCCGGCTTTGCAGCGGTATGTCGAACTCCGCGTAGCGCAAATATGAAGAAGAAGAGGAAATTAGCACCTCGAGTTACCCACTAAAACCAACAGCGCTCCCCAATAGGGGATCACACTCCGGAACCATGATCCACTATGCCCTCCCTCTTAATGAATTCTCCCATCTAAATTAAGAGCCCACTACTAGCTACAACACTAGTCAATAGTAACAAAATTGATTACCTCATTGACTGAAATGATGTATTGGCCCTTGTAATAGTTGATCAAATTGAGGTTTTGTAGCGTGCTAATAACGTCTTCTTTCTTGATGCTCGTTAGCTCGCAGATTTCGCTGAAATAATATAAGATTTTACTGTGTTAAGAGGCATGTCAGTTTCGGTGCCGAACGGGGATAAAGGACATACTTACCATATTACTGGATTAAAGTTTTTTTTCTATTTAGGCTATTAAAGCGGCATGAAACTGTGGCTGAAGGAGAGCCATTGATCAACAATAAAACAACTTTATTACGTCAATCAAAGTCACACATGCATCTTCTTAAGACACATACAGTCCGCGCCAATCTTTATGGCCGCTCTGAATGTAACCGCAATACGCTGCGCACAACACACTATCAGGTATCAGCGGGACGTACGCGGGGCGGTGAGGCAGGGCAGCGCGCGCCGTTTTTCAGCGCCCTCGCCATCAGCATGTTAGTGTGAGTGAGCTACGTTATGAATACGGTTATGAAATGTACGATGCGCAAGTACCCACGGCTACATTCAGACCGGCCATAAAGATTGGCACGGACTGTATTTTAAAGTTGATATTTTTGGTCAAAACAAAACTCACAATCCCCTTGCGCCCCAGCTTAAATCTTATTTTAGTTTGTTTAAAAGCCTTTATTATCTTTTTGGGTTTTCCTCGATTTGTACTATACAATAAATCGCGGCGTAGATAAGATACGTTAATTCCTAGATTCATTCGCGTATATGTTTAACATAAAGAAGTGATATGAAATGTGACTATAAAATACAATTGATTTATATTTTATATATAGAATTGAATATATCTATGCTATGTCTATGTTTGTCAATGTATGTCTTGCCATAATAAAGAATATGTCTATGTCTATATGATAACTAGCATATCCTGCTAATGGCTTATTATCGGTTACTAATATGTCTATGCCTTTACGATAACTATCATTTCCTGCTAATTTATTATCGGTTACTATAGCTTACACGAAATATTTTGAGTAAAAAGTGCCGTAGTGGGGGAAACTACATGTCTTCGGCCCCTCGTATGGGGTTCAACTCCATTCTCCGCCAACGAGACACAAAAATCGACTATTTTATTTATATTAAAGCTAAGGTATTTTGTTGTCAAGCTATTGTACTCCTACTACTCAACCCATAAATACCCCACTGCTGAATCGGGCCTACTCCCATCACAGGGTCATTTACCTACGGTGCCAAGCTGGCCAGACGGGTTGGCACTTCTATCTGTGAGGCCGTCATGACGGTTAAGGAAGAGGCCGAAAACATCCAGCACCGCAACAAGCACCGGAGGGCTGTGAGCTCAAAACAGACCCCGGGAGGAATGAGCGGCTCTCGGCGGCGGAACAGGGGGTTTGTGCGCTCTCCCATGAACTAAGAGGCCCGCCTCGGAGCATTGGGCTCAACTAAAAGAGGCGGGCCGAGGCGCGGAGCATGCTCCCCTAACGGGGGAGCGAAACCCGTGGCCCTGTTTCAGGCAGTCGAGGGTCGCCGTCGGTTTTAGTGGGTAGGTTGGGGCGCAACTTACCATCTCCACGCACCCCGGAGTTCCACATAACCCAGCCAGTCCCCAAACGGCCAGGTATATATGAGGATTTCGGACGAAAAAAAAGGGTTTCGTATTAAGTTTTCCTTCTCTTGCTGCTAGGTTTTCGGCCTTGTCATTTCTTTTTGTCCGCTTTTACGACACCCGCAGGATGGAATGGGGTTGTGACTTTGTGTATTTTAAATCCGTTACCATACGGACGGATTATACTCGTAATTACAAGTGGTTTCATAACGCTCTTACTTGATAGTGATGATCGGTTTTTCATTATCTCCCACTGGTTTAACATGGATAAGTATATCAAGGATCGTATGCGCCCAGTAACTTCTATACGACAGCAGGCCCAGGTCGGACAAAGGCTTCTCCGGCGAACCCGTTTTGCCTTCAAATTTTGATAGTTCATAACCTGTAAAACCATTCGATGTACTGTATTAGACCATCATTATCATAATTGGTCCAGTGGTTAGATGTGCCACCTTTGATCAACGGGTCCCGGGTTCGATCCCGGGTTCGATTCCGGGATCGGGCAAGGGTCTTTGTCTAAACTAGAGGTTCGGAGTCTGGATGTCATTTATGCTCGTGAAAGACATGTTTGTAAACTGCCCCGGCAACACAGGTTATACCTCGTGCCTTTAATATAAGAAACGATGCCTCGGGTATCGTTTCTTATATTAAAAAAAACTTTGCCCATTAACAGCAGCAAACACAAATTTCTGTTTCATAATATCTTCGAATCAATTCTTAGGAATGCTTTCAAATAGTCAAAAACAAAACCACCGATTTGGAATGCCATTCCACATAGAATAGCTACATAGAACAATATTGTTGGTTTTATATTACAAGCTTATTACTGTTATTTAAGTAACATTTTACGTAAAACTGCTTATTGCCATTAAATAAAAAAAATATTAGGTCAGTGCCTTCGCAAACTTCTATATATGTATGTTTAAAAAAAAAATGTTTGTCTATGTTGTGCATGAGCCCACGAAGGTTTCAGAATTGTTAAGAGTTTATAATATTGTTCCAAGTTTTTTTTTTAAATCATACCAATTCCAATTTAATACTCATAGTTAAGACAGGACAACGTCTGTCGGGTCAGCTAGTATCAGGTTTTTCAACAAGAACTTTGTTATTCAATTGGGGCAACACCAATAACATGACAGTTTTGACATTTAGTTTTCGTATTCGTAGTAAATGCTTTGGTAATTGTTGCAATGAATTCAATTTCGCTTGAAAATCGAATAGATAATTAAAGTCTACTATGAAAATGGTGGACGTCTTTCGGCTGAAAAGATGATGATGATAAAAATGGTGGTTCTGTTAAAGTTACAGTTCGTAAAATTCGTGATATTTTCGAACAACATAATTCCACAAAAATAATCCAGTGGTGTTAAATCACACGATTTGGCTGGCCACTAATAATTGCCAAAGCATCTACTACCAATACGTCAAAAACGGACAAAACTGTCATATTGTTGGTGTTGCCGCAATTTAAAAACAAAGTTCTTGTTGAAAACCCCTACATATCATAATCGTGTCATCCATGTCGCGACGTAAATTTTAGTCAGCAGTCGCTTATTAGGACACCTTCAGAATGAAATGGGTTGGTGACATTGTGTATTCTAAATACACGGACTGCCACTTATTTAGGGGCTATGATATAGTAGCCGGCAAACACCTTGGGCAAAGAGTCATCAACTAAATTCGTGGGTTCTGCTTTCCCACCAATGATCTTACATGATCTTAATCATGATCTTAAATCATGTACCTTATAGTATTCGAATATTAATGTATAGGTTGAAAAGATTATATTCTCGATGCGACAATAGAATTGGCACACGTATTCCTTTCGATATATACAATTAAAATAATACTTACTAAATTCCATAAGAAGTTTGCCATACCCCTTTCTTTGGTATTGAGGTAACGTCAATATACATGCTACGTTGTAGTCTTCCGTGCTTTCTTTTTCTTTAGAAAAATATCCTACTATGTGAAATCCTTGAAAACAATAAATTATAATTTACATTACAATTTCATATTCACGTTAAATTGTTTAAAAACTATTAGGATATCCTTTCGCAGAACAATTATTTATATTGTAATGTATTGAAATCCTTCAACACAAGAACTGACAGCAAAGACTTCGAAAGAAGAGCTTAGCTCTACCCTTTCCTAAATTTAACATTAAACGTATATGCTTCTCATGTTTTGCAATTTAATACAACCTCCAGCGGCAGAATATTACAGCACATACTTTGGCAATTAACTATCATTTTTTGTAATACATTTTTATTATAACTGATACCAATAATAACACGCCTTATTAGAAGCAGTCGTGGCCGAGCGGTTAAGGCGTCTGACTAGAAATCAGATTCCCTCTGGGAGCGTAGGTTCGAATCCTACCGACTGCGGATTTAATTTTTTTTAAACACTTTTTTTTTCAGTATAAAGTAATCCAGAAACATTCAATTCAGCTTGCAACCCGTTACTGACTCGGCCCTCCTCCGGTTTATAAAAATAAAATTGCCAACGTCGCGCTGGCTTTCAACCTTGTAGGTCAACACAGGTCTTCCTTCTTACTCGTACGTAACCCTTGAGATAGATATGGGTCGGCACTATGTCTTCTGAATCTGGCAGGACACTTTCAGACTAGTTGTTAGTGCTATCTTCAAATTCGAACTACATAATCGCTATTTAAACAATACTGGCCTCAGCCGCGTGAATAGGGAACGAAATCGGGCTTCCTGTTCTCCCAACGCTTCTTTAGGAAGTAGCGTGTTGTTGCTCATGATTATTAAAACAATTCTTTAACTGCCAGCATTTTTATGTCCATGACAATTTTAGAAAAACGTGGATGTTTTCTATTTGCATATTGATATGACTGTAGATATCTCACCTCTAGTATCAAATTCAGTCATAACATAAAACAAAAATGGATCCGTATCGTAATACAAAGTCTTGTGATCCAAAAACAATTTGGCGAGTAGGCAAAGATTTTGCGCGTAACACTTATTTTTCCGGCCGTCGATCTCAAAGAAAGATATACTGCTTTTTCGGTATATCTCGTTACCCGGCGGATGTTTTAGTTTACACTTAATCTGCAATAAAAAATATGATTGACAGACACTGGACATCACTGATAAAAAAATAGTAGTTTGCACACAAAAAAGAAATTGTGCTAATTAACTGACTTTTGCATGTCACATTATCACAATCAGCAAAAAAGTTGATATTTTACTGACATATTTGACTAATAGTTATGAAAAAGAACATTTTTTTAAGGACGCAAATACCACGAAACTGCATTTGCGACCATCGAAGTCTAATTGTAATAGGTGAAATTCGTCCTTAAGAATGCCGAAGGAAGCAATTACATAGAAATATATAGTTTGAGCAAAACATTTACTACTTACTAAATGTCTTTCTAGGCACTTTTTACTTTTCCTATATTTTAAACAAAATTCACAAATGTATATACAAGGCAGGTGCACCATTTCCTGAAAAGAAACGAAACAATATTCAATTTCCTAAAATATTTTTGTTATAACGTGTATATGAGTACAAACTCCTTAGTAAATTTGTTTTATTTTATTTCTGACCTGCGGATACGGTGCGAAGTACCAAGGCCGTATTCGATGCTTCCCGAGTTCTATCATTTCTATATTTTTCATACGGGTTACTAAATCATCGTGACCATGAGCGACCATACTGCCCGATTGCCTTGGTCTAGTAATTGGAGTAGCAGTACCACTAACTGTGGTATCATTTCCATTTCCATCAACGTCTAGTGAAGTTAAATGTTCTGGCTGTGAATGATACTAGTTGTTAACACAATATTAAGAAATGATTTTCATATGAAAGCTGGAACATCATAAACGTGACCTATATCGCTACCCTGGGGTACACCAATGTTAATCAATTGATCATCAGTAAATAAATGTAATTTAAATGACTAAATCATAGCCACTCATCGATTAATTTGATGTGCCACTACTTGGGTTAATATAAAAATAAGTATCCCTATAAGTACATTTTTATTTTAGTAGTTTCCACTACACATTTTAGTCAAAAGCTTTAATACAAACTTGCAATAAATTCTTTATGATCTGTGTCTAGTGCAACACAGAAATGTTGAATTAAAAGGTAAATTAATAGGTAACAGTTTACCTCATTGTCTAAGGAATTTGCTTTCCTTTTCCTGTTTATTTTCTTTTGGAGTGCCGCAGCAAGGACCGCACCCCCGTTGACCAGTGATGACGAGTCATTACCAGTCAGTGTTGGACTTGCAGGACGTGAAATTAACTGTCTAGGCTCGCCAGTAATACCTAACCGCACATCATCGAGGTAATATATCTCCAGATTAATCCACATAAATAAACAATATTCTTTACTTGTTAATATATAATAGTTATGCAGCAATTCAGTGAAAAGTACTAATAGATAGATATGTAATAAGAATACATAGAAAAAAAATATTTTCCAATAGGTATTCATACTTTCTATAATATAATTTATTGATCTATGACAATATAAGCTGTTTATAATGTTTAAAAAGCATTTTGTATACTTTAAAAACATAAACATAATACTAATATTATGGGATATTAGGTATAAAATAATTGTTTTTAACATTAAGTTTAGAGTATTGAATTAGGTAAAAATCTCTACAAATTAAAAACATTAAGCCCACATAAATATTTTTTCTTTTGAAGATCACGGGTATAAAATGGCCACATTTACCAATTTAATATTTTCTCATATATGTTTACAAATAAGATGTAATTGAACTACAATTACAGTGGCCATGTTAACTCCGTAGGACATACCAATAGAATTTTTTGGTGTGGTGCCATTGATTGTGCTAAATTGAGACTTTTCATGTGCTTTGGGTAGACTTTGTAGCACATTATTGGGTCTACTTGAATTGATACTAGACTTCTGACTTTCATTGCAGACACTATCATCTGCAGACAAAATAAAAATTTCATTTTCCTCCTATAATTTAACGTACTGTCCCTGTAGAAGTTGAAAATTAACTACACACTTTTCAAGGCTTAGTTATTTCTCATTCTACGGGGATGATATAAACCTATAAGATGATGGTAAATCAAAACAAGAAAAACAAGTACAGAGAAAATGCTTGCATAAATTCATAGCAGAAAAGTTTCTCCTGAGAAAAAAAAAAATTTTAGAAAGGCAAAATTGTTCAATCTACCATCACACTCCCAGTACATGTTTGAAAACAATAAGCCAATTGCAGTCAAAAGACTAGAAATCAAAATCTTAATGTAATGTCAAAAAAAAAATAGAAGAAATCAAAATGTGACTTGTGCTACACTGTTTTTCTTTCTTTATCGTAATCGTAAATATTTCATGATATTACCTCCTGACCCTAAATGGATTTTCTTCGGTGTGGTGGTACCTCCAGTCGCAGTACCATCTCTCCGTGGGAATTGGACCTTTCTGGTATCAAGCCATGACTCCCCCACCCATTCATCAAGTCTTTTATTAACTAGAATTTATAGAACATATACAGCTTATAACAGGGTTTACACAGTCAGCACCTGATTAACTACCAGCTATTTGTCAACTATCTTTTCATAATATAGATCTGACATCTTCCATTCTTTGTATGAAGCATAGATCCTACTTGAAATACAAAGTCAGTGATGACAAAACTGACACATGGTCTAATCAAACAATAACTAGTTATCAAGCTAAATGGGTATAGCTTCTCCTTCAATGTTTCAGCCTATAAATTACCCAATACTAAATTGAGCCTACACCAAATACATGGAGGGAAATTTGCCTACTGTGCCATGCTGGTATGATGGGTTAACTCCAGGTTTGTTTCAGTTTCCCTTCTCTTACAGCTATGTGATCTGCTTCATGCACTCCTTTAGTCCCCTCTTACAACATCCTCAGGATAGTGTCGGTTGATGACATTGTGTCTTCTAAATCCGTCACCACATGAATACAGGTCTAGATTATATCGGTTACATTCAATACCTTAATGAAATTGTAGAAAAGAAAATATAGGAACATTGCCGCAATGTTGATTTCATTGGTTCACAAGTACTAAAAGTAGGCAATTATGCAGTCAAAGTTTCCTTGTACAATATCCAGTCACTATTCTTTATACAAATATTTATGGTTGATGAAATGTAGACATAAAAACTAATAGCTTTCTATGATCATGTTTATACATGGAATGTAGTGATCCAAACTTAAAAACTACATATAATTTCCAGACACTACACAAAACTAATGCATCTATAAAATGTGTAGTGTGATTTTGGCAATAGAAGTTCTTGTATATCATATTTATTACAAATAAATACCACGAGCATTTTTGAATCTTCAAATGAACTATTGAAGTAAAATCAACATGTGATTTTTTTCCATATTATACTTACAATCAACATAATGTACATAATATCCTTTGAGTCCTTGCACTTCTTTTATACTAATTATTTCAGCTAAAGGCCAGTCATTTCCTCCTTGCATTCGCACGGGTAAACGACATCCTTCCACCAGAGATGCCTGGAAGGCCCAACAAAAACGATAATTTAAAAAACTTTTTTGTCGACTTTACTTATTACTACTAATTATTTTATTACCGCTGAGTCACAAAATGTCGTAGTTTCGTCGTCATTATCGTTCATTTTATGGTAAAATGAAAAATATATCCCAAATTATGCTTGTTTTCACGCTGTCAAACTATCACCGGCCACAGAGAAATAATCAAATGAATGCTTTTTTTGACATTTTATAACCTGGTTGCTAAGACTTTTGCGTCGAATCTAAATATTGAAAATTTATGATAACTTGGAAAAACGAATATACTCAAGTCATCTCGTTTGTTCCCACTACTTAAAATTAAGTTATGTGCAACAATCACAACGCATTATCACCTTTGGTTAAAAATTACTTACTGGCTATGTTAACAACAGAAACAAAAATACCGAATAAGACCAAGGTCATCAATAAATATACCACACTATGAGCTTAATTCATCAAGTCCTTATTCGAAGGAATATGAGAGTAGATTGTATGAAAATCTGTAAATTACAAAGAGGATGGTTAATATGAGGGGTTGTATTTAGGAAGTAAAATAGAAAGCACGAAATCTGGGAGGAGCTGCCTGGCGAAAGGGGCAGGGCAACAACCCCGCTAGCAGCTGCCGAGCCTGTTGAGCGCTGCGCTGGATCAGGCGGCATTTCCACGCTTGCGAAGGCTTGACAAGCGTCCACAAGCCCCAAGCGTCCACAAATCTCGCTTGGCATTTGGAAGTCGTTTACACGCTTGCGATTTGCGAACGCGTCAGTGCACTACGTACATGCATGGCGGACGCCGAATTTGTATTGGCTATAATATTTATTAACGATATTTATTTATTTATTTATTTACTCTTTATGTACTACAAACACGGTACACAAGGCGGACTTAATGCCATGCGGCATTCTCTGCCAGTCAACCTTCGGGTTAAAAGGAAAGAGCATATGGGGTACAAAAGGAATACCAGATATATATATATATACACATAAATATATATAAACACATACAAATATAATGAATACATACTAAAATATTAATATATAAAATTTACAATATACGTAATATATATAAAAAATACAATTTCAACGAGACGAAGATTAATCAAGTCTGAGGCAGTGTTAGAAAATAGTGTTGCTTAACTTTGCGCTTAAATGTAAGTTTGGTCTGAGCTTTTCTAATGTCAAGAGGGAGCGCGTTCCAGAGCTTGATCGCCGTAACAGCGAAAGAATTAGAAATGAAATTGGTACGATGCAAAGGAATCTCAAGGAGTAAATTGTCAGCAGAACGAAGATTTAGGCAATGAGAGCCACCCAAGACTAGAAAATAACTTTTGAGATACTCCGGAGTACAAGGATCGTTCATGACAGAATAAAGCATACAGAGATATCTGAGGGATCGTCTCTGTCGGATAGGAAGCCATTTAAGCTGAACACGAAAAGAGGAAATATGATCATACTTACGCAGACCAAAAATGAAACGTATAGAGTTGTTGAGAAGTCGATCCAATTTGTTTAGAAGTTATAATATTATATTTATATATACAATTATACTGTACGTGTGTATGTCACTGAACTCCTCCTAAACGGCTGGACTGATTTGAATGTTTTTTTTGTATGCGTTTGAGTGGCACCCTGGATGGTTAAGATTCACAAACCAGCCAGGCCAAAATATCATACAGGACAATGTCTGCCCGGTCAGCTAATAGTATATTAACTATAGGTATTCTAATATATTATTAACTATATTAATAACGATTAGAATCCATCTCTATGGCTTGAAGTCGTCTTGTAGACATAATGGGAAAGCCAATAAAGGAATTCGAGCACGGAAGCTCACGCAAGCCAAGCTAAACGCCCTGTTTACACGCTTGCGCTTGTGGACGCTTGCCGAGGCTTGGCAAGCGTGGAAACGCAGCAGCGTCTTTCCATTCTGTACGGAACGCAAGGGTATGAAACTAATCACGTTAATATTGGAAATAAGTTTTTTACGAACACGACCTAGCATTTATCCCCTCGCATATTATTAGTAATGCTCGATAAAAAATACTATTTGTGTTAAAAAATATTATGATTAAAAGTTATTGTTAAGTTCATATTAAATCCTGCCTATTTTATCATACTTCATAAAGTTCAAATAAAGTTCAAATAAAGTTCCTTATTTTACTGAATCAAAAATCTACTTAGATTTTTGGAATCCAGTCTAATTAGGAAGGAAGACGCGAGCATCCACGATACACGATGAGTACGCAAAATTCTTGTATGCATTCTAATAACAGATTTACCTCATACCCACCTCGTAGCTGGTGTAACAATTTCTCACCTCAGTCACGCCGGGTTAAACTTGAGGGTGTGGAACAAGGTGACTGAAAGAATTAGCTATCTATAAAACTAGCCATAGGAAAACGAAAACTTAAGCTAAGACGGTTATAAGTTAAGTTTTCGTTCTCATAAGTTCAAGACGGTTTTCTATATCCATCTATCTATGTGTGTATAAATAAAAATGAATTGCTGTTCGTTAGTCTCGCTAAAACTCGAGAATGGCTGGACCGATTTGGGTAATTTTGGTCTTGAAATATTCGTGCAAGTCCAGGGAAGGTTTAAAAGGTGAGAAAATAGGAAAAAAATGTCAATCAAGATTTTTATTTATTGATACTGAGGCGGTACGAAGTTTGCCGGGTCAGCTAGTTGCCATATAAATATATCATCATCATCATTTCATCCCATAAATGACCCACTACTGAATCGAGCCTCCTTCAAGTTCACGGAAGGGAATTAGCTTAAATATATTATATGCTAATATTTTTCTATGCCTCGTTGGTCTAGAGGTTTTTTTTTTTTTAATTCTTCTTCCTCGGCCATAAGCTGAGACTTTAGTGTTCCTTCTTTAATTTTTAACACTATTATATTATTATCTTCTAACTATCTATATATTCTATCTATGTTTTCTATCGATCTTTATATTCTTTCTATGTATTCTATTCATCTTTGTATTCTGTCTATCTTCGTATTCTGTCCATCTTTATATTCGTTCTATGTATTCTATTCATCTTTGCATTTTATCTAAGTTTCTTCATATACTGTCCATCTTTGTAATCTATCTGCTGTATGTTGTGGCATTCTTCTTGTTCACCCTCATTGTTATCATTTTACAGAAGTCTAAAAATTTTTCTCTATATTTACTTGTCATTACATTTTTAATGTTGTCTAGGCTTAGTTCTATTTTTATTTCCATTTTGAGGTTATATCTTTCTGTTCCGTACACCGGACAACTTAGTATCAGGTGCGGGACCGATTCACTAGTATTTTGGTCGCAGGTGCACGATGGATTCTCCTTACACTTGAATCTGTTCAAGTATTCAGAGAACCCACCGTGCCCTGTCATCATTTTTGTTGTATATCTGTAATTTTTTATCTTTTTTAATATCTTATACGCATTTATTACGTCCGGGAAAAATATTTTAGTCGTTGTTCCTGTTGATCCCTGTTGGTAACGCCTATTCCATACATCAAGCGTCTCCCTTCGAAGGTGGCGCTTGATGTATGAAACAGGACACTTATCATAGTCCGGTTTTTTCTTAGCTCTCATGGCGGCTTCCTTTGCAAGCTGATCCACGCGTACATTTCCTTCCATCCCCGCATGTGCCTTAATCCAATACAGTTTAATTATTTTGTTTTGGAGAGAACTTGATCTTATATTTTCTCTTGTTTCAACTGCGAGGGGATGGAAGGATTTGTGGTTTATCACCGTTAGTAGAGCCGCCATAGAGTCACTGTATATTGAGAAGGTAAGCTCGGTACTCTTTTTTATTTCCTCCGTTGCCCTGCATATTGCCAGGAGCTCGGCCTGGTAAACCGTGCAGTATTTTGATAGTGCAAATTTGAGGGCACGGGTTTCGGACTGGTTGTTCCATATGGACAACGCAGCCCCAACTCGCCCCCCGATCTTGCTGCCATCGGTGAAGATTTTGACCGCTGATTGTGCATTAGCACTATATTGATCCTGGTTTTCCACTATTCCCAGTCCCATGTGTGTGGCAGGGTGCGGTAGTTCAGTTGCAGGTGTTCGGCATTCAATCTCTATGTCCTGCGGTAGTGGCATCGAAACCCCCCTCCGAGCCTCGTAGAGAGAGGCTGCCTCTTGTATTCGGAGGTCGAGGGGGAGTATCCCTGCCAACAGTAATGCGGAGTTCAGAGAGACCGTACGGTATGCTCTGCAAATCTTTATTGCTATACCTCTTTGTAATGCACCGAGTTGCTATATTACCCCTAGTTTATTTGCTGATTTAGCCCACGCGCTAGCTGCATATAATACAATTGGTTCTATAGTGGCAGTATATATAATTTTTATTATCTCAGAGTTCAAACCCCAGCTAACGCGGGCGGTCCTGCAGAGTTTTTTATAAATTCCTATGGCTTTTGTACATACTTCGCGAACGTGCGTGTTGAATGTTAGCTTTTCGTCGATGGTAACCCCTAGAATTTTAATTTCTTTTGAGGTTGGGATGTTAGTTCCGCCCATGTTCAGGCGTGGGGTGTCGTATATAAGTCTTCTCGTGGTAGTCATTGATTTAGTTTTGTGTGTTAGATGTGCCGCCTTTGGATCAATGGGTCCCGGGTTCGATTCCGGGGTCGGGCAAGTGTCTTTGTCTTAACCAGAAGCACTGGCGGAGTCTGGGTGTCATTTCTATCTATAATATGTATGTATTTACAAAAAAAAATGTATATAAGTAGTTTATCATCCATCTCGTTACCATAACACAAGCATTAAGTTGCTTAGCTTGGGACGAGATGGCGTTGTGTGAAATGTCCAAGGATATATATATATATATATATTTTCTCTGTTCTGTCTAACTTATACATAACATATAGTTTATATTATTTAAGTTTAAAAACTTACATGGTGAAGTCTAGGTAACCTATAGCTGGGCAATGATCGTCGCGCTAATTAAAACTACGCGTTATGACTAATTTATTGCATAACAAACCGCTCTTGACTCCCTTCTAGGAAGGGGACAATAAAATGGCGCTGTTATTAAGTTTCCCGTCACTTTAAAATTATAGAAACTCTTTGATCGTTGATCACACAATGACACTAGTCCACCAGTTCACAATTGCTCAGCGTGCTAATGGGCCATACTGGCAGTTGTTTTCTAAGATTGGATTCTAAGCTTAATTGCATCAGTGCACTGAATTGGGCTAAAGATGGATGATTGTTTGGTTGTTTTCTGATATGTTTGACCTGTCAATGTTTTTACATCTCAAACTAGTTAATACATACTTGCAGGAAAGAATTATTACTCTACGGATGGGTACATATCATTACAGACTACCTACTACCCGTGACTTTACCCGCATTAACATAGCTTTATAGAGTAAAAGATTTTCCTCTAGGGTCCTGCCTACAACTTACAACCGAGATGCTGACGCCCAGAGCAGGGGGGAGTCTCCCATGAGAGACACAGTACAGGGGTGGCGAGCGCAGAGGCGAAACCACCTAATGGAGGATTGGCGAGAGATGTCACGGAAGCCCACCGCTGGTTTAAGAATGGCGGAGGTCGTAGGACCTATCCTAGAGCTCTGGACGGAGGAAACATGGAACTCTCTCGTACCACTTGATGCAAGTGTTTACGAATCATGGATGTTTCGGTGGGTATCTGCTTAACCCGTCACACGTTTGTCCTCCATGTCTGTACGATGAGGCCTCTATGTGTGTCCTAGTACAGGACCAGTATACTAAACCCATCCAACTGTGCCGAGGACACATAACAGATCAGGGAAAACTAAGACAACACAAGACCAGAAGAAGTTTATACATGACTCAGTTAAATCGACATTAAATGGGTGTATAAATCAAGCCCTTGGTATTAATATGTTGGTAATATATTTTAAGATATAATATGCAACATATATAAATAATGTAATAGCCAGTAAGAAATAGATAAGCATGTATACATATAATTAGTAATAAAAATTCGGTAAATAAGAAATAGATAGTAATAGGTAAGCTTAGATAGGTAACAAAAAGAAAGTACTCCCTGTCGCAAAATTATTTACCCCTCCTTTTTGAACAAAATGCCAGTAAAAATAATAAAACAAATTGGCATATGAATTTACCATTGTCAAACAAAATGGTAAAAAATATATACACATTTTTGTAAAGTAAGTGACCATTGTCAAACAAGATGGCACTAAAAGGAATAATAAATAGGTACAAATAGTAACGTAGGGAATGGGGTAACCCCCACCGGAACGAATGAGATGTATGAAAGAAAGATAAAGTATGAAGCATGAAAGTACGAGAGGAATAAAAGCGAGAACTGGTATGAAAGGATTTAGCAAATTAAGGTCTCCGCACAACCATAGTGGAGGTAGGATGTAGAATATAAAAAAAAAAAAAAAAAAAAAAAAAAAAAAACTGTGCCGAGGAGTGAGACAGGGGGGAGTAATTTCCCCGAAACTGTTTGCAAGCGCGTTTGAGGATACGCTGAACTTGATAAATAAGGGCATTAACATAAACTGCCAGTACACATAGTTAACGTGTGACGTAATATAAGAATGGCCCCCTACTTCAAATCGTCAGTTATACACATTTTAGTGGCCTCTGCATGATGACGTGGTATATAATATATTAGTAATAAGTTAAATCTTAATACCGATTTTAATTGGCGTTTCTGTTCTTCGGCGTTGGTGCATAACCGTAAACCGATTTGAACGTGCGCCTGTACGTCATCGATGCGGCGATGAGTGTTTTGTTTTCTCAACTCTAATTTTCTCATTTTAAAAACCACCATTTTAATTAGTCACCCATTACATACACACACACGCGCAGATAGAGGGGAGTTGCGGGGATGTTTACCCAGCAATGGGACGATAAAAGGCATCTACATAGCTAAAAATATTGAACACTAGCTTCCGCGTGTGTACATACTGTGCTTGGTGTGTTAGCTATCTTTTTGCCGAAGTTCAACCAGAACCTTTTAGCCACCATCGTGTGATCAAGTAAGAATATATCGAGAAACAAACAGAGGCTGGAGGGTTGTAGAGGGAAGTCAAAACGGAAACTGTCGATCGGCTCACGCATTAGATGACTACCCACACCACACTGACCCACTGCTGAGTCGGGCCTCCTCCAACTACATGGGGGTTAATTAGTCTGCTGTGCCACGCTGGACAGACGGGTGGGCACAGAGTTACGTATTAAGTTTCTCTTCTCTTGCGGCTATGTTTTTGGCCTTGTCATTTCTTTTTGCCGGTTTTGACGACTCCCTCAGGAAGCAATGGGCTGGTGACACGATGTATTATAAATCCGTCACCACACGGAGGCAAGCATTAGTTGCTATTATTGACTAGAGTCTGCCGTTTGACCTTTGGTGACTATCCGCTTTATAGTCCGAGCTTGCTCCCAAAGACCTTTTTTAACCCCGATTGTGTAATTAACAATAGCGGTTTCCAAAAGCAACTACCTACTGAATTTCTTGAATGCTGTTCTCCGTAGAACTGCATTCAGAACCGGCGGTTTTTTTTTTTACTTTTTTAAATTATTTATTGTTAAGATTTGTAGTACATAATATAAAAAAGGAGCGTTTCGATTCTTCAACTAGTCAGCAGCTTGTTAATGTTGATGATGATGTTAAGTTGCAAAAATCAGTTGCACAGAGTCATACAGGTTGCCCTATAACATAAATAATAGAGATTATTTGAGTGTATCAATCTTATCTAAGAATTAACAATTATGGACACAATGATGTCTTAGGTTTTCACGATCTTTACACATTGCAGGAAATGATGGCTTCACGGTTATGATCGTTGACAGTTACCTGCATATTTTACTCATCTCAACTCCATAAATAATAGTATTCAATTTACTATGGAGCCAGAGACCAATAAGTCATTAGCTTTTCTTGACATCCTCCTCATCAGAAATCCTGACAATTCGATCAGTCATACAGTGTATAGGAAACCCACCCATACAGATAAATACCTTAATGGCAATTCTCACCATCATCCCAGCCAGTTGTCTACTGTAGGAAGAACACTGTTTCAGCGAGCCCAAGGCATCTGTGATGCAAAACACCTAGAGGAAGAGCTACGACATGTCAAGTCTGTATTACGAAGCAACAGACTCAAGCCCCCTCGCCTGCATCATGCCCACCAGCCTAAAAAACCCACAGTGGAGCGTTTACCTGCCATTTTACCATATATCAAAGGGATCACAGACAAAATAGGCAATATTCTGAAGCGGGCTTCTATAAAAACTTATTTTAAGCCCCACAAAAAGATCAGCCAACTCTTAAGACCTATAAAGTCAAATATACCCTTACAAGATGCAGGTGTTTATAAACTCGACTGTGAGTGTGGACTATCCTACATTGGGCAAACGAAAAGAAGCATCGGTACCAGAATTAAAGAACATATAGCTGATATAAAACATAACCGCTCAGCGAAGTCTGCAGTTTGTGAACATACGACAAACAAGACCAACCACTATATTCACTTCGACCGGCCTCAAATACTGGCAAAGGAAAACCAGTACTTACCAAGAATGCTCCGCGAGGCTATTGAGATCAGGAAACATCCAAACTTCAATAGAGAAGACGGTTGGCAAGTACCACCTGCTTGGGACCCGATTATAAAATTAATCAAATCCCAAGCCCGACACAAAACTGCAAGACCGCAAGATACTGTGAGCGACTTCTGTATAAACCGAGCACGTTATACATAGATATGTTCAGCGTTACGTACCCCGCCACGTCACCGCGCCTACGTGACAAACAACATGACTCACGGGCATAATAGTGCGTCACCACCAATAGAATGAGAGCTCATTAGTGCCTCACTAGTATATAAAAGCCCGCAACGACAACTGCCACCCAGTCGTCCCGCGACCACGGACACTGCAAAGTGTCTGAAACGTTGGGAATAAAATAAAATAAAACGATCATAACCGTGAAGCCATCATTTCCTGCAATTATGGACACATTAATATTTCCAGAAATCATTATTACTCTAAAGATACTCAGGGTTTTTCCGGCCCTAGTGTGTGTGTGTGTATATGGAATGTCTGTATGAAGATATACGGGGGTAAATAAAGATATACTGTGTTAAAAATATTAGGAAAACATTATGCAGCAATTTATTTGCACTGCAGATTTCTCTTGCTGAGATACTGCATACAAGCAGATACTAGGATAAGAAAAACTATAGCTAGCTTGTGGGTTTTCACTGCGACCCATGTTTTGTAATAAAATCAGGTTAAGAAAAACATTGGTATGTTACTCATACTTAAATATTCTAAACACAAAACTGCTTTTCCCCCTCGACCGTGCTGATACCTTGTTGGGGTGAGGGGGCTTGCGTGCCTTTAGGACCCATTGGGGCCATACCGGCTCACCCATGCCGGGCGGGGAGAGGCCAGACGAAGAGCGGCACACGGCTCTGGGGATTCCTCTGTCCTCAGAGTTGGCTCGGAAGCCTTAACCTGCCACGACAAACGGCGTGGTGATGCAGTGGGGCGGCTAGGCGTTGAGGCCAGGACTGCCACCACCAGCAGCGGAGGGGCGGCCAGGCAGACGGGCCACGGCTGGGCTCTTTTGAACAGTTCTATGACCTGACCTCGGTTGGCTAATTTTGGTTACATCCTGTTTACAAGAAATGAATCTGAAGTGCTCCCTAATTTTGAGAGAGGCAGAGTTTAGCCGATACGCCGGCGATGGGCGTACATTATGTCTCTTGCCATCTTCCCAGTTCATTTTTGTAGCTACTTAAATCTTGGAATTGGCGGCAACAAGTCAGAACAGGTGAAGATCGGTGCCTTGCCACGTGTTCTGGGCAAGGCACCAAAGACGTGTTAATCCGCAGAACGCGTTACTATATTAAACGTGACTCCAGTTATATAGCCAGCAGTAGATAGGTTTGATTAAGAATTCACCTTCCTCCCCCTGAAATGCCCGTGTTGCTTGGCGAAAAGAGATGCCACACGACTAGCGCATTTTAAAATAATAATATTAAAGATGCACTATAGATATGCCACGAAATGGGTGCGTGTCAGTTTCGTAAAGCTGCTTAGAGTAGGGCCTCCTTAGCTGCTTCATGGCATTGGTTGAAGTCTTTTGTCTTCAGGCACTGCCGTATTTTGGACGAGAAGATGTTTCGCAGCTAGCCGAACTCTGCCCAACCGAGTTTGATGCGACGATTGACCTCTTTCTCGAAGTTGGACTTACCTAACTGGACAGTGGCTCCCAGGTAATGGTCAACAACTTCGAGGGTAGAACCTCCGTAGTTAACAGGAGTAGCTTGAACATGGATATTAGACATGATCTGTGTCTTCTCCATGTTCATCTTAAGGCCGACTCGTTCGGAGGCTCGACAGAGGCCATCGAGCATCGTAGTAGGCCCTCCATGGCCTCAGTCTCAGTATTGCGAAATAATAAAATATTACACGAAACGGATGAGCTGTTTCGATATTTTCAATTCTCTCGAATCGAATCTGTAGGTACTATTAAAAAACATACAATCCAATTCAGAATCCGTCTTTGTAAGAGCAATGGTTGTACAAACTTTCCAGATAGTATGGAAGAAATTGCAGACATAAAATTTTTTACATTTTACTTTTATAGATATTTTACTTTTATAATTTATCGTCATCCATCAAATGATGATAATGAATTAATACAATGTCACAAGCCTAAACGATTTGCATTAAAATAATCATAAGATTGATTACGAATGTATAGGATAATATTAACAAATAATGATAAATTCAATAGATATGTAATGTAAATACCTACCAATACGTTCAAATAATTGAATTAAAGTAGATGACACGGTAACAGCCTAATCTGTGTGGTGACGTAGTTGGAAATAGTATATTTCATTACAAGTGCGGAAAGGCTGTCATTGCAAAGAGTTCGCCGAAGGCGAGGGTTGACAGTCGGAACAAGTTGCAATGACAGCCTTTCCGCACGTGTACTGAACGACTATTTTTAATACAGTTGCGAAAAAATGAAGCAATTTAATAAAATAATAAAAACACAATAAACTCAACTCACTAATCATTTATGACATAAAAAAAATATGGCGCCGACCGTAGAATATAAGCAGAGATTTATTTTTTCTTCACCCATTCTAGTAGGCAAAAGCAACTATATATACAGCCAAGTCTTCAGTAGATTTTTTTTATTGATATGAAATGAAAATGAAATTTGAATGAAATTTAACCTAACCTAACTCATTCAATCAAATCATTAAATCTAATATTGAAACAAATGAGTAAGTAGCTTCGTTTTAGAAATATACGTAATTTAAGAATCATAAAAACATCTATGATTTTTTTTGTAAAAACTTCATGGTTGGTTTTTCCTTATAATAGACATTATTTTGACAGTTGGGAAAGAAAACGCACTAGTGCGGGAATGGTAAAGAAAAAGCACGCGTGTGTAATAGCCCACTTCCCGAACGCTATACGTCCCTGCAATATGCCACTTTTTGAGCAACTGTATTAAAAACTCAATTAAGTACCAGTAACTAAATAAGCTAAGGTAGATAAAATAAATTTTTCGAGATAGTTAGATAGATAGTTTTGCCATATAAATGTCACTATTAAAAATAAGGGTTGATCGTAGATGGGTGAACATTAGGGGTTGTATGTATTTTTGTATTCTGCATCATAAAAAAATAAAAACAAATCATTATATTTAAAAAATAAGTTTAGGGTTGGACCACCCTTAAAATTTAGGGGATGAAAAAAGGATATTGTTCGATTCACAGACCTACCAAATGTGAATATTTTGTTCGAAATGGTATTGGGTCCTAATATTGGTCCCATTATTATTTATTGGTTTTGTAGTTTGTTTTTAAACTTGAAATACCAACAAAAATAATTCTTGTTCTGTCCCTTTCATTATTATGCACAATTTAAAGAAAGTGACTGTGAATATTTGCTAGAATATTCCATAGGTACAAATACCTAGTCTACCTCAACATAAAATCGAATTAAACATTTTGATAATTTTTTAAATCCAGTTTATCAGCTAAGCAGGTTTCAAGGTAATTAAATGATAACATTTAATGCCTTTTTTAATGTAAACATGAAAAGATTATGTAACCAGCTGGTTTTTTTTAAATTATGATTTAATAGAAGCTAAAGCGCGACGCCCCAGCGGCGTGTTGGGATGTTTGAGCATAAAATTGATAGTGCGAGTTCTATCTTCCATTCCTTAGAAGTTTTGTTAGTTTTAAGTATGTATATTTCACAAAAATAATTGAAAAAGTCCAACTTATTCAATGAAAACAAGAATATTCAGCCAAGAACAGACATAATTCTGTACTTCTGTAGTACTTCTACTCTGCCTGTAAAGGACCCACTGCTGCGTCGGGCCTCATCAAATTACATGGGGGTAACTAGCCTACTGTGCCACGCTGGCCAGTTGGTTTGGCACAGGCATTCGTATCAAGATTTCCTTCTCATGAAACTAGGTTTTCAGCCTTGTCATTTCCTTTTGTCGGCTCTTACGACACCCTCTGGATGGAACAGGGTGGTGACACTATGTGTTCCAAATCCACCACATAGAAGAACTCATAATGTATTTACTACTACTAATCAGCCTATAAAGGACCCACTGCTGCGTCGGGCCTCATCAAATTACATGGGGGGTAACTAGCCTACTGTGCCACGCTGGCCAAACCAGTTAGCACAGGATTTCGTATCAAGTATTCCTTCTCTTGTAGCTTTCGGTTCTGAAATTTCCTTTTATCGGCTTTTACGACCCCCTCAGGTTAAAATGGGGTGGTGACAATATATATTCCAAATCCGTCACCACACGGACAATATACCTTCTCATTCATTTACCCAAATTCATTGGGGTGAGCACCACTGTAACCTGATTCGTCTAACTACCAGTATTTACATGAAGGGATTACCGTCTGCCTTCCACAATCCATCTAGTGGGACAACGGTATATAAAAGGTTGGACCAGGTGTCAGTTTTCACGCCACTCCCCAACATATTAATATAACGACAGTCATAGATTGTAGAATGCCAGAGGTGACCAACGGTTTTACGTATACCGTACAGCACGGTCAGGATTTTCAAATGTTGGATGCAGAATGAGTATCCTGCATCCAACAGAACCGGACAAAATTACGACCTCCTCGACTTCGTCAATGTCGTGTTGAATTGCATTTAAACAATCTCGCCGTAAAATCAGCTAAAAGTCTTATCTGGTCATTATCTGTAAAGATAATACAATATTTAAGCCGATGATCAGTATAAATACCAGGTTAAAATTAGGGAAGCTATCAGTTATTCCCTGCGAACATGAAACTCCTTGTATGCTTGGTGGCGGCGTTTGCCGTGGCTTCTGCCAGAACCATTGGCCTCGAAGATCTTATCGATCTTGAGGATATCACTGCGTGGAACTACTTCGAGAAGATCGGTCGCCCCCTGGCTGAGGAGATCCGTAAGGCTGAAGAAGAAGGCAGTTCCAACAGAATCGTCGGTGGTACCGCTGCCCGTCTCGGGGAGTTTCCGTTCCAGGTATAAATTTTATTGATAATCTGAAGAATTTCACATCTACTACCAAATATAAAACTTTGAATATTTAAGTGTCTTCAAACAGGAGAATATTTTCAATTTAGTTTTTAGAGCATAGTTATATTAAGACGGCCCTCTGCTAGATGGAGCGACGATCTGCGAAAGGTTGCGGGCAGCAGCTGAATGCGTCAAGCTGAAGACAGGGCGCTATGGCGCTCTTTACGGGAGGCCTATGTCCAGCAGTGGACTAATGTGGGCTGATGATGATGATGATTAAGTTGTTTTTATATTTTTTGGTCAGTGTAGTGTAGTGGTAGTACAGAAGGTATACTGTGTAATGACGGATTTAGAATGCATAGTGCCATCACCCTATTTCATTCCAAGGGCGTGGTAAGAGGCGACGAAAGGAAATGTTAAGCCGATAACCTAGCGGCAAGAGAAGGAAAACTTCTCAAAAACTCTGGCTAGCGTGGCACAGTAGGCTAATTATCGTCTATCTGAGAAGGCCCGGCTCAGCTGTGGATCATATTAAGGTGAATGTTCCAGGGTAGCCCGCGAATCATCAATACAACCCTCCAAGCTCATAAAGGTGCAAGAAAAACTTTTTCAAGCTCAAAGTCATTCTTGCACCTTTATGAGCTTGGAGGGTTGTATTGATGAGTTTGATGATTATAATTCTATAACTACATACGTCTTACAGCCGCGAATAACATTTTAATCAACATACAACCTAGCACTGTCCTGCAAATTGCAAAAAACGTAGGAAAATTTGAATTTCGCGGGCTACCCTGGAACATCCACCTTAAGGGCGTAGATCAAATATTTATTGCCGTACCTACTGCCTTGTAGGTGAAGCTTGGGCTCATCATTAGGTTCGGTTTTTAGTAACTTTTGACCCTCTTGTGATTCAATTGTTTTATTCTTCAGGCTGGTCTTCTCTCCACCTACCCTACTGGTCAGGGTGTCTGCGGGGGCTCCCTCTTGAACAACCGTTGCGTTCTCACGGCTGCTCACTGCTGGTTTGATGGTCAAAGCCAAGCTAGTAGCGTCACTGTTGTGCTCGGATCCATTCAGCTGTTCTCCGGTGGTACCAGACTCACTACTTCTAATGTTGTTATGCACGGCAGCTGGATGCCCAACTTGATCCGTAATGATGTTGCCATGATCTACCTCCCCACCAGCATAGCATTCAACAGTAAGTTATGCCATAGTATTTCTATATTATTTATTATGTGACGCAAAACTATGTACTCCTTTTTACTAAAATTGCGCGGACAGAGGAGTATGAAATTTCCCACACTTAAAGTTTATATAAAGTAGGTTTTTTTTAAAATTATGCCTACAAATACATTTAATTGTTATATGAACATTAAGTGTTTGACACACATGCATAAATACCCTTGTGTTTATTTTTAAAGTCTGTGGCCCAATTGAGAATATAACTATATTTAAAGAACTATAGCTGTTTAAATGCATTATGGCCGAATTTCCGTGGGGTGATGGATTAAGAATACATAGAGTCACCCCATTCCATCCTGAGGGTGTCCTAAGAGCCGACAAAAGGAAATGACAGGGCCGAAAACCTAGACGCAAGAGAAGGAAAATTTTAAACGAAACCCTTTTTCGGGTACCCGGCCGCCGCCACTCGCGGAGGAAGGGCCTCCGCGCATTACGCGGGCAGGCCGCTCGGCCAAGTTTTGGTCGCGCGGCCAACGAAAAACATCGCGTTACATACGCGGCCTATTGGCCGCCGCGACCAATCCGCGCATTATGCGGCCAGGCCGCCTAAATGCGCGGGGGCCCAAAGGCCTCTACGCGAGTGGGCGCGGTAGGTTTATATGCGGACTCCAAGACGCATAATGTAGTAATGTGGAGGCAGGCGCAGTGGGTTATTTATGGGCTGAGTAATATGGTCGAATTTTTAATTATATATTGTAATATAGGACTTTTATATCATTTTGTACATTTTGTGTCCTATTGTATCTTATTCGAGCATACTTACCTACTGTATATTCTGTAACAAACATTCTGTATATTCTACAGGCTTCAAAACTATTTGTGGTAGATAATACGTTATAATAAGCGGTAACTTGCTGACTTTAAAAGTTAGAATTTTGAAACATTTGCACTCTATAATACTACAGGCGAATATCTTCTATGGGATGTGACCTGATCGAATTTTTTAAGCAGATAAAATCATTTTTATATTAAAATTACTAGACATCCACCACGAAACTGAAGGAGGTTAGCATTGTAAAGTCATAGACCAGATACTCTTTAATAAAGATCTTTGGTCATCAAAGTATTCTATCCAATCGGAGCAACTTTTTTTCCAAATTCAATTCAAGTTTAGATAATATTTTAGAGTACTTTGGTATAATCGAATTTTTATCAGCCTGCTCATTCCCTGGTATCCATGCGGGTCCCATTGCAGTTCACACCTTTTTATTTTCGAACGAACATCATAAGCTCTCGATACACCTCTGCGGCCAGAAGCGCACTGTAGATATAGCTCGGTTATGTAACGCACTTTTACTTTAAGATAAGTAAATAATTTTCTATCTAACTATTAATTAATTTAAAAATACGCTTTTAGACAACATTGCACCCATTGCCCTGCCTGCTGGAAGCCAGCTGAATGAGAACTATGCTGGTGATAATGCTGTTGCATCTGGATTTGGTCTTACTAGCGACAGTAAGTTTGTACTTTTTATTTTTTGTTAGATTTTTACCTTTACTTTACTTTAATTTTTTCCTATATTTTCCTCTCACAAGAATGTCTCTAATTTTATTACGAGATGTTCATTATTATCACAGATTTAGACATTTTAACCCATATGTCTCAGTTAACAACAATTCGTAACATCCTGAAAGCAAAAATCGTCTAGGTCCTTATTCTCCTTTTTTGTTGATAATTAGTCGTTATTTAATGTATTTTAACTAACAATGTAAACTATACTTAACCCTACTATTTATATATTATTATCACTATCACTATCACTATCTAGTATAAAACAAAGTCGCTGTCGTCTGTCCGCCCCTATGTATGCTTAAATCTTTAAAACTACGCAACGGATTTTTAAGCGGTTTTTTTTAATATATAGAGTGATTCAAGAGGAAGGTTTATAGTTATAATACCTGCATAATTTGCACCGTGCGAAGCTGGGGCGGGTCGCTAGTAATGTATAAATGCCTTTATTATGCATTTTATATATTTTACTATGGATCTTACTGGTTGCTTCCTGATTTAGAACTTTAAAAGGTTTAATAAATACCGTCCGTGTGGTGACGAATTTAGAATACATAGTGTCACCACACCATTCTATTCTGAGGGTGTCGTAAGAGCCGACAAAAGGCAATGACAAGGCCGAAATCCTAGCCGTAGGAGAAGGAAAACTGGATACGAAACACTGTGCCAAGTGTCTGGCCAGCGTAGTACAGCTACCCTTGCCTTCTCCTATCACAGGGATAGGAGTAGGCCAGACTCAACAGTTAGTAATTTATGGGCTAAGTAGGATAATAATAGCGATTTTTGATTGGTTGACCTTAAGTGGAACCCACGATTTAAAGTAAAAATCTGCGTTACAACATTGTCAATAACTTACTTCTTTTAATGAGCTCTGTATTTTTACACCCGTCATAATGCGCAATACACCCCAAGCCTTTGAAAAATCTTATACTTAAACCATATTTTATAGAAACTAGAAGATCTGTCTCACTTTTCTTTACAGATGGTGTCATTAGCACTTCACAGTTTTTGAGTCGTGTTGATTTACCCGTCATCACAAACTCACAGTGCTTACCAAGCTTCCCCTTCATCCTTCAAAATTCTAACCTTTGCGTCAGTGGTGCGAACGGTCGCAGCACTTGCCGTGGTGATTCTGGCGGTCCTCTTACTGCCATCAGAAACAACAACCGCCTTTTGGTAAGTCTTTGGAATCTTTCACATTTTGTTTTCTCTGTACATCGGCAGCATCCGTTTATTAGAAATTAAAATAGCTCTACGGCATACACACGAACACGATACCCTTCTGCAAAAAGACACAGTATTCGCTTGAGTGCACTATTGAACAGTATTCCATCTTCGATCTTCCTACTTACGGTCGAAACGCGACTCATAGGTCCCGAGTTCGGGATACACTCGGAACACAACGAGTCACGATTGATTTTACGTATTTTTCATCCCTTCTATTAAAAAAAATCGTTTTGTTCCTCTTTAGGCGGGCCTAAAATAGCTCTTTTCTGTTCTAGACTTTTAGCGGGCAATAATGGGATTTGAATTTGGAACTTCATGTTCATTGAAATCGAACGCAAATTGTTTCGACTGTTCCGAAGACAAAAAGGCCTATCTGCAATACTACTTTGAAACCATTTTGAACTTCATATTATATTATACTTATGAAGAATAGAGTTCAAAATGGTTTCAAAGCAGTATTGCAGTGGGTTTAAATTACTGGTGGCTGTAGGTACGGTGCGAGGAGGCGCGGCAATATAAAAAAACAATAAAAGCGCGCGATTTGCTTCTCTGTGTCTGTCTTGTAATCGGTACGGACTTTATTGAATTATGCAAAAAAATGAGTTCTATGTCGAGTTCTGAAAGTGATAGTGGATTTACTCCTGAAACAAAAATAATAGAACCCAATAACGTCATACAAAACTTAATACCTATGAAATCCCGGGAGATATATGTAAAAGCCAATGACAATTTCATACTATGGAATAATTTGTGAAAGTGCATTTTGGCGTATTTTCAAGAATTATCCAAAACGATTGTATTTTTTTAAGATTATAATTAGTTACTCATTATTTGCTTAATAGGGTCTCTTAGTTATTTTCTCAAAGAAGGGGATGAAAAGTATAGTGTATAACTCGGGAGCAAAGATATTTTTCCCTCGAAGCGATGTACTTTGAATCCCTCACTACGTTCAGGATTCTATTTTAGAATTCTGAAAATAGCGCCCTCGCCTTAAAAATATTACTTTACTCCCTTGTCAAACAATCTACTATTTTCTTTTATTTAATTTAAAAAAAAAATTATTTGATTCCTTCGATAGGTTTTATGATTATAATTATTGTCGACGACCAACTTATTTTGTTTTACGAGTTACTAGCCTGTGCGATTTGCTGCGCTACGGAATAAAATAAATTTGGAGTATAAACACTTAGTGTACGATGTTATAAAGAACATACAGACAAACATTCATTCATAAATACATATAAGACTAGCTGACCGGGCAGACGTTGTCCTGCATGGTATTCGTTTACCGATTGCAGCGCGATCTGTCGCGTCGTCGGGCTGATTTGTGAGTCTAAACCATCCTCGGTGCCAACCAAACACATACAAAAAAATCATTCATATCGGCCATTAAGCCGTTCTTGAGTTATAAAATTACAACGAAAAGTGGAATTGATTCTTATTTAAATAGATGATATAAATGCCAATTTAGATGGTCATCTTCCGTTTTTCTTAACTGTGTGTTTTTCCTACAGATTGGTGTGACTTCTTTCGGTTCTGGCCGAGGTTGCCAAGTCGGTTCCCCTGCTGTGTTTGCCCGAGTTACCTCCTACATCAGTTGGATTAACAATCTCTTGTAAAAAGGAATTTCGATGTAAACAATTAATATATTTGTTACAAATATCTTTTCGTGTTTGTCGTTCCACATCATAACCACAAAGATTAACAACATTTTATATTAAATGGATTCTAATAGACAAGTGCCAGGCTCTGTATATACAGATCGGAATAGTATCCGACAGTTATCCAAAATGAGGACATAGAGCTAGTCAAACGAATTAATTGAAAAATTAATGACTATCTATCAGATAGTGACGCATGGGAGTAACGTCGGCTATGTTATGGTCTAGCTCTGATCTTTCAGCCATTACATTAGAGAAGTTTTGTAAACAGTATTTATTTATTTATTTATTTATATACTTTATTGCACAGACAAACAAAATTATCACTATATATAAACTTAAATGAATATTTGTACAATGGGCGGCCTTATTGCAACTGCAATCTCTTCCAGGCAACCTTAGGATGGAAAATTCAGAAGAGAAGTGGGATATTCTTGTGCCGACATAAAGTAAACTAACTATATACACACATAAATAACTTAAATAAATAGAATATATACCTACTACAAATAAATAAATAAATACTCTAACAGAATACATATATATTAACTATAATATAAATACATACACAGTAAATAATAATAATTATTATAGTTAGAGAGATGTATAGTGATCCTTCAGCAATCTTTTGAACTGCGGAAACGATTTAGCTTGTCTGACCGTCTCAGGAAGGGCATTCCAAAGGCGGGCAGCCTGCACCGTGAATGACTTGCCGTAAATCGTGGTCGAGTGCAGAGGGATATCTAAAATGCGACTCTCTGCTGATCTCAATAACTTTGGATGCGTCTGATGAAGAAACCGAAAACGCTGTTTCAAATAAGAAGGAGAGGTAGGGTTGAAGAGTATATTAAAAAGAAGATGAAGAATATGAGAATTCCGGCGAAGGCGAATGGGTAACCACTTGAGCTGTTTACGAAATTCGGAGACATGGTCATATTTCCTTAAGCCAAATATGAACCGAATGCAAAAGTTTTGGAGACGCTCAAGCTTATCAAGGAGGTTTTCAGAGAGATCCAGATAGCTGGTGTCAGCATAGTCAAGGATAGGGAGTAGTAAAGATTGAGCAAGCGCAATTTTTGTATGTGAGTGCAGTTTCAGTACGCACTATGTAATTTGAGTAATTTCAATGATTTTTATATTATTCTAATTTTGACTTTGCTACATGTTTATGTGTGTTATTGCTTTCACTAATCTGTCAGACTTAATCACTATCACTACATAGTATAAAACAAAGTCGATGTCGTCTGTCCGTCCCTATGTATGCTTAAATCTTTAAAACTACGCAACGGATTTTGAAGCGATTTTTATTAATAGATAGAGTGATTCAAGAGGAAGGTTTATATGTATAATACATGAATAATTGCACGCTAACGAAGTCTCTAACTCAGCTTTATGTCAAAATAAAAATGATATTATTGAGTCCAATGAAACCAACCAGCCTATCGTTATTATTATCTTAATAATATATTTTATATTTATAATAATTTAAAGATAATTTGAGTTGAGAAGAATTGAGAACAGAATACTTAAAAAACAATAAGGTTTTTAAGTACTCTGTTCTCAATTCTTTCTCAGTAACTCGAATAATTAAAGTACTACTTATTTCTATAGAAATTCCATCCAGTTGACTCCCGAAAGGATATGGTAAAAAAACGTATAGGCGTATAGTAACGTATATAATAGGCTTAGCGAAAAAAGAAAATAAAACGTTCCATTAGTCGCCTCTTACGACACCCTCAGGATGAAATGGGGTGGTGACACTATGTATTCTAAATCCATCACCACACGGATAACCAACATCTATGACATGTATAAAACTGACGGCTGGTTTAACCATTAATTATCTAGTTAGACCAGCACTAGATACGTTAATGGTTTCGTGTATAATATGGGCAATTAGTCAAAGCAGGTTAGACTAGCGCCGATCCCGATAACTTCAAGCAAAGACCAGTAAAAACTAGATAGAGCCAGTGGAAACAAATCTCTCTTTCCGTAATAAATATTTAAATAAATGTAATTTTAAATAAATGTTATGTGAGCAACGTCGGAGGCTATAGTGAAACACCAAGGAATATTTTATGAGAATTTTGAAGCCATTTATTCAACAAGTTTAAGTTATATATGTACATCAAATACAAAAGATGGAAAACTAACAGCCCATAATATTATTTCTACGCGAAGATGTTATGTTGGTTGAAGAAGCTCATGAAAGAAGTGACCCTGGCGAAGGCAGCAGGCATACCAGCGTCACAGCCAATACCAGAACCGAAAGATGTGATACCGACCTGTAAACAATTAAATTGAACTTATAAAACAACAATATTTTAGGCACCTAAACCATACATAAAGATAGGCAAGAACTGGCATAAACTCGTATGTTACATTTATATTTTAATGTTAATATTTTTTTATAAATGATTATAAAAATAATATTTAGTATCCTAGTTGGTTACGTCCGTGGTGACAGATATAGAATACAAGGTATCACCACCCCAATCCATACCGAGGTTGTCGTAAGAGACGACAGAAGTACCTAAATGACAAGGCCGTAAGAGAGGAAATACTTGATAAACACCCTGTGCCAACCTGTCTTACCGACGTGGCAAAGTAGTCTAATTTCCCTCCATCTAATAAGGCTAAGGCCCAATTCAGCAGTGGGTCATGTATGGCCTCTGTAGTAGTAGTTGTTGTTGGTTTGAGACTATCTAGCAGCAAACCGATAGAAATAATAAGTTTTATTAAAATTGCCACCTGCTACAGAGTTAGAGTATCGAAGCTATGGTTTGACCATTATCTCAAGGGGCAGATATGCTAACAAATACAATAACTACTTAGTCCTTCATTATGCTGGTCATTAGGCGGTCACACCTATATTCATGTCTATTGTTGACATAAATATAATTGTAATTGTACCTAATGTTATGTGATGCTTTTTTTTTTAAATAATTATTGTATTTATTGAGTACATCTCTACTTATTGTTTGCTGTGTTTGAGTGCCATATTTTTTCTTGTCCAATTTATACCAAAACACCCATTTTAAAACATCATCATCATTACACCACTGCGCTGTCCGGAACGTGGTCGCCGCTCGAGGATTTTACTGCCCCATTGGGCGTCAGTTCTGCGAGCTATGTGCTCTGCCCACGGCCACTTAAGTTTGGCAATCATGTGTGCTATGTCAGTGACTCTGGTTCTAAGCCTCTGGAGCTATTAAATGAATAGGAACATTCGAGAAATCTGAATCGTTTAGAAGTAATTAGTGATTACTGACCAGGACTTGTCTGTTATTATTGGTAATAACTAGGGGTCCCCCAGAGTCACCGCGGCAAGTGCTGGTACCACCGCGACCACTGGTGCAAATGTTGGTAGAGTGCAGATTTAAGGGGAAGGCAAGGCTGCATATAGCATTAGTGATGATGTTAAGGTTGGCGTGGCTCAGAGTCTGGGTCGCAGTGATGGAACCACCTGAAAATATTAATAAATAAATTAGAAGTTTACTGTGGACTATGTTTTTATTTAATACACGGAAATTCATATGCGGTGAGTCAGGATTTTTTTTAAGTTGATAACTTGCTTAATCCGTTGATTAGTTTGCGTAATTAACGGGGAAAACCCATTAATAAAATGTCGCCTGGAAGAGATCGCGATAAGGTCACCAATACTGTTTATTTTCATTTTCCTGATGGTTTAAAGTGAATAGATAGAGTTAAATTTTAAGTCCATGTGGTGTCGGATTTTGATTACGTAGTGCACGACGTCAGTAAGTTCTTTTCGGCTTTTGCGACAAAAAAAGTGATAAAAGAAAAAAGGAAATGACACGGCCGATAACCTAGCCCCAATAAAAGAAACCTTGTGCAAACCCACGTGGCACTGTCCTCCATGAAATTGGAGTGGGCCCGACTAAAATAAAATGAATCATGTGGAAACTCAAACTCAAACGGAACTTTATTTATGTAGGTTTCATCACAAAACTGTTATAAATCGTTATATTTATAAATACCATTATCATCTTACGGCCCCTGTCCCACACTAGGTGGTAGTCTCCACACACACACATATCAGTCGTCATACCTACACCTTTCACACACAACTCCTCACTCTTACAATCCCTCTATCTCCCCTGATCGCTCACAATCCCTGCGTTCACTCACATGAAAACAACTTATTTAATACAAATCTTGTTTTTGTCGCTAAGTGCAATTTAATACGTCTCTAAGAAAACAGGTAAATAATAAATACTGCAATTGGAATAGGACTATGCAGGACACCATCACGTGGGTGGTTAAAGTTTAAGATTAATTTAAAAAATTGTCATTTTACTTACCGTTACTGGTGAGACCAAATCCGGAAGCAACAGCGGGGGTGCCAGCAAAGTGCTGAATTAGTTCCGCTCCAGAAGGAAGTCCAATTGGACCAATAGTGGCTATAAAGGAAAACATTGTTATTTGTTTATGTACCAGATACTATCAAATTAAGAATTCAAGACCGAGTCTCAGAATTTGTGTAACAAAAGAATGAAACGTTGAATGAGAAACTTGTATCAGAGCGGAATTGAGTAGGCTAATTCTGATTCTGTTGAGAGACATACTCGTAGAACCCTTAATGGGTCAGCAAGATTAGCTTTCTTGTATGTGAGTCATATGTTGTGATATCTATTAAAAGTTTCTGCAGATTTGAAGTGAGTCATAAATATAAAGTGTGTAAAAACCACTAACAACAATAACTTTTCAAAGTGAGTGCATTTAAACCTAAGTAATTAAAAGAAGCAGTTTGGTGTATAATTAAAATGTGGAATGTGAAAAAATGACATTAAAGAGCATTTACCTGAGTATGCAACTGGAGTAGGCAAATAGATGACAGCAACGTCGTTGCGAATGATGGTTGGTCTCCAGTTTGGGTGCAACACAACCTCGGTGGATTGTATTCTAGTACCACCGCTGAAAAGCATGACCGATCCGAGGACCACGGTAAACCTGAAGGCCTGGTTGCGACCGTCGCACAGACTGGTATTTGGCCCTAAAAGCTGGCCAAAATCGTTTTTTTTAAATATGGTTCTACTCCCTCCAAGCCATTTTTTCTAAAAATTAGTATAACCGCTCCAAACAATAACAAAAACCCCAAATCGCTACTACCATCCACCACGTGGTGGGCTCAGTCGGAAGTTACCGTTCGCCTACGGCCTACAGTGTGATTGTTCGATGCACACAAATTTCATTGATTTGAAATGTTTGCTATCTTGTGATTTAAAAATTATGTGTTGGTTTTCACTACGTTTTGTGCACAACCAGGTATGTACTTTATTTGGCACTTAATTTTAACAACTAATCTCTAGCCTTTTGCCATTTATGTCCTTGGAATGTAAGTACTAAAAAATACTGCTACAGAAACACATTTTGGAAGATCAAAGGGGGTTTTAATATGTTTCTCACCATTTCTAAGCCAAAATTGTAATTGGTAGTTGTAGGGTAGACCTTATAGGATATAATGAAGCAAGAAACAGCCACCCCAAAGCACCCCCCTATTTTTGGTGATTTTTTTCCGTCGGTACTTACGATACTCAGTAAGTTAAGTTTTACTTATATTTTGTGTATTTTTGTTATAGGCTCTTCTGGAATGAGGGTTTTGATTCCAAATGATTCATTTAATATAATGGAGCGCTTTGTATCCTTAACATTTATTAAAAAGTTGCAATTTATGGAGCGGGAACTACTCAATCAATATTCCGGAAATGACCAAAATATTTCTTATTTAAAGCAAAAAACTGACGATTATCAGACACCAGATAAAACAAAAATGGGCAGCTGCTCGCAATACAAAGGCCAAACCCCTAAAAAATAACGGTGAGTGCCTTAGCGGATGCATATGGCTATCGTAATCAGGAGTAAATCCCGGTAGACCTCAAAAGTCGTTCTCAGACTTGAATAAAAGAAGTAAAAGTCGAAATAGCTCAGATGTGAGAACAAAATAAAATAAACACGTTTCTTTCTTTCTTTCTTAAATAATAACTTTGATCACCTGACACACAGATGAGTTGACGTATGCAACACAGATGAAATTACAGGTGACAGGCAAAGTAGATGCATCAAGAATTGTAAAAGACTTGACAAAAATGCCCAGAAGAGCAATGAAATATGCAGCAGCGATGAAAAAAAACACCATTGAAAAAGAACAGGACAGTTCAAACAAATTAACACATTTACGTACCTTGTTCATGTAAACGGAAGCAGGACTAACACTGGCCGAAAATGAAATAGTGCAAGAGACTAATCCAAGCTTTTATCCGTGCTATTTGATATTGCAAATGCTAAAGAAAGAGTGGTATCCTGAAATCCACCGTGTAACTGAAATTGTCCGAAGAAGCGGCAGAAGTACGCAACAAACATATTGGAATGTTTGTGGAACCCCTCTAACCTCTGACCCTCCCCTGACGGACATGAGGAAGAGGAGGTAGAGTAAAAAAATCTACCTTCGGACGAAGTTTTATAGTTGATAATAGACACTTTCTAGTTAACATTTTAATGCTTTTAGCTACATTATTATTGTAAATTTTGAAGATGACGACGAAAATGACAAATAAATGCTTGTATATATTACGTATGCCTTTATTTTACCTTTTCCAAGCTAAAAATGAAATAAAACCATTTAAAACAGCCATTAGGGGTATCAAATATTTTTGGCCAACTTTTAGTACCAAATACCAGTCTGTGCGTCGTACCAACAGTGAGCAGCCGTGATTACACGGGTAGGGTTGACGAGAGAACCACCGCAAACACCAGTACCAGAAATACCGGCATATTCAGCAAGGAGACCAGCCTGTGAAAGGACATTTCTTTCGTTACGTTGTTAAACTTGAACATATTTCATATTCCAAAGATATTCTTCCGCGACAAATTTCTCCTTTGATCAATTCTGATACACTCTGGTTTTCCACCGTACATCTTTTACATAACGACATAAATGACAACTGGCTCAGCCATAGTCATTATTCCTATAATATTTTCCGGTATTTTTAGTGAATCGATATTGGTAAAACTGCTTATCAGCCGTCTAAAATTAGTTGCATAGTAATGCAATCGTCGTATTTAAGTCATATTTGTATATTTAGTCAAAATGCTGACATAAAGTAAATTTAACTGAGATATAAACTTACCTGGTAGGGGAATTGGCCAAGACTGGATGGAGTACCACCAACGATTCTGTTCTGGCTCATTTCTTCTTCCGCTTTGCGGATTTCTTCAGCCAGGGGAATCGCATAGTTTTCTATGTACCCTTCAGCGCTTAGTTGCTCTGTAATGGAGTCGACAACCCGAATTTGGTCAACAGGTTCGACATTTCTTCCGTAGGCAACGGCCGCCAGAGCCAAGACGATCAAGAACTTCATGTTGATGGTTAGACTGTCGATCGAAGCGAATTTTATATTAGTACTTATAGAAGATTCTTAACAGATTAACGTCTCCTTAATTCGATAATAGAAAACGTCAAACTTATTATCGCAGATTATGGTCTACGTGTGTTCTGTCACTTAATTATTAACGAATTTCGCTAAATTATTGTATAGAATATAAGTACGTTTTGGTCAATTAAATAAACAGGGTGTAGCAAAAAAAACTATAGCCATAACAAAGTATTGTAATGCTGAAATAGAATAACTTGTTTTTGTTGAATTTTTGGTCACTAGCTGGTGACTATAGTGGCATAACTTCAAAAATAATCACATTACTAAGCTTGTCGGTAAGGAATAACGATAGCTAGATCTGGTTTCTCTATCACACTCTATAAGACAGAAAATCATATAAAACACAGAACTGCTTTTTAGCTCTTTGTCCTCACTTCGGATGGCTAGTTGAGTTATACACCCTGTATAATATATGGCCTGGAGCCTTTGATTAAGTCATATTAACCACTTGCATGGGGTCTGGTGTCTGGAGTTGTTGCCTTTGGTATTTAGCTCAGGATAAAAAACCCACTACGTATTTATAATAGCCAACATTATTGGCAGAATTAGGAAACATTTTGGCACTAAGTATCTCTACTCTACTCTCTATTTATAAAAAAACAAAACCCCTGCACTAGGTATACCCTGTGTCGCGGGGGCAGCTTACAAACATGTAACTCACGAGCACAAATGACACCCAGACTCCGAGCCAGTGCCTCTGGTTTAGATAAAGACACTTGCCCGACCCTGAAATCGAACCCGGGACCCGTTGATCCAAAGGCGGCACATCTAACCACTGTTACTGTTACTGAGATGTTTAACTGTCTATTTGTGGCTTACAAAATTTTATTACCTTTGGGTTCCTTTGTTTTCTAAAGTTTTTTATCGAACTGTAAACATAGCTTTGTTGCCAAACGAATCATGAAGGCGTTCGCATATTACTAGTAGGTACTTTGCCGCTGTGCCAACCCGTCTAGCAAGCGTGGCATAGTAGGTTATCGTGACACATTGGCACATATTTTTATATTAAGTCTTTTCTCATGGCTAGGATTTGGCCTTGCTATTTCCTTTTGGCGGCTCTTACGACACCCTCGCGATGGAATGGGGCGGTGACACTATGTAGCTATTCTAAATCCAGTACGTACCTCTCAAAAATCAAATCAAATCTGTCAGCAATAATGTTGCTTTGTTTGACATGAGTTTTGATTTTTGATTGACAAGGAAATTCATTTGATCGTTGATTGGAAACTAGAATATCAAGTGGAAAATCAAAATCAATCATAATTACATCGAATAATTGACAATTGCAGTAGTAAAAATATTTTCTTGGTAGTATAGTCGGATTTTGATTGATGGGTCGCTTTGTCTTTTCATGGAGGTAACTGGTTTATCTACTAGATTTTAATTTTAATTTACCTTAACATTCTAAAAAGAACACACTTTCTGTATGGTGACTGAACGACATAGTGTCATTAGTCACCACATCATTTCATCGTGGGATCGTCATAAAATATGACTAAAGGCAGAATAACAAAAAATAATTATGAGACAGAATACCTAACCAAAAGAAAAGGACAACTTATTACGAAATTATTCATTATTAATTTATTATTCCTGAAAATCCTCATGGATACCGTGTGTCAACCCACCTGAAAAGCGTTGGGCAGTAAACTAATTTCCGTTAAGATAAACTCAAACTCAAAAGGAGCTTTATTTACGTAGGTTTCATCAGAAAACTCCTAAAATTCGTCATATTTATAAATACCATTATCATCTTACGGCCCACACTAGGTGGTAGTCTCCACACACACTTATCAATGGTCATACCTACATTCACAACTTTCACACACAACTCCTCACTCCTACAATCCCTCCATCTCCCCTGATCGCTCACAATCCCTGCGTTCCCTCACATTCATGCCGAAACTACCACCGGTTCGGAAGGCTGTATAAGTTTAGGAGGCAATTTTTGTTGGTTTTGCTAGGGACATGCGTTATGCTTACCGTCGCACTTAGATAAATAGATAAACTCTTTATTGTATACGACAGAAATAGACAAAACACAGTATTATGCAACATAATACTGTGTTTACTACTCATCTACCCACTAAAATGTCAGCGGTATACTCTCAAACGTCACGTTTGGGGCCAGTTTAGGAGGCCCGACTTAGCAGTCAGGCAGGAGATGAGATGATGAAGAACAAATAGAGTATCGGTAGCCACACTAACTGGGTTCTAGTATGTTGAAATAGGTTTGTTATCAAATAATGTAGCTGGCAATGTACATTTATAGACAATATTGGTTTCCATGGTTTTGTCCTTATTAACTGTTCCTATCAACTAAAAAATATAATATGTGTATTTCACTGCGTATATAAATAATAATTGCTCATACACCAATGGAGCATAAATTAGATATAGGCAAGGGCGAGGTATGCGATACTCAAATACCATACCAGCAGCTGATCGGTAGTCTTATGTATTTGTCAGTCTTGACCAGGCCTGATATATCTTTTAGTGTAAGTTTTTTGAGTCAGTTTAATAATTGTTATACACATGTACATTGGTTGTATGCAAAGCGCATTTTACGTTATTTAAAGAAAACAAAAAGTTATTCTTTAGTTTGTTAAAGATAAATTTAATATAGAAGGTTACGTCGACGCAGATTGGGCTAGTAACGCGGTCGATCGTAAGTCCTATACAGGATATTGTTTTGTTATGTCTGGTTCTGCAATATCGTGGGAGAGCAGAAAACAGAAAACTGTTGCGCTATCTACTATGGAAGCGGAATATATGTCCATCGCAGAAGCTTGCAAGGAGGCCATGTACATTAGAGCATTGGTTTCCCAAGTAACTGGTACTTTATTTACAATAACGTTCTATAATGATAACCAAGGTGCTCATAAGTTTGTAGCTAATGATACTTTTCATCTTAAAAGTAAGCACATTGATATAAGGTATCATTTTGTCAAAGATGGCGGTGGCTGACAAAACTATTAATAGCTGATGTACTGACTAAAAGTCTTGCTTCTGTAAAGCATTATAATTTTATAAAACGTTTAGGTATTGCAGAGAAATGTTATTTTACCCATATTTCCTAAAGTGGGGGTGTTGAAATAGGTCTGTTATCAAATAATGTAGCTGGCAATGTACATTTATAGACAATATTGGTTTCCATGGTTTTGTCCTTATTAACTGTTCCTATCAACTAAAAAATATAATATGGGTATTTCACTGCGTATATGAATAGTTTTATTTACTGCATTCTATTATAGTACCTAAATCAGGTTTAACTGGTACGGCCCCAAGAGCTTTGGGAAAAAGTCAAGGAAGATTTACAATAAGGTAAACAATGTTTATAAGATTTCAATAATGCTTTTACAGAGTTATTAGAACGATCACAGTCTCTTCTACATCATCTTCTTCATAAATATAAAAATGAACCTTTATCTGTATTTCCTTTATAGAACGCTATACATTTGTTAATTGATGATCTTCAGCAAAGTTTTGTGCATGACGAAGGATCGAGAACAAAAATAAAAGAGAGTTTATTTTAGTTAGTGGCGTAGCAACTCGTGCTTGGTACAGCTATACATAATAAAAATGCGTTCATGTTATTAGTATGTACACCAAATTTGTATGTTAATGAGCAAGAACTACTGTAGATTAACAACGCAGACAATTATGCGATAGCAGGGTAATGTAAGTATGCGCAATAGTAGATAATATTACTATCAATCAAACGATTTTTGTCCCATAACTGATTAGCGATTACATTGATGTCGTGCCATTATAGTTGATAAACGTAGATAAAAATTTAAACTCCGTGTTGGCTGAAGAAATTTATGTAGGACCCGACACGAGCAGCAGCGGTGGGCAGGCCGAGTTCGCAGCCCAAACCAGAATTGAAAGATACGATTCCGACCTGCAACAAAAAAAAAACACCACGAATCGGACACATCTATTCATTTGTACTTTTCTAAAACAAAACGACACGAACACAACTGACACCCAGACTCGGACTTTCTCCGAGTCTGGCCTCTGGTTTACAGAAAGACACATGCCCGACCCTGGAATCGAACCACGGACCAGTGCTCCGAAGGCGGCACGTCCAACCAGTAGACTAATGAGGCAGTAAACTTATGGCAAGTGATCTTATAGCTGTGCGTTTGCTTGCGTAAGCATCAAGCCGACAGGTCCAACTGCCATTATAAGATCTGACTGTAGTTTCTAGACGACACTAGTATTGTGAAAGCTTCTCTAATGAAATGCTTACCGGTAATCTTACTCACTGTAGGTGTTTTAGTTGTCTGAAACCATGCTGAGGGTGTCGAGCCGACAAAAAGAAATGACAAGGCCGTAAACTTAGTTGCCAGAGTAGGAAACTTGATACGAAACCCTGTGCCTACCCGTCTGGTCAGCAAGGCGTAGTAGGCTAACTAACCGCCATGTAATTGGCGGAGGCCCTAATCAACACTGACTTAGTAGTGGTATCGGTTTCGTAAATCAATACACATTTACTTACGCATAATTAAATTAAAATATATATATACTAGCGATTATGCATGTATCATCACTACATAGTATAAAACAAAGTCGCTGTCGTCTGTCCGTCCCTATGTATGCTTAAATCTTTAAAAGTACGCAACGGATTTTGAAGCGGTTTGTTTTAATAGATAGAGTGATTAAAGAGGAAGGTTTATATCTATAATACATCTATAATATTGTAGAGAAACACTGATAAATTTAGATGTTCATCATTGCAACCGTGCGAAGCCGGGACGGGTCGCTGGTTATACATATAAACCTTCCTCTTGAATCACTCTAGCAAATAAAAAAACCGCTTCAAAATCCGTTACGTACTTTTAAAGATTCAGAAGAGAAGACGGACGACAGCGACTTTGTTTTATACTATGTAGTGATAGTGATGATTAGATAAACATTAGAAACGTATGTATGTTGTTCCAAAAGCATTGCGTAAAGTTTTTACAGAAGTTTACTTTTTATACGACGCCGACGTTCACACTTCAAAATCTCAGTCAAAAACGACGAAACCAAAAATTTGTCACAAAATTAATGCTTTAGACTATTACCATAATTACTCTGTTGAAGAATGTATGCACAAGAGGTCCACCGGAATCTCCCCTGCAAGGACCACCATGATAACCGTTGGTGCACATATTTGTTGGCTGAATAAATTGAGGGTAGAAGAACTGACACTCTTCGTTTGAAATAACAGTTACATTAACGTGGCGAAGCACTTGATTGTTTGAAATAGAACCACCTGAAAAGTAAAAAAAAACATTAAAAATCTAACGTAGCACTGTCAAAAATCTAGTGTAAATGGTGACCATGGTTGGGACATGTGTTAAGAAGAGACGAAGAGAGCATTCGACTAGCAAAATGTTAACATGATTGTGGATTGTTTTAGAAAGAAAAGCAGAGAAAATTAACTCATTGATGAAGATATGAAAGAAATGGGCAAGGATGATAAATATGACGAGAACTGAAAATGTATGGAAGAATAAAATTATTGAGATTAGTGATTAAGTCTAAAGTTAAAAATATATACAAAAGAAGGCACAATGAAAATGGTATGTAATCCTGGGTAATTTCCTCAGAAGATTTAAGGAGGCTATCAGGCTGCTGGACGGGTATTATTTGTGATTATTCATTTAAGAAATATCACCACGAAACCGTGTGTCAACTCGTCTGGCAAGCTTGGAACAGTAGGCCAATTAACCACGATGTAATTAGAGGGGCACAACTCAACTTAGTAGAATTCATAAAAAAATTGTTAAGCCCAATAATTTTGGCTGTCTTGCGGTCTAATAGATAAAAAAAGTCTGAAAAATGATTATCTTACCATCTTGCGTGTGTCCAAATCCGGGGACCACAACTGTTTCTCCAACATAATTTTCAACCGTTTCAGCTCCCACCGGCAAAAATATGGGGGCTATAGTATCTGTAATTGAGATTATACAGGGTCTATCAAAACCCATAGTCATCCGAAGTGAGCTAAACAAAAGAAGCTGTCCAATTTTTTTTTAAATCATGTACAATGTATAATTATGTTTTGACGTTTTTCTAAACTAGATTTTTACTACAAAACATGGGTTTCAGTGAAAATTTGCGAACTAGCTAAAGCAAGCTAGTGAAAAACGAAAATAATTTTTTAAATTATGCGTTTAAAATTGATAATTTAAACTTAAAATTTACTACTGACCATCGGTTCGGTATGCAGCTCTACAGGGAAGAAAGTTTGTAGTTGGTATTTTTATATCGCTATTTTTAGGTACACGGCCGGGATAAGACAGACTTGTGTGAGCAAATTTGCGCAATTATCGCAAAATCAAACATTATCAAAATTATCGTCAAAACTTAGTAATCTGAGTTCCATAATGGTTCTTAGGTTATCTGTGCTTATTGCTTGAGTTACGACGCTTGTGATATGACTAAAGTTAAAAAAGTTGCTTTGATTTTGCTTCAATTCCATACACAGCCTACCGGTCCTTCCCTTATGGATGTAGGGGTTTTGTTATACCCTGTACGTGTACACCACAAGAGAAGGAAAACTTGCAACAAAACCTTGTGCCAACCCGTCTGGCCAGCGAGGCATAAAAGGCCAAATTCCCTCTTTTAATTGGAGGAGGACCTTTAACTAAAGGTTTAGGTGTAGAATAAAAATAGTAGATAATGGATTTGATAAGGAAGTCCAATACCATAGACGTTCTATACTTACTTGTAGTCGCGACGGTTAAGGGTAAGTAAACTACAGCCACATCGTTATTAGCTGTTAACGGATCGAAGTTCGGATGTGATGCAACTTGGAAGGTCAACAGTCTCGTGCCACCAGTAAATATTGTAACGGATCCAAGAACCACAGTGAAATAAGCGGCTTGATTCCGGCCGTCAAACCAACAATGAGCTGCCGTGAGGACACGGTTGTTGCGAACAAGGGCTCCACCACAAACGCCAGTTCCGAAAATGTTAACGTAGTTAGCCAAAATACCAGCCTGGAAAATCAACGGCTATTATTATAGATGGCTAAGAAATAAAATCAAGTGGTATTTTTTATATCCCTTATAGTTTTGAGAGGGTGTTCTTATAAACTTCCGTTGGTATGCAACATTTCATAGTACTTGAAATACCACGTTAAAACGTTAACTCATAATTCAGCACATAAGATGTAACAATTTAAACGATGATGTTTACTTTTCCCATAATTACTTATAACCAGCGATATGACTTCATGGTCAATAGTCTGATTTTGAAAACAAGGATTTACATACAAACTTTCAGTCCCCTTCGGGGACGTAGCTACCGCAGTATATGCCGTATCAATTATACGGGGCCCCCGAGTTACGGGGGCCCCTGACGTGCGTAAGCAAAAGTTAATAAATACTTACCAATTTTTTTTATTATTTCAGAAATGACAAAAGTAATTTAATTATAGGCAGAAACTTTAGAGAAACTAAAGTCATCATCAGCCACCAATCATTTAATTAATCATTTCGCCGAAAAAAGGCAAGGAGAGTGTATATTTAATTTAAATTATTTGAAAAAAATTTTGAAGAAGGGACAGATAGATAATTATGATGAATTAATATTTCTATCAATTTTAGGCACAATTTTTTTTTCTTTTGTGTGAAATCTTTACCCTTCATATGGGCCCGCAAATAAATGTTTATACGGGGCCCCACCAAGGCACGCTACACCCCTGGTCCCCTTGTAAGTTGTTTTATTAAAAAGTCTTAATGCGCACCTACACTGCAAAACGTAACTACCCAACGCAAACTTTGATATAACATAGATAGAGTGACATGAGAGATTTAATTAAGTAAAAAAATACAGGTACCTGATAAGGAAATTGCCCAAGTACTGACGGCGTACCTCCAATGATTCTCCCTTCATTGCTCGCTTTTTCTTCTTTATCACGGATCCTATCACCTAACGGGATAGCATACCTTTCAATGTACCTATAAACTGTAATACTCTCAGGATCATAATCACTAGTATTATTGCTAATTGCATTGACAATAGCCGCTAAGGTTAAAAAAATAAAAACTCTCATTGTAGAACGAATTTACAAAAACCTGAGCGTAATGAATTTGGTGATACTTATACAGTATTATTTATTAATCAGTTTTGATTAGAGTGATTATTTATTAATCTAAATATATCTGATACATAGGTACTCGTACTCGTAAAATAAGTTTTTTTGGTAATGGAATGAATTTATATGTGTGTATTCTTCTCACTTATTAATTTAATGTTATATAATCGTAAAGTTTATGGTAAGGTAGGGAGGCAATCGATCTAGTGGTTAACAACATCTGTGTCTGGATATTGGATGGGTGTCCATCATCTGTAATATCTGACCTTCTCCGTGCTTCAAAGGGGACGTAAATCCGCCTGTCCCGGTTGCCATTCTATCATCTGTGGCATTTGTCACACGTAGGCAGTAATGTGAAAACTGCTAGCTTTTCCAACCAAACCAAATAATGACCAGTTCTCGCACTAGTTTAATCTCGTATTACTGTACTGTAACTGTAATTACTGTTTAGTCTGACTCGAATTGGTTATTTACCAGTATTAGTCATCATCGTCGTTTCAGCCAATGAATGACCCACTACTGAGTCAGGCCTCTTCCAAATGTATGGAGGGAATTACCAATATTAGTAAATACTGGTAATTAGCCAATTCAGATGACTGGTGTCGCCCCAAATGAAATTAGAGGCCAAGAACTGTACTGAGTAGGACTGTGAATAGGAATATATTATTTGTGATTGACTAAAATTTACCCCACCAATTTAAGTTTCTCAATTTAAGTTTGCAGTTGCGCTGATGACTCACTACTTTTTTGTTATTTCTCCGGAATCACGTGGTAGCTGGTAAGGATTATTGCCCCAAACGACAGAACAACTGCCAAGCACTTCGTTGTATGGATTTGGTAGCAGTAATATCATTTTTAAATCATCATCATTTCAGCCAAAAGTCGTCCACTGCAGGACAAGGATTTCCTTGACCAGCTGGTCGTGTGCCACCCGCACCCATAGTTTTTCCGGCGACCTTCATCAGGTCGTCGGCCCACTGTGGGCGAAACCTGCGAACTATGTGCCCTACCTTACTGCCCCTTAAGTTTGTGGGCTATGTTGGTAACTCTGGTTCTCCTGTGTATGTCCTCATTTCTGATTCAATTTCGTAGGGAAACGAGCATAGCCCTCTCCAGAGTTCTTTGGGTGAATGTAAGCCCATTCTTAAATATTATAATAATAATAATAATAATATAGCCATTTATTCCGAATTTTTGAAATTGGGTTACATGTTATTTTACGAGCACTTTTTTATATACAACTAAAATCTTAATTAAAACTGGAAAAAATATATTTTGGAACTACTACATTTATAAAAGGTCTCTTAATTCGGTGTGTCTGTTGACATAGGCCTCCTCCAGCGATTTCCATTGTTGCCTGTCCTGAGCTACCCTTCTCCAGTTCGGTCCTACTGTCAATTTTATTTCGTCTTCCCATTCTTAAATATTAATAACAATTAAAAAATAAACAAGGAGTGTTTTGACGCAATTCTTCCCAATCATTCGGATAAAAGGCTTAATGACTAAACGTGATTTAATCATATGACGTTTTGATAACTCATTTATATAAGGAGAACATTATAGAGTGAAAACTTTCTCTTAGATTTAACTAAAAGTCTTACCTATTTCATATTACATGTACTAAAATAAGTATTTTTCTTTTTTAGTCATTTATTGTATATAGCACTGGTGACTCGGGCCATCTGCAATTATATGGAGGGTAATTAGCTTACTGTGCCACGCTGGCAAAACCGGTTTGCACAGGGTTTGATAACAGCCCCCTCGACTGTGCAGCTTACCATTTTTTATTAATCGAATTCCCAGCCCTTAACCTGTATCGCAGGGACAGTTTCATCATCATCATCATCATCATTTCAGCCAAAAGACGTCCACTGCTGGATATAGGCCTCCCCCAAAGATTTCCATAAAGGCCGGGCCTGGGCCGCCCGCTTCCATCGTTTTCCGGCGACCTTAATTAGGTCATCGGTCCACCGTGTGGGAGGCCTACCAGCACTGCGCTTTCCGGAACGCTGTCGCCATTCCAGGACTTTTCTGCCCCATCGGCCGTCGGTCCTGCGCGCTATGTGCCCTGACCACTGCCACTTAAGTTTGGCAACTCTGTGGGCTATGTCGGTGACCCTGGTTTTCCTGCGTATCTCCTCATTTCTGATTCGATCTCACAGGGAAACTCCGAGCATAGCAGGGGCAGTTTACAAACATGTAATACTTGAACATGGAGAAGACGAAGATCATGTCTAATATCCATGTTCAAGCCACTCCTGTTAACATCGGAGGTTCTGCCCTCGAAGTTGTTGGCCATTACATTTACCTGGGACACACTGTCCAGTTAGGTAAGTCCAACTTCGAGAAAGAGGTCAATCGTCGGATCCAACTCGGCTGGGCAACGTTCGGGAAGCTGCGAAAAATCTTCTCGTCCACAATACCGCAGTGTCTGAAGACAAAAGTCTTCAACCAATGTGTGTTGCCAGTGATGACATATGGAACAGAGACGTGGTCGCTCACTATGGGCTCCGTGAGAAGGCTCAAAGTCACCCAAAGGGCAATGGAGAGGACTATGCTCGGGGTATAGCTTCGAGATCGAATCAGAAATGAGGAGATACGCAGGAAAACCAGGGTCACCGACATAGCCCACCAGATTGCCAAACTTAAGTGGCAGTGGGCAGGGCACATAGCTCGCAGGACCGACGCCCGATGGGGCAGAAATGTCCTCGAGTGGCGACCGCGTTCCAGAAGGCGCAGTGCTGGTAGGCCTCCCACACGGTGGACCGACGATCTGGTTAAGGTCGCCGGAAAGCAATGGATGCAGGCGGCCCAGGACCAGCCTTTGTGGAGATCCTTGGGGGAGGCCTGCATGTTCAGCAGTGGACGCCTTTTGGCTGAAATGATGAAAAAATGATGATGATGAATTCTTGAACACAAATGACACCGACACTCAGAGAAAGTGTCGACACTTGCTCGACCCAGCCCTTCGCCCTTCGGAGCGCACAGATCAGATATTGTAAATAATTGACACCCATCTAAAATCCAGCTTATCGAAACGTTGCTTAACCAGTAGATCGAATGCGTTCCACACTGTCCGCTAGGCTTGAAACATTATGTTTGTTCCGAGGAAGATCTAATCCCGCAGCATACCAACCTAAATTTACTTGTCCATTGTCGTACTTGTACCTGTCGTTGCTTACCTCTATTTTTCTTTAAAAGTAGAAGATAGTTTTTTTCCTACTATAACATGACCAACGTGAATGTTTCACGTAGGATAGGTATATTAAGATGTTTTCCAATATTTTCATTTTATTATAACTCATTTTCAGAGGGTCATTATAGACTCCAGCGATTAAAAAACAACGAAATAATGTTCAGATACTTTTATTTAAAAAATTGCACATAGTTACTGGACTTAGATCGTTTACAAGTTGTGTCTTGTGATTTATGGCAAGGCTTATAAAATTTACAAGAGGTGTTGGTTGAAGAAATCTAAGAAAGATGTAACTCGAGCAAAGACAGCTGGCAAGATAGATTCGCACCCCAATCCAGATCCGAATGATGTAATACCCATCTGTAACAAAAGACTTAGTTGTAGTTGTAGAGTAGTAGTAACAATTGTAAATACGGCGATCAGTTGTAAAAATAAGGACGGACTGAGGTAGGCATAAAATATCTCTTTTTGAATATCAATCATCAATGTTAATAGCGCCTCTTTGCCAGATCAATTTGCAAGAACCACGTGCCATCTTGAAAACCATTTTCCAGCAAGAAACAACTTTTCAGATGTAGTTAGACACGATTCAAAATATAATTAATCATTGTTTGGAGAGGACACGTCCTTTTTGGGAAGGAGCGATATGTTGAGTTAAGATTATGTAAATATCTTAGTACCTGTTATTTTTAGGACATTCCAGTCTTAAATTTGTTTCCTCGGCAATCCAAACATGATTGGTGAAACGAATTGGTTTAAAAAAGTTCTGGACCGATTATAAAAAATCTTTGACTATTTTAATGCTACAATATCACTAAATATTATGAGCTATTTTATTTGTAACAATGTCCACCCATGAGAAGCAGGGAAGGGCCGCTAGTGCATTAAAAAAATATGTGTGTACTACTATTACTCAGCCCAGACCCACAGCTGAGCCAGGCCTCTTACGGTTACATGGAGGGACATTAGCCTACTTTGTCACGCTAGCCAGACGGGTTGGCACGGGTTTTCGTGTCAAGTTGTAGTGTCAGGTTTTCGTGTAAGGTGTCATTTCCTTTGGCCGGCTCATAAGACACCCTCAGGAAGAGAGAATGCCGCCACAAGGATATGGGAATACATAATTTATAAATGACGTACCAAAATTGGTCTTCCACTTCTGTTCACGACCAGAGGACCACCAGAGTCACCTCTGCAAGTGCCCACACCACCAATGCCACTTGTGCACACATTGCTACTTTGAAGGATCAATGGGAAACCATAGGAACACGCACTGTTGGTGATCACGTTTAAGTTAACGTGACTCAGGATCTGGCCGGTTGTGATTGAAGCACCTAAAATATAGTATATAGTAGTAATATTATTTAAATTGGAGTAAAGCCGTTGAATCGCAGAAGACTGGTTACTGTTTATAATTATTGATAATCAACCAATTACGCAATTTTTTATCTTCCTGGAGATTCGAACAAATCGAACAAACTCTGATCTCTAAATCACAGATTTTAGAATACCCACGTTTGTTTAAACTTCACTTCACTATTACATTGCGTATCTGTGTTCTTGACCGCATGTGCCGCTGGAACATTCGTCAATAAAGGCAAACAAAAATAGCAAACTGAGTGGCGTACATATATACCGCATAGGAATAGCGAACACGAATAGCCATGTTCGAGAACTAAAATTATACACAAAATCTTAATTAGTTAATACTCACTATCACTAGTTAGACCATAACCAGAGGCAATAGCAGAAGAACCAGCGAAGTCTTCATTGATTTCGTTTCCGGAAGGCAAAGCGATGGGTGCTATGGTACCTGAAACGTAAATTCTTGTAAAGGTAGTGTTAAATATACTGGTCATAGTTCTGGAGACAAATAATATCTACATTACCGTTCGCATAAATAAGTTCGTACTCCCTAAAGTGTTTACAACTATTACATTACAGATGTTTTCTTCACATAAAACAATTACCAACAAGAGATGACCCAGTAGTCGAAATTCGACAATATCATCAGCATTGAAGAACTTCCACAACAATAATTATGAAAAAAGTTGGAATCAATATTAATGTGGACATAAAAATACGTATTGATTTCAAACACAGGGTAGTGTTTGAAGATGTTTTAAATTTTATATCAACTGTTTCTGAATTTTGAAATATCTAGTTGATATTAAGTCAGAATCGGTGCTATTTCGGACAAAAATCGGTTTAGACATTGTACTCGTAAGTAGTAATGTAACCAAATTTATTGCCGCATTCCCAATTTAGTTCATAAATTTATAAATTAATAAGGCTTAGATATATGTTTTGATGTAGAAACATTCTAGGGATACTTACTAGAGAACACTACTGATGATGGCATGTAAATCACAGCAACATCGTTACGGATTAGGGTAGGGGTCCAGTTGGGGTGCATAGCGACGACACTGGAATCAAGTCTGGTACCACCAGTGAACAGAGTGACGGTACCAAGTACCACGGTGACTCTCCAAGCTTGATTCTGTCCATCGAACCAACAGTGAGCAGCAGTGATTACGCGGTTAGCGCTCACCAAAGAACCACCACATACACCGGTTCCATCCAAGCCTATGTACGATGATAGAAGACCAGCCTGAAATATAAAAATAGTAAATTTCGTATCCCGTGTTGGTACCACAATATCATTTGTTGGCTTTATTTCAGACAAAGCATCTACTGCTGAAAATAGTACTATGATTTTCCAGATTCAGCGGTATTGAACGACCGGTGCTGAACTGCCAGTATTCATTGGATTCAGGCGACCTTAACCGGCTGTGGCTTGCTAGCGTCGTGCTTTCCGGTTCCTTCCATGATCGGTTGACCCCCTTGGTTATGGTGGTAGCTTTCATTCATTTAATTCGAATATGATCATGAAAGAAATAGAATATTTTATACGTAAGTGGCAATATTTTTATGCCATATATTGACATATAAAATTTGACTTGACAGTAAAAAAATTGCAAGGTAGTCATTACTTGCTATTTCTTTATTTATACTCGAATAATATTTCTCCTAAATTCCGCCCAAGCATATTATTCGCTACATTGAATAAACAACATCCATACTGATGGAACCATTTATATGCAGCGGAACAAGTTATAAAAATATTGATTGTGTGTTAAGTTTAAACAACTAATATTTTTATTATTTTTGGCTTGGTGATGGTGTCTCCCATCACCAAGCCAAAAATAATAAAAATATTAGTTAATAGAAGATCTGAATACAGTCTGGCCTCTCAAAATAATTTTATCTAAAAGATAAACTATTAATGCTACTAAGGAGACCATAAAAGGAACCCACCTGGTAGGGGTATTGACCAAGAGCAGCTGGAACTCCTCCTACGATTCTTGAGTTGCTCAGATACTTCTCTTCAGATTTGCGAATTTCCTCAGCACGAGGGATAGCAACATTTGCAATATACCCGAAGGCAGAATTGCCTGGGAGAATATTCTCCGCAGCAGCGAAAGCGGCAAGAGCCAGAAGTACCACGAGCAACTTCATCGTTATTAGGACGAATTAACTGTAGTTCATTATCCACATATTATATACTACTGTGGATGATAATTTAACGATTATTTCATTATAATACATTAATCTTTATAAGATAAAACCATTTTATCTAACAGATTTTAATCAAATACCCATGTTATCAATTTCATTGACGCTTAATTAATTGTGTGCTTTGAATGTTTTTATCGTAGATATATTAATTTTTTTAACCTTGTTCGTTTGTTTGCTTGACTTTGTTTCCATTCGAGTATTTAGATGATTTTGTTGATATTCGAGTCCTTTACTAAGCATACATTTAATTTAATATGCACTTAAAAAAGTATGTAACGAATAAAAAAAGCATTTTTAACAATAAAATTTTTATTGTTAAAAAAGCTTTTTTTTATTAGTTAAAATGTTAAACGATAACGGGCCTACTATGCTGTATTAGCCGCAGAGTTTAATATTATGTGTATCTTCTATCACTTGATAGATTTAGATATTTACCTCAGGGCAAATATGAATCCTTTCGAATAGCAACCCAATTATAGAACGACTGGATCATAAGCAAATCAATGGGCTCTAAATCTACGCGTGCGAAACTGTAGGTGAAAGTTAGTTTTTCGTCTTACATGCCATTTTCCTAATTTCATGGACGTCGGCAGTGATTAGGCTAATCACTTAGTTTCTTATGTATTTATAATAATACATAAGAAACTAAGTGCGGATATTAAAGAAAATATATTCGCAAGACTAGCTTTTACATGAACTGGTTAAGATGATTTACAGAAAGTAACTCTGATAACAAATAAAATGTTCAAGTGAAAGTTAATATACCTATCTCAATAGGTTAAATGGATAAAAACCATAAATGATCTTAGTACGACAGTACTTTGTGGATACAGTTGCATAAACAGCGTGACGTGAAGTCATATGATATGTGACGATTATTTTAATCCATTTGAAACGGATCTATTTGAAAATACCTGGTTTAAATTGCTTCTCAACACCTTCACACAATTTCTCGAGCACCTTGAACCAGTACATGAGCAGTAGATCTATTATTAGTCAATGAAAAATATGAGTGCTTAAAAAAAGAAAATTTGTTTGTTTGTGATGCTGAGAGATTACTCGTCAACTACAGGTTTATCGCAATACTAACATTTGAAGGTAAAGATAAGAGAATGTGGTCAATACTTTAGATTGCTTATCATTTTTTACTTATTTGCTCTTAATTGAAGACATAAACAGAATACAAAATCATAAACACTGTTATAAACAACAACATCATTGTTTGCATATCCTAGATTTATTTATATAGACTTCTGCACAAGTATGTAGTAATGTTCATGCCTTAGGTATTTTCTCCCAGTCTCTCTTAGGCAGTGCAGAGACAAAATGTAGTGCACCAACCACGACCGTACGTTCGTACCAAGAGCACCTTTTTTATTTTTGAAGGACTTAGTTACTGGTCGTTGGCTCAGCGTTATATGCACTCCAACAGGCGCCGGAGGGCGCTGGCTGACCTCCGCCCGCCGTAAGTGGGCCTGCGGGCGATGGACCTGGGAAGTCCGTCGCCTGCGCATAACAGGCCCCGGGAGGAAGGCGCGCCGCGTACCGCGCGTACCGCGCCTCTCAGCGGCGGAACGGGAGGCTGTACGCCCCCCATGATAGGAGGGGCCTGCCTCAGAGCATGGGGCTGCACTAAACGAAACGAGGCGGGCCGAGGCCCATAGGGTCGCGGAGCATGCACCCCCAACGGGGGAGCGAAACCCGTGGCCCTGTTTCGGGCAGTCGAAGGTCGTCGTCGGTTTTAGTGGGTAGGCTGGGGCGCAACTTACCATCTCCACGCGCCCCGGAGTCCCACATAACCCGGCCAGTCCCCAAAGGCCGGGTATCCATGAGGATTTTCGACAAAAAAAAAAGCGTTATAGTATAGTTATAGTAGTTTTACAAAACGTGTAAATCTACTTCAAAAACAAAACAAAAACTAAATAGCGAATAAAAACTAAGTAAAAAACAATAATAATTAGCATCGGCGTTAATTAGGATTTATCTACACAGTGACATAAACTGGCGATAAGCTGTATGTCCTATACCTATATTTTTTAGTATGATTTAATGATAATTTCTTATTTCGGAATATTCATTAAAAGCTAGTTTTCATAAGTGTTGATAAAATATTTGGTAAAGGAGTATTTTGAAATAAATTTGTGTCAAAATGCAATCTGCTGTTTGAGGCATATTAATATGTATTTTAAGGATAACAAAAAAACAACAATTACCAATTACTTTACAAAGATTTATTTACAGATGCTTCTTTTCTGAGCTATAAAATAAATTAAGAAATCACATTTTGTTTTGGATGTTAAACTATGCGTTTACAAGTGTGCATTAAAGAAGTCCATGAACGCAGTAGCCCGAGCATATACTGCAGGTAATCCAGAGTCGCAACCGAGGGTAGACACGAAAGATGACACACCAATCTGAAAAAAAACCGTCCTCTCATTATTTTAATAGGTAATGATCGCGTTAGAAATAGCATTTGATTTTAGCGTTTGAATAAATTGTATTTGTATGTATTTTATCTTTGTTTATAAAAAATATGTACCCAACGAAGTTATATCTTCAGGAATAGCTAGCCTGGATTGACTGTCGCTTCATTTTTATCTTCTTGGATAATATTTACCGATTAGGCAAAGGAGAATGTGTGTAAGATCTGTGCCCTAAACTTGCTTATTCACTAGGGTAGTAGAATCAAATTCTACCACACCAATTTCGGCAGTTTAGCAACTTCCTAATATTAGGTATAGTGTCAGTTTTGACTTGTAGACAGATTTACACAGGATCAGTAGCTGTCGCCAGTGCTGGCGCCGGAAAGTGACTAATACGATTTACACGCAAGCCAGTATTTCGTCAGTAGTCGAGGGTATTTCTTGAAATCAATTTACACGATTGCAGTGCCAGGTCAGCACTGACTCGGCAGTGCACTGACGTTAGTTACTGACTCAATGTAAATTTGCCATAAGACTTGGCAAAAAGCTTTAACTTTTTAACTTTAGCAGATAAATTGCCGGGTTGGGGCTCAGGAGATCGCTCTTTAGTCAATTCGTATGAAATATCTAAGTAAAATGTGTCTAGTGAAAATTAGTCTTGGTGATGTTTTTTAATATAAAATAGGCTCACGTTAAACGCTTATGTTGGTACACATTTGCCTAAAAGGTGTCTGTTCACTTTACCCAGAAAAACGCGATCGTTTCTGAGGCCTTAACCAAGCCATACCCGTGTGTAATTTAGGTGACATAATAATCTCTGAGACATTTAAAATAAAAATGAAAACCTCAAAATACAAAAGCTAATTCAGTCAGTTAGTCAATTTTTTCATATAATACTGTTTAAACGGTTGACACGGTTGGCGCAGTGGTTGAGCGATCGACTGCTGCGCAGCATGTCGCGGGTTCGATTCCGCGCACGGAAGAAATATTTGTACGACCTACAAGTATTTGTTCCGGGTCTGGGTGTTTTCTATCTATAATATGTATGTATTTACAAAAAAATGTATAATAAGTAGTATATCATCCATCTCGTTACCATAACACAAACATTAAGTTGCTTAACTTGGGCCGAGATGGCGTTGTGTGAAATGTCCAAGGATATTTATATTTATTTTAGTGTTGGGTAGGCCGTTAGTTTTTTAGTAATGCAGAGCAACTCACAAGAACATATTGGTTGTTTCTAGTGGTGATAAGGGGACCGCCGGAATCACCCTGACAGATGTTTACACCAAGACCGCTAGTGCAAATGTTAGAGGACTGCAGGATAACGGGGAAAGCAAGTCTACAGACACTATTTTCCACCACGCTGAGCCTGACATGATTAAGCTCTCCAGATATTGATCCGCCTGTAAAAAACAAAATTAATCGGTAAACAATACAAACATTAATTGGTGTTTACAAAGTAAATTTTAATTTATAATTCACTAGCGACCCGCCCCGGCTTCGCACGGTTACAATTTATGACATTTATACCTTCCTCTTGAATCACCTTATCTATTAAAAAACCGTTTCTAAATCCGTTGCGTAGTTTTAAAGATGTTAGCATACATAGGGACGGACAGACGAAAGCGACTTTGTTTTATACTATGTACTGACGAAGGTTTATATTAATAACTGCATTATATTGTAGAGAAAATTATTCAAACTCAAACTCAAATCATTTATTTCAATTGAACCTATTTACTGGTGTTTTTGAAAAGTCAAAAGTGAAGTTAGGAATCTAGTTGCATGTTCCAAAAAGTAGATCCTATGGAGAAGAACAGGCAAGAAACTCCATGGACACTCTTTTTATCATATTTTCTGTTACAAGCATCTGATTGGGTTACATTGATTTCGTGTTTATTTATAGTAAGCTAAGATGTGAGGACAATGTAACATATTGCACAACAGAAGTGTCCAGGAGATCAATATAAAGCTATGTAGGTATGTCAATAGCAGTTAAGGGATGACCGGCCCCAACTGGCGGCACCCGATCACGAGCATGACGCATGTGCCAGCCGTCCCCCAGCTCAACCATATTTTAGGGAACCGAAGGACCCGACACACACAACACCACCAGCATGACCTTTAAGCGAGCATGACATACTCTCAACTGCTTGTTTATATGATAAGTTATATAAATACGGTGACTACATAGTGCTCACATTTACAATTCCAAACTTCTAAACAATTATACAAAATAAAATGATAAAGGTCCTGTATAATACGAAGGTCCTGTATACTCGATATAAAAAAAAAAAAAACAAAGACCAATTAGTCCTACTCAGTGGTAAAAAAAACAAGGAACATGAATATTTAATAAATCCATGATGTCAAAAATAATATTATGAGATAGGTACATGTCAATAAAAGACCTAGTGAAAGTCCGGAATTAAATAATTATTACAAAAAAGGAGTAGCAAAATATGAAGACCACATAAGACTATTTCAGTGTGGCTGCGGAGCTGGACCAGCATTTCGCCAAGCATTTTTATCATCTACATATTCATCTAATTTATAATAAGCCTGCCTACATAGTGTGCGTTTTACACATATTTTAAACTTCTTCTCGTTTAATTGAAGGATGTTGGAAGGTATTTTATTGTAAAATTTAATGCAGTTCCCCATAAATGAAGTTTGCGCTTTTGATAATCTAAATTTTGGTTGAACTAGTTTATTTCCATCTCTAGTAGTATAATGATGACGTTCGCACTGTTTACTAAATAAATGCAAATTTTTCCTAACATACATGATGTTTTCATATATGTACTGACAAGGCACTGTTAGGATGCTAATTTCTTTGAACAGATCCCTAAGGGAATCGCGACTGCGTAGATTGTAAATAGCTCTAATAGCTCTTTTCTGCAGAATGAAGATTGATTCAATGTCTGCAGCACGTCCCCATAGCAGAATACCATAAGACATGATACTGTGGAAGTAACTAAAGTACACCAGTCGTGCAGTGTCTATGTCTGTTAATTGGCGGACTTTCCGAACAGCATACGCTGCGGAACTTAGCCGCTTAGAAAGAGATGTTATTTGGGGACCCCATTGTAATCTAGAATCAAGCGTTATCCCTAAGAAAACAGTGTCCTCTACTAAATCCAATTTATCATTATTCAATACCACATCACACTCACTATGTTTAACATTAGGTAAAGTAAATCTTATACATTTTGTTTTATTCCCATTTAATACTAAATTATTCGCAGTGAACCAACCATGTACTTGATTAATAATTTTATTTATATCGTCATAGTTTTTAGCACGTCTATCTACTTTAAAAATAAGTGAGGTATCGTCAGCAAACAAGACTATCTTGGGTTGATTATGCAATGAATGGGGAAGGTCATTAATGTAAACTAGAAAGAGAAACGGGCCTAATATAGAACCCTGTGGCACGCCCATTATTACGTTTGAGCTCATTGAATTGACACCGTTTATCTGAACCTGCTGCTGTCTATCACTCAGATATGATTTAACTATACAAATGGCCTGCTTACAAAAGCCGTAATGTTCAAGTTTGAGGAGCAGCGTTTCATGATTTACACAATCAAATGCTTTCGAGAGGTCGCAAAAGATCCCAAGAGCATCATGTGCTTCCTCCCAGGCTGTAAAAATATGCTTTAGCAAGGACACACCGGCGTCAGTAGTGCAACGCCCTTTGGTGAAGCCGTATTGCTGATCATGCAGGATATTGTTTATGTTGAAGTGCAATAGCATTTGATTAAGCATGATCTTTTCGAAAATTTTACTGAATACTGGCAAGACCGATACCGGCCTATAATTGTTAGAATCTCTACTGTCCCCAGATTTAAAAAGTGGTATAACTTTACTATGTTTCATAAGATCAGGAAATACTCCTTGATCTACACATAAGTTAAACGTTAAAGCTAAGTAGGGAGCTAAAGTTTCAATAACAGATTGACAGGTTTTGATAGACATTCCCCACAGATCCTCAGTCAGTTTGATCTTAATATCCTTGAAAGCTTTTTTAACAGTTACATTATTTATATGTTTAAAACTAAATGCTATGGGACAGGTAGTAACATTTTCTCTGAGAAGGGCGATAGAAAGGGCAGGTGAGGAATCTAAAGTTTCTGTCGTTTTAATCGGTATATTTGTGAAGAAATCGACAAATTCCTGAGCTACGGCCTTGTCAGTATTTACAGTACCGTGACTAGTTTCTAGTGTGTAATTATTAGATGGTGTATTTTTCCTGCCAGTTTCATTATTAATAATTTTCCAAGTTGTTTTAATCTTATTATCCGATGCTTTAATTTTACTACTTATATATTTAGATTTAGCTAACCTACACACGCTTCTAAAAGTTTTTGAATAGACGGCAACATAAATACTAAAAGACTCCGTCCTAACATAAGGCTTGAGCCCATATAACTCGTACAGTTTATCTCTACTTTTCCTAATACCTGTGGTTGCCCAATCACTGAAAACAAATTTAGGGTAAGTATTTTTACTTTTTATCTTAAATATATTGCTAAACTCAGTCTGCACTACAGAAAACACATCCGAGTATAGTTTATTAGCATCGTTTATGTTTAAGTCCTGAACTTGTAATACACTACCTATAACCCTATCAAATTTCTTTAAATTACCAGGTGTTATTGGCCTATACTTTATCTGAATCTTCTGCAATGGTATCTTGGACCTAAAGGTGACAGTGAGTCCGCTATGATCAGAGGGCAGATAATTAACGACGCCTTTATGTATGAAATCACAATTACAAAAAACATTATCAATACAGGTAGCAGAGGTTGTTGTTATTCGAGTCGGCTCTAAAAATATATTGGACAGATTGAATGACTTAAAGAGGCTTAACAATCTGTTACTATTTGAATTATTTTCTAAAATATTAATATTAAAATCACCACAGATAATGACAGATTTGTTAGTTTTGATGACTTTTGCCAAAGCATCTTCCATTGTGGTCTCAAAAATAGAATAGTTTTGCATAATTGGTGGTCTGTAAACGCACACTATAACATGCTTGTCCAGCTCAACACATGATAACTCAACATTGTGTTCAACCGATAGACTAACTATATCCTTCCGTTGTTTACATTTAATGCCATTTCTATTTAATATTAGGGTACCTCCATGTAACATGGATTTTCGATTAAAACAACTGGCCACACTGTAATTTTCTAAATTAATTATCATTTGTTCCTCCCTAAGCCAATGTTCACTTATACAAATTATGTCATACTGTGTTTTCTCTAATAACATTTCCATTTCTAATAATTTTGAAGAAAAACCTTGAATATTTTGATACAATAGCTTAATGGTCTTCTGCTTAACCCCTATGGAACAATTAGATTGCTGTAAGCTAGAGGATACATAGTTATGTATAGTTCCAGTAAAGTTATCCTCTATTGTCTTGCTGACTAGTTTAAATGGATATCCGGAGCAAATCTCTGAACTTTGTTTTCACTAGTAAGCAAGTACCTACTTATTTCCTATGCCTAGACTCAAAGTCTGAGATCCCTCCTTCGTCGAAGTCCTAACTAACCTAACATTAGTAATATTACTAGGGGGTGTAAAAAATAAAGAAGAAGTCATACTATTTATGACAGAGTTAATATTAAAAGCTAATAGCGAAGCTATTTTACGTCTAATTGTATTTGGGAGGTGTAAACTCTTCCCAGTCACTGTCAGCTTATCTACAAAACTATTAGTGTCAAAAAATAAAAGCTTATCGCTGTGGTGACTAACTAAGAAATGTACGAGTATGTGATTATTTAACATATATATGTGGTTATTTTGACTCTCAGTTAAATATTCAAAGTATGGGAATGCACACAAAATAATTTTATTACAATTAAGTTGTAATAAATGCTCAACACTATCAGTGACATGTTTTTTACTAACATTTAAACTATTACCTATAATTATAGTTAAATTTGTAGAAGATGTAAACTTATTTTTAATTATATTTGACATAATTTGATTATATGAAGCTCCAGGCATACAACAATTATGAATTGAATGACTCAGGCTATTACTCAATAATGGTCCAAAACCCTTACCTATGTCATCAGAAAACAATATAGATTGATAACTGTTTATTGCTTGTGTTGGTATCTCCTGTGTAATATTAGATTCAGGCAAGGAGATGGAGGTGTTAATATCATTAGAAACCCTATTACAAACACATTGTGATTTTAATGTAAGCGAATCAACTCGGTCAGCATTATTGATATACAAAAAACCAATTGTTTATCAACCAGTTTGGGTTTTTTGTATATCAATGAGAAAAACTGATATAGGTTCATCATTGCACCTGGGAGGAGCCGGGGCGGGTCGCTAGTCTATATTATATATCTTACCTTGGCTTGTCAAACCAAAACCAATCGCAATAGCTGACTCTCCGGCGTAATTTTCAAACAATGCACTGCCAGTTGGCAAAGCAATTGGCGCAATGCTATCTGTAATAAAAAAACGAATTTATTAAATATCTGCTTTAAAGGGGAAATATTCTAAAACAAATAATTATATTTGCATCTAGGGATCAGTGTTACATTCGTTTCGCATTTCTGGTAAAAATATTGATAAACTATATTAAACACATAATAATTGTGAAACGGAATTTTGGTTTACAGACGATACGATAGTGTGTTATTGTTTTATTCCATGGCAATGACAAATTAGTCGTCTAAAGCTAATAAGCAATAAGTAACATAAAGCGTACTCGAGATAAGTATTAAATTTACCTTCATCGGATAATAGGCCCGGCCCATCCTTAGGTTAATAGATTGACTATATAGTAAAAATCAAAGCTATCTCAACAAAACATATTTACTAATGCAATTACGTTTAGACAACAAATTTATGGATGTTTGACAATTGATCTTTTACATAATATGTATATGACGTCAACTTACTCGAGAACGATACAGTGGGAATGTACAAGACCCCCACGTCATTTCTAGCTAGAAAGACATTGAAGTTGGGATGCACGGCCATTGCACTGGTCTGGACACGGGTTCCTCCACTGAAGAGGAATGTAGAGCCTAACACGACAGTAAAACGCCAAACTTGGTGAGTGCCGTCATACCAGCAGTGAGCGGCGGTGATAGCACGATCTTGGGTGATGAGGGAAGCCCCGCAGACGGTAACACCTTCTAATCCAACGACTTCACCAAGTAGTCCAGCCTAATGAAATTTTTAATTCAGTAAAAATTATAACATTTATTTGATTCTGTTGGTTAAGGTAATAAAAACTTAGATAGATAGTGCACTATTTATTGATAACCCATGTAATGCTGGCTCTTCAGTTCGCTATTCAAATGCACGCATTATGTCATATTTGAAATTAACAGCCATGTATAGATGGGTCTAATGTAAAAAAAGTCTTTAATAAATAGCAAGCATACGAATTGCGAACACGAATGGGTCAAAAATTACGAACCAAACCACAGAATAGATATGATTTAGACAAGCGAACTTTGTTATATTTAATTTAAATAAAACAGTATTTAAAAAATCTAAGCCTCAAATTATTGTTTATGATATTTACTTAACTTTTTTTTGGGAAACTTAATGCTGTGGCAGATTAACACAGTAGTGTACCTTAAAAATAGTTACTGCAAGAAAAGGACAACTTCCTATAAAACTCCATGTGCACCTATCTGGCTAGCGACGCAAAATAAGCTTCAATTCTCTCATAAAAATTTAAAAGGCCCAACGTGGTAGCAAATAGTTTTAATGCTGAGATTAATGACGGTATCCACATGGTTGGAATTATCAGGTTCATAAAGACAAAAGTTAAAACAGATAATAAATATACCTGAAAGGGATATTGCCCATTTCCAGCGGGGACACCTCCGATAATTCTTGAAGTTAGGTAATCTTCTTCTGCCTTGCGAATCTTTTCCGCTTGAGGGATACCATATTTTGTTATATACCCATAGGCTGGACTTATTTCGGAAGGAATCGGTTCCGCATAAGTGAAACTTGCTAGTGCAAGCAGACCTATTACTAAGAAGTGCATTTTGAAAGCGCTAAGACATACTACTGTTTGCTTTTTCGTTTAAATAGACTGCACGAGATAACCCGATTACAAAATTACTTTGATATCAACGTAATCTAAATATTTAGTGAAACATCGTGATTAAATTAGCCGCTATTCGATAAGATTGTTTGCATTTTATTTTGTGTAGCGATTTTAGTAATCAATATCATTAACAAGCTTTGCTTAATATCGAGTGAAGTGAAACTCGGAAAGCAGAAATTACTCAGGTATTGCTTGCCAATAATATGAAACTCAATGAAAATAATAACTAATGCTTAGGGCATAGGGCACAAGCACATGATTCATAAACCTGACTCCTGACATTCAATGTATGTAGTTCTAAAATTCTCGAAAGGTACGTTGGTTAAGTACGCTTACGCTTTGGTGGCAAACAAAATGTTACTGTACTTTTGGTAACGTAATTATGAAGTAATTTTACATTTTTACCTATTCCTCCTTAAATGTCCAGGTTTATTGTTAACATCATTTGGAATTTGGTTATTCATGTAAGTATGTATAATTTTAATATTAAAATTATATACATTCTACATGCCGGTAAAATATGTTTATTCGGCAAGCAGCTTTGGACTATTTTGGTACTATAAATATTATACTGAACTATTCTCCTGCAATGCTCGGCAAACATTTTCAGTCTCCGCCTTGCACAGGGGACTGTCACTCAAGCGCTGGCATGGAACAAACCAATGATATTAGCTGCCCAATTATACTAGACCCCTGCCAACCTCACCCTTAACCCTTATAGGATTGAGAGTTATATTGCACAGGGGTCGTAGAAGCTCAATATATACTGGTTTGTCTGTTTCGTCTAAAGTCAAACTCTTTAGTTATGCTGACATTGTATTCAGATTCAATTCGCATACAGTCCTGTCAGTTAGATTATCTTCCATTTAAATAAAATTGTTGGCTTATGTCACGGTTGACGCTCGGTGGTGTTTTCATTTTCGAGACCAAACAAAAATGATGATTGTGTTAATTTTGATGTGGCAGCTTCTAAACGGATTAACCAATTTGGAATTTACGTGTATTGTATATACCTACGTATCTTGATTTTGGATCCGTTCTTAAACGTTATGTTTTGTAGCTATATGCACTGAACCTTCTGTGAAATCGGAGAATACCCGACTCAGCAGTGAAATTTTGGCATCTTTTTTTATCAGTGAGATGGTAATTCAAGGAAATGCCTTATTGGGCACCGGCTCTCGCAAACACACGACAAAACACAGTAAAACTGTTTGGCTGGACTACGACGTGAGGGTGAAAGCTAGCCGGGCGGACCATTAGATCCCACCACCAAGCGTGCTGGGTTTGTTGACTTTTGCAACACGCGTTTTTTTTCCCAGCGTGCGGTGGGGAAGTGTAATATTCTGCTCCGCCCCCATACGGGGGAAAAAGGAATCAAATCAAAACTCATTTAATCAAGTTAGCTCATTAGAGCTCTTTTGACAAGTCAAAAAATAAAATATAATAAAATTTACCATTTAAAATTAATTATTTACAATCTACCACCGGTTAAAAATGCACCTCTACAGAGAAGAGCCGGCAAGAAACTCTGTAGTTGCTCTTTTTAAATCGCCATTTTTGGGTACAAGACTGGTTATAACAGACTAGCTTTTGGGCGCGGCTTCGCTCGCGTGGCCTTCTAACCCGTGCTTATCTCGATGCATTTTTTTATGAATATAAAAGTGGTTATTGTGACTAAACTATGATAGTTAAATATGTGCTCTCGCGGACTTTTTTGTAGATTTTAATAAGACCTACAAACTCGTAGTACTTCATTTTGTTCTATTGTCAATAGTTTTTGCAGCGCACGCGTAAATAGGTTTTCGATTTTACACCTTGGGTTACAAAATCGCAATTTTCATACGGATCCCTAATTCCTTTGAAAATAAAATATAGCCTATAACTATCCTCGATAAATGGACTATCTAACACTGAAAGAATTTTTGAAATCGGACCAGTAGTTCCTGAGATTAGCGCGTTCAAACAAACAAACAAACAAACAATCAAACAAACAAACAAACAAACTCTGCAGCTTTATAATATTAGTATAGATTTGTGAGAGCAAACTCGCGCAAAAAATGCAAAGGGCCAAACATCAGCCAGATCTAGTCAACAATAGTAACCTTCTAATGCCCGAGCCAACCGACCCCCAGCAACGGCACCTGTTCACAAGCATGACGCATGACGCAATCATAAAGGTATTCTCTTATTATCATTATACTGTAAATTGCATTGTTCTACATGGATTTTAGATTCAATTAGAAGCGTTGCACAAACGCATTGACTAGTGGTGAGCTCAAACATTAATCGAATCTCGGTCTTCGGATCGGCCGATCAAGTGCACGTTAGTTCACATTACGTGGCCTCTTGATTCACTCGATACCCGCTCTCGAGTGTTCGACATACGATACAGACTCGAGATGTCTGTTACCAGTGATTGCACGATGTCAAGGGGTAACGGGGAAACGATGCAGTGTGATTTAGTTACTGAGAGCTTAGAACATTGACCAGGTAATTCTTATTTTGACACCGAGTCGTCTGTCATTTGTTTTCGATTACCTATATAGAGTCGATACAGTGTAGTCAAATATTATAACATGCCTGCTAGTTAGGCCTGTATACAAATAGCATCATTAACATAAAATAGTTTAATGCAAAGGGCCTTGTCTTGTGGCAACAAAAGGAACTTGATATTATGTAAACCCAAAGCCGCTCTATCATTTTAAAAAGAAAATGTACCCAATGAGCTAATTTTCCATGATTACTCCATGTACTTACCCAGTACGTCTTTTCCTTTCTTTATTATTGAACTAGCTTATGCACATGGCTTCGCCCGCGTGACCCTTATCTCGGCTTCGCATATGGCTTACTCAGTGATAATGTAGTAATCTTAACCGCGCTGTTCGAATTTTATTCGATTCTTTCGCTTTGTTAGTTGCCATGGCAATGGACAGTAAATTAAAAATTGTAAATAAATTACAATTTTTAATTTATAGTTGCCTACGTTTATAGTAAATTGATTTATTAGTTGCCTACAACGGCACCTATACCCAGGCTTACGTTTACTGGTAACAAACATCGAAACTTACACATTCAATATTAGTAGGTTAAAAGACATAATCTAGCGATAATCAAAAGTTTTAGTTTTTGATTTTATCGCTTTACGTGATGTTTTTATTTAGGTAATATTATCAGTTGTATATTAACTTATAATAAATACGTGACCGATAGCACAGAATGCATACCTAGTTATATGATTAAAAATCTTCAAGTAGCTTTACAATGACGTCAATACGCTTTGTTTAAAACACACCCCACATACAGGTGATTACGATACAAATAATGATCATTTTTTTTTGGTCAGTGGAAGATCTAACCAATAGTGGTATATTTTATAAAATTAGTTTTCACGATACGAACTACCAGATGCTCTACTAGATAAGTCGCGAAGAGCTGACGGCCGAAGCGTAATGCGGCTAGACCTTCCACTCGGTGGAACAAAGACCTGGTTCATCATCATCATCATTTCAGCCAAAAGACGTCCACTGCTGGACATAGGCCTCCCCCAAAGATTTCCACAAAGGCCGGTCCTGGGCCGCCCGACGCCCGCCGACCTTAATCAGGTCATCGGTCCACCGTGTGGGAGGCCTACCAGCACTGCGCTTTCCGGAACGCGGTCGCCATTCCAGGATTTTTCTGCCCCATCGGGCGTCGGTCCTGCGTGCTATGTGCCCTGCCCACTGCCACTTAAGTTTGGCAATCCTGTGGGCTATGTCGGTGACCCTGGTTTTCCTGCGTATCTCCTCATTTCTGATTCGATCTCGCAGGGAAACTCCGAGCATAGCCCTCTCCATTGCCCTTTGGGTGACTTTGAGCCTTCTGATGGAGCCCATAGTGAGCGACCACGTCTCTGTTCCATAAGTCATCACTGGCAACACACATTGGTTGAAGACTTTTGTCTTCAGACACTGTGGTATTGGGGACGAGAAGATCTTTCGCAGCTTCCCAAACGCTGCCCAGCCGAGTTGTATTATACTTAAAAACGATAATAAAAGACCTGGTTAGGTCACCTAAACTGACGAATGCAGGTGGCTCAGAACTGGCCTTCGTGGATATTCACGGGGGCCAATATCCAGCAGTGAAAGAAAGTGTTTATTCGAAGTTATACTAAATACAGCCTGGAGAAAAAAAAGAAGCGACGTGCAATGTGGTAACTCCGAACGATACCCCACTCCGAAATGATGATGTAGTTGGTGAAAAACACAGTTGGACCAGATTTGTTCAAAGGTAGTATAAATAATATCTGAAGTGAATCTGAACCAACAGCCTGCCAAGAATCTGTCAAATTAAAAGTTTCCATCACAATAAACCTCAAGGGTAAAGCAACTTTGGTGGCTGACAAAACTATTTATCATCATTCATTAGGTCTCTGATGGATTAAGCGCGTGTCTCTCCTGTGGCCGGATTAGTAGAAGGGCTTAAGTTGAAGGGTTGGGGCTCGAACTTTGATGTTCATGTTGTTAGTGCGTTGTAGTGATAGTGATGTGCTTATTTAGAATTTAGTGATTTGTTTTTCTTTAACATGTTAGTGAAACCAAATCAAGAGACTTCGCCGCGACGACCATTCCAGCTCCATATCACCGTTTATTATTATTTTGATAATACAATATGTTTTACGTTTTCAAGTATTCAGCAAGCCACATATCATTTCGAAAAATAATTAAAACTATTGATTGACTCCTTACTATTTTCAACAAACTTAGTTATGGGAAATACTTTATATTTGATATTAATTGGATACTTACAATAATTTGATGTCTATCTGTGGAACTCCCCAAGTTTAAAAGCTATTGAATGTATTCATACAGTGCTATTTACCACAGGATACAGTGTGTCAGCCCATGAATGAAGTGAGTCGGGCCTCCTCCAAATTCATGGAGGGAAATTAGCCTACTGTGCCACCCTGGCAAGACGGGATGTGCTGCTGTGCTGAAAACTTGAAACAAGCCCTGTAGTTTGTATCAAGTTTTCCTTCTCTTGCGGCTACTGCACTTGCGTTCCCTAAGTCGCCTCTTACGACACCCTCGGGATGGTATGGGTTGGTCACACTGCGTATTCTAAATGAAATGACTGACGTGTTATTATTTATTGATCGTACTTACTCTTGGACGAGGTACAATGCCGTAGTTGATATAATTGTTTACAAATCACTACATAGTTTATAACAAAGTCGCTGTCGTCTGTCCGTCCCTATGTATGCTTAAATCTTTAAAACTACGCAACGGATTTTGAAGCGGTTTTTTTAATATATAGAATGATTCAAGAGAAAGGTTTTTAAGTATAATACATGCAAAATATTGTAGAGAAATACAGATAAATTTTGATTTTTATCATTGCACCCGTGCGAAGCCGGAGCGGGTCGCTAGTACAATATAAAAAGTCATCACAATTCATGGTGTATCTACGAGAAAAATGTACTTAGCCACTACTTGTGTAATACAATAATAGTTTATACTAGTAGTAGTGTAGTTTAAGTACCTAATTTATGGTAAATAACTCATAGATTTCATGTTGTGGTCAAACCTGTAGTTTTATTTACTCTTTACTTAAAATAATGTTGTTTTTTTAATCAATATACGTTTTAGGATTGAATTTTCCCTGGCCTATCGCTTATTAGTGGTACCAGATATTTTCCCAAGAGTGATTCATGCGGTAAGTCGGTGAACCTCGAACTAAACTCCGCTAATGGACAATGGACTTGAACTATAAGAGCGAGCCCAGAGAGCTTTGGATTCCCTGGAGACTTGAGAAACTTAGAAAGAAGAGAGTAATCTGTTGCTCTCTGATGGTTGCAATTGTAGCTAGGAATTGGTTATTAGGGAAACGTCTATGTTATAGTCCAAAATGGATTAGAATAAAAGGAAATTTCCAAATGCAGTGTTGAAAGTTTGCCTTTAGGTAACTGTTACATTCCACTCTGCCGATAGCAAGGTCAAAAGGTCAAACATTTGTTCTAAGAAATTGTTATTATTTTTGAGACACTCGACATTCGAATATTTTGTAACTATGATTTTACTATATTTCAGGACTGCAGTTGCAAAACCTTAAGATGCCAGTTATTAATAATTCAGCCGTTTATATATTAAAATAGAGATGAGGATTTTGGCTGACCTGCCGTCTCCGTCCTTGTGATTGGGGGGGGGGGGGGTGGTTACTAACTTACCACGGACGGATTCAGAATGCACAGTGTCACCACTGCGCTTCATCCTGGGGGTGTGGTAGCCGCAAGAGAAGGAAAACTTGATATGGAACCCTGTGCCAACCCGTCTGGCCAGCGTGGCACAGTAGGGTAATTAGTTAATTACCCTCCATGTAGTGTCATTTGTTGGTTTGAGAAGTGATACCGCTTAACTCAGATATTTGAAGAACGATTCCTATATTTGCACTAAATATTAAAAATAAAACCTTTTGAAATGAATACCTAGTTCATCTGTCACTTTCAGAATTATAAAGTTAGAAGAATCAACAAAAAATACGGTGATATAAACCCTGATTTAAAACAATATGCGCCATGATGGGTTTAAATGCAAGTGATATTAATGCTCTTCGATTGCTTCATTTATCGGACGTCAAAATAAAGGTTTATGCGTTGCAGAAGCCCTGGACTCGATAATGACGATGAAATACCGTGGGCTTAATGGCATAATGTAAAAACGAAGTTTCGTGAAAAATATATCCTCTCGCACATCATAAATAAATCGATTATAACCTTAATAAATATCTACTGCGATTTAATTTTTTATGAGCTTATTATTCTTTGTTATGGTATGAAAATGGCTGGTTTTTCTGATTTACAGTGACAATATAATAAAATACGCAGTTAATCTGCAGGTTAGTAACGTCGGGATGAGCTGGATGTGGGATGGGTGCGTTCTTCGAAGGACACGTAAAACCATCTGCCGTTCTTACATGTAGGAGTATGATAGATAATACACGTACTGTAGGCGACGCATCACACAGTCCGTACAGCGCTCAGTCGCCAACAGGCAACCATCGTGTCAATACCGTGTTTCATTTAATGCACATCCCTTACAATAGTGTTTGGTTTTCGAGCCAAATCTGAACTAGTAAAAAGATGTTTCACAGTCCACAAAAAGATAAATCAAGGTTAATTTCGAAGGATTATTATAAGTTAACTGAACGATTAGAGTGTGCATCAGAAAAAGTGCTTTCAAGTATCAAACCGGTGGACGCGATGCAGCCATCTTGTAGCCGTGTTTCGCTCCCCGTTATGCAAGATATGGAGCGACGTTTAAACCCGTGCAAACTGCCATCTTCGGTAAAAGCTGAAACTGTGAGTAGCAAGAGGTCGTCATCCTCACAAGCTAAACGAAAGCAGCTAGAACTGGAAGCAGCACGCAGAAAGGCCGAAATACAGTTACAATTAATTGATAAGGAACTGGAAGCCAATTTAGCTATGATTGACGATGAAGATACTGGTGAGGTGAATCAAGCCCAGTCGAACGTTGCAGAGTGGTTGGAGAAGAGTGATGTTCAGCCGTCACGTACTGATATACCTGAGGCGGCAGCAGAGGGGACGACAGAAGTTTCACGTGCAGCTTATGACCATAAATCAAGCCGTGAACCCGTTAATCCACCCGTTGACAGCATTCTCCAACTAGCTCACGCCCTTAAGGACATCGTGGTGTCTAATTCGACACAACAGGAACAGCGATTGCTTAGTCGTCTATCGACGCCGAGAGAATTACCAATATTTAGTGGTGAATGTGTGGAGTGGTTACATTTTAAAAGCGCTTATTTGGAGTCCAGCCGCATTTGCCAATTTACCGATCCAGAGAATATTTGGAGACTACGCAAGGCACTACGAGGAGAAGCTCGCGAAGCAGTGACAGAATTACTCTTGGGAAACACTTCGCCAGCAGAAATAATCACCGCCTTGGAGCAGAGGTTTGGACGACCAGATCTAATCATTCACAACATTTTAACACGATTAAGAAAATTAAATCCATTGCCTACCAACTACCAACAAGAAATTATTAACTTTTCACTCAAAATTAATAACTGCATAGCCACATTAAGACAAATGAATCAAATGGATTACCTAAGAAGCCCTGAGTTAGTGACTACCCTGTCTGCGAAGCTACCTAGCACCCTAGTGGCTAAATGGACGGATTATGCATATAGCAACAATTTTATGTCTAACGAAGTGCCTAAAATTGAATTGCTGTCGTCATTTCTAAAGCGCGAAGCTGAAATGGTCGCAGTTCTCGGATTATCGCAACTGCAAGAACGAAAACCCGAACAAAGGAATACATCATATCGACGCGAGGATCATCGTAAGTACTATACCGATGTACATCACAGTAAGCAAGTATACGCTATTCAACACACTAAAGTAATCCCGTGCATGTTTTGCAAAAGGTCTACCCACTTATTGCCTGAGTGTCGTGCATTTAAACGAGCTATGCGCAGAGACCGTTGGAGATTTGTAAAAATGAGTGGCCTATGCTTTCGCTGTTTGCTTGATAAGCACGAGAATCATACATGCACTGCGCCTATGTGCGATATTGATAGTTGTGGATTAAGCCACCATCGATTATTGCATTACACTGTAACAGCTGATAAGCCTAGAATATCGGCTAATGAGGAGTACCAGCATGACTCATCGCCAGGACAAGCTACGGTTGCTCATCTAGCGACAAAGCGTCAGGATCCATTCGGTGCGGAGTTCGATTCCGTACCCGAGAGCAACTCACCTTCAACAGATGTCATACTCAAGGTTGTGAAAGTGAAAGTTTACGGACCTAACGGTTGTGTTATTACTTACGCATTATTAGATGACGGTGCATCTGTGTCGTTAATTGATAAAAGCTTGGTGCAAGAATTAGGTTTGCATTGTATTCAGTCAAATCCAATTAGATTAATAGATGCATTTGGTATAGAGATTTATCAATCTGACGCACCAAAAATCTGTACCCAAATTTGTAATTATAATGATAATTCCAATAGCTATAATATTACATTAAGACAAATTGATAGCTTGAATTTGCCGCAACAAAATCTTAGTGCTATAAAAAATGTAAAATGTGAACGTCTTGAACATATTAAAAATGTAGCCTGTACCGAATGTGTGATGCCTCGTTTGCTAATTGGAGAAGATAATTATTTTCTTTTAGCGCCTTTAGAAATCATACATGGAGATAAAGAGTCACTTTATGCCAGTCGTTGTCGTTTAGGATGGTGTATTCACGGAAGTTTCGGTCGCACTCACTCCTCCGTAAGTAAGCCTAATTTACTTATATCTCAGACAGATATTGATGAATGCAAGCATTTAGATGCACTGGTAAGAAGTTCATTTGAGTTTGATGCTATAGGAATCTCGACTTTACGGCGGGAGAATACGGCTCATTTGCGCGCAGTGCAAATCCTCAATGAAACTGCACGCAACATTGGAAGTCAATGGGAGGTTGGTTTACCATTTACTAAACATATTACTTCTTTACCTAACAGTTATAATTATGCTTTATCTAGCTTACACAGGTTAATGTCTAGGTTCCAAAAGGATAACGCATTTGCAATACGCTACAACAGGGAGATGCACAAGTTGTTTGAAAATGGCTATGCTCGAGAACTTAAAGGTAATGAACTCTCAGGTAGTCCCGTTTGGTATCTCTCTCATTTTGGCGTACAGAATCCTAACAAACCGGAGAAGCTACGATTGGTGTTTAACGGCGCTGGTAAGGTCGATGGTGTCAGTTTGAATGATATTTTACTCACCGGTCCCGATTTATATAATTCTCTATTAGGTATCATGCTACGTTTTCGCGAGAATAAATATGTAATTATAGGAGATATAAAGGATATGTTTCTCCGTATCAAAATTCGCTCAGAGGATCAGAATTTCTTAAGATTTTTGTGGCAAGAAAATTTGGATAGTCCTGTTAAAACTTGTGCCATGACCAGTCTTATATTTGGGGCTACCAGTTCACCATTTATAGCACAATACATTAAAAACAAGAACGCGTTAATGTTCGAGGACTTATATCCTGAAGCTGTAGATGTAATTGTCAATAATCATTATATGGACGATTGCCTCTATTCATGTGACAGCGAAGATAAGGCGGTAAAATTAATCAATGAAATAACAACTATTCATAGTAAGGGAGGTTTCGAGATAACCAGGTGGCTGAGTAATAGCAAACCGGTTTTACAGAATATTCCACACAATGCGCTCGCACGATCGGCCGTGCAGTTTAAACATGGAGCTACGAATACAGGTGAGCGCACTCTAGGATTGATGTGGTATCCGTGCGAAGATGCTTTCGGATTTAAATTCACGTTTAATCGTAGGGATACATCTGAAACTATTTTACATGACAGTGAACCTCCTACCAAGGCTATGATGTTAAGTATAATCATGTCTATCTATGACATTCATGGTTTTATTTCCCCCTTCTTAATAAAGGGTAAGATTATTTTTCAAGACGTCCATCGATCTGGAATAGGTTGGAAATGCCGCATCCAACCAAAGGAGCACAGTGCTTGGCTTTCGTGGCTCGATGATCTTAAGCAGCTACACTCATTACGCATTCCTAGATGTTATTTGAATTCAGGTGAGTGGAAAACAAATAATTTAGATATGGGAGCATGCCAGGACACAAATTTAAAGGAAGTTCAGCTTCATATATTCTGTGATGGATCACCAAAGGCTTATGCCGCAGTGGCTTATTGGCGCTTCACAAGGGCAGATGGTAGTATTTTAGCATGTTTTATAGCTAGTAAAAGTCGTGTCACCCCACTGCGCCCGATGTCGATACCAAGAATCGAACTTCAAGGCGCGCTTATTGGTGCCCGTCTCGCTAACACGCTGCAACGTGAGCATAAAGGTATATTGGCCACAAAGCGTTACTTTTGGTCTGATTCCAGTACAGTGTTGCAATGGATTCGTAGTGACCCGCGCAACTACAAACCCTATGTTGCCCATCGACTAGGTGAGTTGGACGAGATTTCTAAGCCTTGTGAATGGCGATATATACCCACCAGTCTTAACATAGCTGATCTCGCGACTAGAGAAAATGCACCCCCTCTCGTTTTTGATAGCATTTGGTTTAGGGGTCCTTCATTTTTATATAATTCCGAACATGAATGGCCTAAGGATAGGACATTTTCAAATCCTTCTGAGCAGGCAGTAGTTGAAGAAAGGACAGTACATATTGTTTCAAAAGTTGTAACAAGTCTACCCACGGCCAATGAAAATAATATTTCTAAGTGGACCGTGTTGTTGCGTGCCACTGCGCGCGTATTATTATTTATTGGAAAATGTCGACATGAGAGTATACAGCTAGATGCCTCATTAATAAAAAGAGCTGAGGATTTAGTGATAAAAAAATCCCAGACTGACTCATTTAGCGATGAAATAAGTTGTTTAAATCATAATAAACCGCTGCCTCGCAATAGTCGCTTATTACAGTTAACGCCATACCTTGATAAAACCGGTATTTTAAGACTGGGGGGACGTATTGATAAGGTGGCAGGTGTAGAATCTCTCACAACTAGACCCGTTATCCTAGATGGCCAGCATCAGATTACGCAGTTGTTGGTGGACTACCATCATCGCCAAGCGATGCACGGAGCAAACGAGTTAGTCGTGAATGAGCTGCGACAACGCTACTGGATTATCAACCTGAGACCCACTGTACGTAAGATAGCATCCAGATGTTTGTTTTGTAGATTTCGCCGAGCAAAGCCATGCCCTCAACGGATGGCGGATTTACCAGCGGCTAGACTACAGCATCACCGACCCCCCTTCTGGTGCACTGGACTTGACATTTTTGGGCCAATGGAGGTCACTGTTGGTCGTAGTCGCCAAAAGAGGTATGGTATGATTTTTACATGTCTCACTATCAGAGCCATACATATTGAAGTCACGGAAGACCTAACCTGTGACTCGACTATAATGGCTTTACGACGAATGTCAGCTCGAAGAAGGCAACCCGCCATAATTTATTCAGATAATGGCACCAATCTACGAGCGGCAAATACTGAGCTACAGAGGAGTTGGGCTCAGTTAAATGAAGAGGCCCTACTGGAGTATGGTTCGTCCAAAGGTATAGATTGGAGGTTTATTCCACCAGGTGCCCCGGAAATGGGAGGAGCCTGGGAGCGAATGATCCGAACAGTGAAGGTGGCTCTCAAGGTAATCATGAAGGAACGCGCACCACGCCCGGTCGTTTTGGCTACATTGCTGGCTGAGGTGGAAGTTTTAGTGAACAGCCGCCCCATTACCCATGTATCTTCTGACCCAAATTACCCTGAAGCTCTTACCCCTAACCACTTTCTGATAGGTTCATCTTCAAATGTATCGAGTTATGGTAAGTACAACAATGATGATTTGTCTTTACGTAAACGCTGGCGCGTCGCTCAACGTCTAACAGACATGTTTTGGGCACGTTGGACTAAGGAGTATCTGCCGACCTTGCTACCTCGTTCAAAGTGGACAGCCGAAGCAAAGCCACTGCAGGTAGGTGACTACGTAATTATAATAGACCCTAGTCTGGATCGGGGTTGCTGGAGACATGGAGTAGTGAGCGCGACCCACGCCGGCTCCGATAACAGGGTTCGCGTCGTCGATATTCGCACGCGCACAGGTGTCCTCCGTCGCCCTGTAACTCGCGTCGCCCTTCTTGAGCCAACGGATGGTAGTGCTTACCGTAAGCACTAAGGTGGCAGATTGTAGGCGACGCATCACACAGTCCGTACAGCGCTCAGTCGCCAACAGGCAACCATCGTGTCAATACCGTGTTTCATTTAATGCACATCCCTTACACGTACAATACGGTAGTTAAAGGGATAGATCCTTATAACTACCGTATTCGTGTATTAAGCAGGGCCTAGCTGCAGTGGAAATGTAGATCTACATTTCCACTGCAGCTAGGCCCTGCTTCCAGCATTTCCAAGGTCGGTGGTACCTGGCGGAGCGGTTCAGAGCGGGGAGGAGGAGGTGACGTTACGCCCACCTCTGGTCCCCGCCATAGAGGTCTGTCGTGGGCCTGGTAACCCGTCACCAATGATAGGCTCATTGACTGAGGTAGTGCCCGTTACCGGAGCCGTCCTCCGGCAGCCCGTTTCCGCATGGCGGGCAACCCATCGGGGCGTCACAGAGGAATAGATATGTTCTCGCGAACTGACGCGACCCAAATGTAACGTGGGTGTATACGAGGGTTTAAGTGGGGCGGCGGTATGCATCAAGCATCAATCATTAAGTATTTTTTAATACAGTTGCTCAAAAAGTGGCGTATTGCAGGGACGTATAGCGTTCGGGAAGTGGGCTATTACACACTCGTGGTTTTTTTTTACCATTCTCGCACTAGTGCGTTCTCTTTCCCAACTGTCAAAATAATGTATATCAAAAGGAAAAACCAACCATGAAGCTTTTACTAAAAAAAATCATAGAAGTTTTTATGATTCATGCAAATACGTATATTTCTAAAAAGAAACTACTTACTAGTTAATTTGTTTCAATATCAGATTTAATGATTTGATTGAGTGAGTTAGGTTAGGTTTCATTTCATTTCGTTAAATTTCATTTTAATTTCATATCAATAAAAAAAATCTACTGAAGACTTGGCTGTATGGGCATAGTTGCTTTTGCCTACTAGAATGGGTGGAGGAAAAAAATCTGTGCTTATATTCTACGGTTGGCGCCATTTTTTTTATATGTCATAAATGATTAGTTAGTTGAGTTTATTGTATTTTTATTATTTTATAATATTGCTTAATTTATTCGTAACTGTATTAAAAATAGTCGTTCAGTACACGTGCGGAACCGTCATTGCAACTTGTTCCGACTGTCAACATTTTGTCGGAACTCTTTGCAATGACAGCCTTTCCGCACTTGTAATGAAATATACTATTCCCAGCGATACCAAAAAGGGAAAACTTGATACAAACCCTGTGCCAACCCGTCTTGCCAGCGAGGCGAAGTAGGCTAATTTCCCTCCATGAATTTGGAGGAGGCCTGACTCAGTAACTTTTACCCCCAGAGTTTTTTCAGGACTCAACTTATTTTCATGGAACATATTATTTTGTAATGTGCACGTGATGCACTTTCATTTGAGACCCCACTCGATTATATTTGCAGACTTTCGGTTATTCTTCCCCACTTTCACCCCACATAACTTTTAAATGAGTCAACCGATTTTCATCAAACATGTCTAAGAACACTCGCCCGTAACTCAGCTGTCATACAAAAAAAACTGTATTGAAATCGCTTCATCCGTTCGCGAGCTACGGAGTCACATACAGACAGGCAGACAGACACGTCAAACTTATAACACCCCTCTTTTTGCGTCGGGGGTTAAAAAGTCTTCCTTCCGTTACGGCTAGGTTATGTGCCCTGTCATTTTCTTTTGTCGGCTCTTACGATACCCTCAGAATCGCACGGTGTGTTGGCACTATGTATTCTAAATCCGTCACTGCACGAAATATAGTGCACACACATACTGCTTCTTTTGATTAGTTCTATACCCTCACTTTGGATGGCCATAGGATTTTTGTTACAAGCTGTATAATCTAATATGTAACACATTATTCATACACATTTGCTATAAAGGCATACGTGCTATATTCCATTAGGCGAATACAAGTTGGTAATGACAACCTAGTTTTGAAGGCAAATTGTTTAATGCAATTGCCATGCACTGGCCTGAGTTAACAGTTGTTATAAAACGTTGTTTCGATGCATAAACGAGCCTTAAATTAGGCCGTTGTTATATGAAATCGATTAATAAATAACATAATTAAAAAAACACGCCTATCTATCTATCTAAGTTAAAATCTGGGAAATCTAGTTTATTTTGGTTATTTATTTATTATTCAAGTGTTCGAGTTATTAGTGATTGAAGTAAGTGATGAAGATTATTTAGTGGACTGTATGTATGTTTCAATGAAATGCTGCTTTTAATTAACGATTTATTCAAGTCATGCATTCAGTAGAAAACATATTAAAATCAAATGTTTAACTGTTGTTTAAATGTTTAAAATTAAGCGGAAACCGGCTAAATTCGAACTGAGGAAGCCTGACCTAAGAGAAGATTGCATATGGGCCAAGATGATGATGATAAAATATTTAAAATATTGATTAATTTTCATACAACATATTTTTATACCAATTTATTCAAATCGTATTTCATAAAAGTAGAATTGATAAATTGAATAACTGAAAGTGGCAATATGCTACCAATATAAATAAGAATACATTACGATAAGATCCCTAAAGAAATAAATCTAAAAGTTACTCCACAAATGCAAGGAACAACCAATACGCGAAGCTCATTCGATGTTTGTGAAAGCGCGGGCTCCTCGCATGACTGGATGTACCCGAAACAGCACTTACTGGTATAATTTTCAATGAGTAATGGTCGCTGGCAAGGAAACCGACCTAGGTCAACGCATTACTGACCGGAGTAGTCACTTCCCGTCACGAACAAGGATGCAATGGAGTCGACAATGCATGTTATGATTCCGGTATTATTCAACAGCCTAGATAACTTTACGGGTATTATTGTTGGTTTGGAATGCAGATATTTCCTGCTTTGTGATAGGCACAATGGGAAATATTGTAGTAGTTATATAGTAGTGGTTTATTTCCATGGTTTGTACGTGTCGTATTACAGTAATTTGTTCTTAAACTAAATAGTTTAAGTATAAACAAGAAATGACAAGCTCTCTGAGTTTCTTCCCAGTTCTTTTCAGCAGTAGTCGCATTCCGAACTGGTGGTAATAATCCCAGTAACTGTTCGAATTCTTAGCTGTGTATAATGTTCATTATTATGTTTACAATTTGTAAATGTCCATTGAGTCCTATGCAAAATAAACTATTATAATTTATAATAACCTGTACCACCTTGAGAGCGAAGAGGCGACTACAGAAACGCGAGAGGCAGATCACCTAGCCGAAAGAGAAGGAAACCTTGATACTAACTCTGTGCCAAATTGGCACAGGGTTGGCAACCCATCTTGACAGCGTGGCACAGTAGTCCTGGGAGGAGGCTGACTCAGTAGTGGGCCATCGACTGAAACAACGATGACTAAAACGTATTCAAAAGAAAAGCTGCCAATTTCACAATACGTCAATCATAATATCTAAGGACTTAAAAAAGTACGTAGGCAGTCAAAAGCTGAATCGTGTATCTGTCTGCTGGTTTGTCTATTTGGAAGATTTGAAAGATGTTGACACCATAACTTGCACGGACTGATATCTTATGGAAGAGCTAAGGCAAAGTATTTGCAAAGTCCACGCAGACCTTACTGTCGGTGAAGTTGTTGTAATATATAGGTAGTTTCTAATGGTTTCAAAAATATAGTCTCACACAATAAAATGTACATGAACTGCACTAATTCTATTCCATAGGTTTTTGTTCCAAGTGTTCTCCTAACTTGTGTGCCCAAAGATCGCTCACGCTTATCTCGATTTGTAAACATTGTGATGACATATAGGCTAATGGTCTACAAGATAGTAGGGATGGCCCTCGGGGAAACGGCTACTTGGGTAATGAAGTGAAATGAAAAACTAATAGTTTTAGTTCCGCCACGACATGCTCGCATAGATAAGAGAAGAAAATTAATACGTATCTTTTGTTGATTTTGACACAAAGCGTTATTCTTAGACTCTTAGAGTGAAAATAGCTCAAACAGAAACCATTATAACTCCGCGTTTAGATATCGCTTTATAGTTAATTAGGTATGTGAAAAAAAAAAAACATAATATCCCTATAATTTTAGTACGTAAGAGAATATTGTTAATTAATACGGATGTACGACGTATTTTAATTATTAGATATTTTTTATTTATTCGAATGGCAGCACTGAGTCTACTCCATACACATCGTCAAGCTGGCAGATTGACAGGTTGACTGAAACAACACAATGCGATTAGTAATCCATTGAAATCCGCGACAAGTATGTTTTTATTTAACTATTTTTGTAATAGCCATCTTAGCCAGGTTGTGGCACTTTTACACTATTAGTAGAAGTCACTTCTCTCAAAACTCGTCAAACTCAAAAGGAACTTTATTTAAGTAGGTTTTACCACAAAATTATTATAAATCGCATATGGTAAACGACCATTATCATCTTTCGGCCCTTGACCCGCGCTAGGTGGTAGTCACCATACACGTCTATCGGACTTCTTATCTACATTCACACCTGGCTTAAAGATTTCCTCCTTCTCATAATCCATTTATTTTAGTCTCCCACAACCCTTGGGCCAACCCAAATTCATACTACAAACTACCACCGGCTTGGAATGCTGCTCAACAGCCGGAAAGAAAGGCGGTAGTTGCTTTTTTCAAATTACAGGTTTGTTTACAAAAAGCACTAAACAACATGAGCTGTGAGTGCAAGTTCCCCAGATGAAAGATTTATCCTTTGAAATATGGAAGATTTCCGCATATAAACACTTATTTACCAAGCAGCTCAAGCTTAACCCAAACATCATTTCTTGGTAAAACCAAAATGAGTTTTATTACCTCAGTTTTAATAAAATATCGCTCTAACACAAACAGCTAAATGCATCTTAAAGCAAACAACGTCTATCTGGCGTCTTAAGCACGTCCTCATCCAAGTGGCTTTTTGGCGTACGCTGCAATATTCGTCCGAATAAATAAAACAAGCTGAAGTCTTTAAATGCACGTGTATAAAGGAAGTTAATGTACAAAGCTGTAGTGAAAATCCCGGCTCATGTTGGTGTAGTCTCTATAGTCTTTAATCTCTACTGTTTCAATTGTGTTGGTGCTAAATTGCAAGCGGAAAGCGATTTAGTTGAGGTTGCACCAACAAACCAAACAACAACAAATTTTGCACCAACACATGCCACCTGCCTTGTGGGTCGGGCAAGTGTCTTTGTCTAAACTGAGTCTGGGTGGCATTAGTGTTCGTGAATTTCATGTTTGTAAACTGCCACCGCGGTACAGGCAGTGCCGGATTAAGCAAGCGCGGGGCCCGTAGCAAAGTAGGGGGCTCATAGCAATTTCTTTCAAAGAAAGAGTGGACCTCTAAAATGTCGCCTCACTTCACATCTTAATAATACGCTCAGGCATAATATGCGAAGGCCCCTTTCACGCGGGGTCCGTAGCCATTGCTACGCTTGCTACGTGGTTAATCCGGCACTGGATACAGGTTATACATAGCGCAGGGGTTTTTATAAAAAAACATGATTCCTCTACCCGGAGCCCACTCAGCGTGACCCTGGGCCGATAAGGCTCCAATGGATCCCAAAAGCTTGCAAGCAAGATGGCAGCGGCAAGGCGGATGTCAACCAATCTAGGTCAACCACTTTTTTAACACCGTAAAATCATGACATGTGCCTGTTTTATATAATAAATAAATAAATATCCTTGGACATTTCACACAACACCATCTCGTCCCAAGCTAAGCAACACTTATATACATTTTTTTAATACGCTTTTATTAGCTTCGCTTGTATGTATGTATGTAACGGAATCATTGAACATAATTTTTGACCCACTTCAAAACGTCGGATTAACTCGAAATTTGGCATACTTATTAAGGACCGATGACAATTCAATATTTTAAACATTTTGACCCGTTATCATTAATAGAATAATAATAATAACGGTGATCAAGGTGGAACACCGCTCTTCGATGCAATAGCTAATAGAGATGTAAATATCATAAAGCTATTACTATATTTTTTTAGTGATTATTTAGCAATAGCTTTATGATATTTAATAAAAAATAAATTATAGTTAAAAAAAAACAAAAACACTACGCTTTTATAGAAAAGCGAACTAAAAAACTAGAAAATAAATTTTACATTTAATTAAAAATATTTAGAACTATTGATACCATGCACGCTTTTACAATAAAATCATTTTTTCTGACACAACTTTTTTAGTTAGATGTTCTATAAAAGCGTAGATTTTTAGTTTTTTTGTTAACCCGGAACGAATACTTGTATGTCGTACAAATATTTCTTCCGTGCGGGGAATCGAACCCGCGACATGCTGCGCAGCAGTCGACCGCTCAACCACTGCGCCAACCGTGTCGTCTACTAATGTGCTACATTTAATTATATCGCCGAAACGAATGACCTTAGGCCAACCCCGTTGGTATTGCACCACACAGCACTCACGCGCTGCGATTGTTCTTTTCTGGCGAGGAATTAGCAAACATTTCCAAATGCTTTTTAATACCGCACTCAGCATATCTTAACAGATTATGTATGAATGCTTTTAGCCCCGGTCTAAACAAGAGACTGACGCAAATAGGACTGACACGCAGAATACATGTGGATATGTGTTCTCTTCCTAAAAAATATATTAGGAAAACATACATACACTCTGAAACAAACATACACTATGACTTAACATTTTGAAATTACGGATTTATCGTGTTTAGGTTCGTATATGTCCGTGTGGTGACGGATTTAGAATACAGAATAACACCAACCCATTGGCGCAGTGGTTGAGCGATCGACTGCTGCGCAGCATGACGCGGGTTCGATTTCCACACGGAAGAAATATTTGTACGACCTACAAGTTTTTTTTTTCGGGTCTCGGTGTTTTCTATAATATGTATGTATTTACAAAAAATTAAAAGTAGTTTATCATCCATCTCGTTACCATAACACAAGCATTAAGTTGCTTAGCTTGGGACGAGATGGTGTCAACCAGTCTTGCCAGCGTCGCACAGTAAGTAGGCTTAATTCCCTCCATGAATTGGAAGAGACCCGACCAAAATAAGTTGTAAGCTGCGACTCGTATTCTCCGAAAGCATTTACACACCCTTGGATAGAACGTACCAGTGGTTTATCTGACATGCCACAGAACACAGGCATCTGTGGCTCAGATAGGCATCTGCGGCATATTACAGGTTCAGTGTCTGTGACCGAGCGAGATGCGGTGTAGCCAGATGTTGCGGTCACTACACGCATCGCTCAGTGACCACAGAAATTGCCAGGCACTGCAATGTGTCTCGTGGCTTGCGGTTTACATTATCACACGCAAGAAATGGTGAAGATCTATCACTGAATTGCTTTTTTTTGGGTGAACTGTGGTAAAATACCATTGGAAATGCAGGTGTAATTTTATTGTAAACTAGCTTACCCGGCAAACCTCGTACCGCCTCAGAATCAATAAATAAAAAAACGTGAGTGATAATTCCAGACAGTTTCAACTTTATTAAAATATGTGCAAACCGTAACTGCAACAAAAAGAATGCGTATTAAAAAAAAGTTTTTTCCTATTGTCTCACCACTTTCCCTGGACTTCCACGAAAACTTCAAGCCCAACATTAGGCAAATCGGTCCAGCCGTTCTCGAGTTTTAGCGAGACTAACGAACAGCAATTCATTTTTATTTATATAGATAGACTAGCGACTCGCCCCGGCTTCACACGGGTGCAATGGTGAACCTCTAAATTTATCAGTATTATCTCTCTACAATATTATCTCGTATTATACATAAAAACCATCCTCTTGAATCACTCTATTTATTATAAAACCCGCTTCAAAATCCGTTGCGTAGTTTTCATGATTTAAGCATACATAGTGACGGACAGACGACATCGACTTTGTTTTATAATATGTAGTGATAGTGATAGATCCCATTAAAGGTAACCATGGAAGGTAATCGGGGGGTTAGCATAGGGTTCCGTTTCAAGATTCCTTCTCTTGCGGCTAGATTTTCGGCCTTGGCATTTCCTTTTGTTGATGTTACGACACTCTCACGGTGGAATGGGGTGGTGCCACTTGTGTCCTAAATCCGTCACCATAAGAATCGGTCGTAACAAGTCTCTTTTTACCAGTAATCAGGTCAAAATTAAGCTTTCCCTGCTATAAATTCTACGTTATAACAATATTTCATAATAATTATCAATTATTAATACATAATGATTTAATTGAATTGCTTGCTAAAGAGGGCTCGTTAAGCCGTCGGTACCGATATCTTTGATGTCATATATGACCATCGATTGACTAAATATCTCATAACCCTTCATAACCTAAAAGTTGATGTTAAGTAACACTTCAAATAAAGTTATGGAACTGATAAACGGCATACATTGGTCAGTTAAGTTAACCTAAGTTTAAACCAAGTTTATCTTACAATTCTTTGTTCAGAAACGCAGTTTCTTATGTTATCGAACCTTATAGAATATATGTCAACGGAAAACAACAAGACCCGGAAATTTATAAATTTCCTAGGAAATTTATAAACGGCCGTAGGATTCCAAACGAGAGATAATTTGTATTATTTTACGCCCACATTTTCGGAAATTTATAAACTTACTGAACTCACGCGTAAAATAATAAGTAGCAATAACCAAACGCCATGGGCGCTCCGATTGGTTGAATAAGTCACGTGTTTCTTCTCCGTCCTCTCCGCCGCCATTGTTTGATATTGTCTAATTGTGGTAACCTAGACCTGATACTGCTGCATCATCAGATATACCTGCTGCATCATTAGGAATCTATAAGATACCCAACTCCTTACAAAATTACAGTAGATGATCGTGTTTGGACTCATTGTAAGGGTATCAATGAAACAGATATAAAAAAGTTAGGTACCTGACATTTATGGCTGAGTAGACTTTCAATGTAGTGAACATTGTGTGTGTACTCAGCCATAATGCAGTCCGATGTCAGGGGTTTTTTAAGTTAAATACTTATTTTATTATTTTGTTACATATTTTTAAGCATTTTTTTTATTAAGTACTTAGCGTTTGGCAATTCGCCAATCGCGATCGCTCGCAAATCGCGTTTTTTTTTAATTAAACTTTATAATGTTTCGTTTTTTTGGCGGAAGGCCGGCTTTATTGTTTTTCTTTTTAATAAAACTTTTTAACTTCGCATCACTCTATTTCTATTGTTTTATTTTGGTAGAGTGAAGTAGGGGTCATTAGCATATTATGTGAAACAGTAACCCTGTATTATAGGTACTGACCTAGTTTTAAAGTAAAAATACTGTTACGTACTGATAAATTTATAGTTTGGCAAGTCTAATTGTACCTATGTCTATGGACACAAGCATGCCACTATCAACATCGACCAATCAGAGAACAGTGTGTTATTTGCCGTATCTTGTAGAAGCGTAAAATTAAAAGCTCTACTGTGATTGGTCGAACCGTTTAGAATCTTACGAATGGATATCCGTTAGTTTATAAATTTACGACGAGACGTCGTAAGTTTATAAATTTCCGAAAATGTGGGCGTAAAATAATACAATTTATCTCTCGTTTGGAATCCTACGGACGTTTATAAATTTCCTAGGAAATTTATAAATTTCCGGTTCTTGTTGTTTTCCGTTGACATATATAAACTGCCGCCGTTAGAAGTACCTCAGTAACCGGGCATAAGTCAGTAGTGAGAAAACAGACAGCTGGTCTAACCATATGATTACTGGTTGGCACACTAGATAAGTGTCAGAGGACAGTAGGCCATCGCTCCATGCGAAGACGATATATTACTATATTACTATTATAATATTATAGATATATTACTATAATACTTAGCCAATTTAGGTTACACTGGTATCAAGCCCAACGACACATTACGACAAGTAATTAAATAAATAAATAAATATCCTTGGACATTTCACACAACGCCATCTCTTCCCAAGCTAAGCAACTTAATGCTTGTGATATGGTAACGAGATGGTTGATAAACTACTTATATACATTTTTTGTTGTAAATATATACATATTATAGATAGAAAACACCCAGACCCGGAACAAATACTTGTAGGTCGTACAAATATTTCTTCCGTGCGGGGATCGAACCCGCGACATGCTGCGCAGCAGTCGATCACTCAACCACTGCGCCAACCGTGTCGTCAAATTAATAAACAATGGAACTATATTTCATGTAATTAAATAACGTAATGGTATTTTTATCAACTTGATACTCTAGTTACTCTGTTTAAATTTCATTTGTAACAACTAATTACAATATAATAACCACAAAATTATGTTCTAAACAAACGTAATTGTTACAAAATGAAGCCTTCTTATCCGTTCATATAGCTATAAAAAAATTAACGCAATTCAAAAACATGAAAATAGGACTTTTACACTCCAATTTAATCTAAAAAGCTCCTTAGATCATTCGCAAATAGCCTCAAAATAGATCGTTTGCTTAGTTTCACTCGTTATTCGACCATTTACCCTTTCATACGGCTCTTTTTTTCTTCTGTAAACGGTAATGACTTGGCAAGTTCACTTCGTCTCTAATTGTGGTTCTTTCAATTTAGTAAAAAACGAGATTAAGGTACGCTTTTCGTTAGCATTGCAATAAACAGGAATCATACTTTCCCATAAAAGGCGTTGAAATTATGTTACTCTCTTACGCTGGCCAAACAGGTTGGGAATCCATATAAAGAAACTTATATTGCAACTGTTTTTAGTAACACTCGACCGTGTTTTATGATACCTTTAGGATGGAAAGGGGTGTTTTTTTTTTATTTCCCATAGTCTAGAAACATGTTTGTCCACTTAATTTTACTATAGGTAATACGAGTATGTCGTAATTATGTGCAGTATACGTAATTACCTACCTACGTAAACGATACTAAACCGCACATTCATTTATAGATTTTAGTAATATTCCGGTAGCGAGTATTTAAGGGCGGTAAAATCACTATTGATGAAATAAAGTAAATGTAGGTAGTTCTAATTTTAATAAAATTACAGTCCTAACGTACCATGCATTTTTAAATACCGGGCTGGTGTGGAGAGACAGATATGCGCCAAGCTGGAGATTTGCGTATTAATAGTGGAACAGTAGTAGTGATACGTACTTAATATACTACGTGATACCTTTAGTATTATTATATCTGTGGTGATACGTAGTATATTTAGTGAGACCGTAAACTAGCAGGCGACCTTGGGAGTATTGTGAACCGCGAGTCTATACATCTATACAAATAAATAAAATTAGAGTGTTTGTTGATTGATGATGATGCAATTAATGAAATTGATGCGGGCGGCCCAGGACCGGCCTCTGTGGAAATCCATTGGGGAGGCCTATGTCCAGCAGTGGGCGTCTTTTGGCTGAAATGATGATGATTATTACAAATTGATGCAAAATCGAGAATGCATAGAAGTTCAGTAAAATAATGGTGGAATAATTCTGACGTAGGTATACTTTATACGTATAATAAATACGTAATAAACCTCTTTTTTATTTCGTGTAATGCCTTATTTGAATTTACTATTTCTTCCTTTTTACCATCACGATTATGTACCCGGCACATAAACATTTTATTTCTTGTATTCACCAGGATTTCAAGCAGAAAAGCTATTTGAATAACACAAATAAAAAAAAAAGTATGTAAAAAAATATAAGTTGTTTGATATATAGGTAACAAGTGTTTTCCTTGTGGTGACGGATTGAGCATACATAGTGTCGTCACCCCATTCCATCCTGAGGATGTCGCAAGAGCTGACAAAATGAAATTGACAAGGCCGATAACCTAGCCGAAAGAGAAGGAAATCTTGATACAAAACCCTGTGCCAACCCGTCTGGCCAGCGTGGCACAGTAGGCTAATTACCCTCCATTTAACTGGAGGAGGTCCAACTCGGGAGTGGGTCATATATGGGCTGAGTAGTGTATACAATGTAATATTTAGTCAATCCAGTCAACAGATATCGTCATCTGCTAGAATCGTTTGGAGCTAACATATAATTGTGACTGTCAAATAATAGAAAAATAATTTGCAATCACTATCACTATTATAGTATAGTAGTTAGTATAAAACAAAGTCGCTGTCGTCAGTCCGTCCCTATGTATGCATAAATCTTTAAAACTACGCAAAGGATGTTGAAGCGGTTTTTTTAATGGATAGAGTGTTTCAAAAGGAAGGTTTATATGTATCATAAATGCATGATATGGTAGAGAAACACTGATAAATTTAGAGGATCATCATTACACCCGTGCGAAGCCGGGGCGTGTCGCTAGTTGATAATATTGCAAATTTAAATGGAGATGTAAGCTATCCATATATCTATCTTTCAAGTTGGATGAAACTGAACACGGTGTGCAATTTCACTATCACTACCATAGTATAAAACAAAGTCGCTGTTGTCCGTCCGTCCCTATGTATGCATAAATCTTTAAAACTACGCAATGGATGTTGAAGCGGTTTTTTTAATAGATGAGTGAGTGATTCACGAGGTTAAATTCATAATTGCAACTGTCGAATTCGGACCGGGTCGCTAGTTGGTTATAATCGATTAAGTAGTTTGCTTGGTGGTAGAATCTAATGGTCCACCCGGCTAGCTACCACCCTCACATCTAAGTCCGGCGCCAAGCAGTTTTCCTGTGTTTCGTCGTGTGTATGTGAGTGCCGGTGCCCGACAGGGAATTTCCTTGAATTGCCTGCTCCATCTTAAAGCCTGGCGTTGCTGTCCATCACGCAAGCCTAGGGTCAAAGGCATTCATGTCACTCATAAAAAAAAGAGTCCATCGCGGACAAACGATGTGACGCGTAATTTATATATACTACTAGCGACCCGCCCCGGCTTCGCACTGGTGCAATGATGAACCTCTAAATTTATTAGTCTTTCTCTACAATATTATGGATGTATTATACTTAAATACCTTCCTCTTAAATCACTCTACCTATTAAAAAAAACCGCTTCGAAATCCGTTGCGTAGTTTTAAAGATTTACGCATACATAGGGACGGACAAACGACAGCGACTTTGTTTTATTAACCCCCGACGCAAAAAGAGGAGTTTTATAAGTTTCACGTGTCTGTCTGTCGGTCTGTCTGTCTGTCTGTCTGTCTGTCTGTCTGTCTGTCTGTGGCACCATAGCTCGCGAACGGATGAAGCGATTTCAATAAAGTTTTTTGTATGAAAGGTGAGTTACGGGCGAGTGTTCTTAGACATGTTTGATGAAAATCGGGTGAGCCGTTTAAAAGTTATGAGGGGTGAAAGTGGGAAAGAATAACCGAATGTCTGCAAATATAATCGAGTGGGGTCTCAAATGAAAGCGCATCACGTGCAATTTAACAAAATCTACATTATTATAAGTATGTACCTATAAAAAGTATAAAATAAAAATTAAATTAAAAATTTAAATAAACCCCCCGACACAATAACCTATAAAAAGTAAAAAATAAAAATAAATACTTCGCGTTGGGGGACCAGGGGTCAGGTAATAAATAAGTGGGAGTGGTCCCCAAACGCGAAGTATTTATTTTTTACTTTTTAAAGGTTATTGTGTCGGGAGTTTATTAAAATTTTTAATTTAATTTTTATATTATGTAGTGAAGAAGATTAGCCAAACAGGCTAGCCTCGTGCAGAGTAGGTACTTGTATGTTATTATTGTTGCCTGAGCAGATTTTCTATTTTGAAGTCGGTTTTAATTGCAATGTATGTGCACACGTGTCCACGTTTAGGGTGAAGGGGTGAGGCAGGAGTCATGGTCCATAAACAGTCACGGTTCGCGAATGCTGGCTAATAATGGCCGTCTAGTATGTACGTAGGTTTGTAGTTTTCTGCAGGGAAACGTATATATGTTGTGTGTGAATCACGGACCCATTTATGTGGAATGTATGTAAGAAATGGCAGGATGGTACGGCGGGACAAAAAAAAAACAGGTTTATCCTTGGAGACCATATCCAATAATTTTGTTATAATATACATAAGTATCTCCTCATTCCTGATTCGATCTCGCAGGGAAACTCCGAGCATAGCCCTCTCCATTGCCCTTTGGGTGACTTTGAGCCTTCTGATGGAGCCCATAGTGAGCGACCACGCCTCTGTTCCATATGTCATCACTGGCAACACACATTGGTTGAAGACTTTTGTCTTCAACCAATGTGTGTTGGAGATACGCAGGAAAACCAGGGTCACCGACATAGCCCACCGGATTGCCAAACTTAAGTGGCAGTGGGCAGGGCACATAGCTCGCAGGACCGACGCCCGATGGGGCAGAAAAGTCCTCGAGTGGCGACCGCGTTCCGGCAGGCGCAGTGCTGGTAGGCCTCCCACACGGTGGACCGACGACCTGGTTAAGGTCGCCGGAAAGCAGTGGATGCGGGCGGCCCAGGACCGGCCTTTGTGGAGATCCTTGGGGAAGGCCTATGTCCAGCAGTGGGCGTCTTTTGGCTGAAATGATGATGATACATAAGTGGCAATGGGCAGGGCACGTAGCTCGCAGGACTGACGCCCGATGGGGCAGAAAAGACCTCGAGTGGCTACCGGTTTCCGGAAAGTGCAGTGCTGGTAGGCCTCCCAAGCGGTGGACCTATGACCTGGTTATGGTCGCCGGAAGCGACGGATTCGGGGGTTCGTGGAAATCCTTGGGGTAGGCCTATGTCCAGCAGTAGACGTCTTTTGGCTGAAATTATGATGATGATGTTATATAACAGAACGCGAGCGACACGGAACTCATTCACCTTCGCTCTGGAGAGTGCCAATATCGGCAGCAGTGATTGTCGGACTTGGATCGCTAGGCAGGCAGCAAAGTACACTTAACTACCTTACCGCTACCGTAACGCGATCCGATCGCATACGCAACTCATTCATCCGAGGTAGTCTTGGTGTCCGTGACGTAGGGGAAAATCTGCAAGAATGTCGTCTGCGATGGTATGGCCACATCATGCGCCGCCCTATGGAGTACGTTGGTCGAAGGTGCATGAATATGGCTGTCCTTGGGGCTAGGTCCCGTGGTCGCCCTCGTTAGCGCTGGCTGGACGTCGTCAAATCCGACATAATGTAAAAAAAACGACTATCGCCCTTCTATTGTTTTCTTCGAATACTGGCCACCCATTGGTCAAGGAGCAAGGCTATGCTGCTTAACGTCATATTCCGTATATATTTATTGTCTAGGTAAGGAACGATTAATAACATCTATCGCTGTAATACGAAAGGTCGAATATTCAATATATTAACTTCAATATATTAAAAATTTATTATTAATATACTAATTTCAATATATTAACATCTAAATACATAGTATTTTTTATAATAGATGTCAATTATACAAAAGGAAATTATAAGGCCGATAACCAAGCCAAGGGAAGGGAAACTTGATGTGAAACCTTTTGCCAACCCGTCTGGCCAGCGTAGCACAGTAGGCTCATTGTGTCATCTCAGTGAGTCATTTATGGGCTGAGTAGTAATACTAGTATGGGTTATATTCGTGCATGTACCTACCTAACTGTATGAAAACATCAGCACAGCAAAGGGTTATTGTAGGTTGATATTTTTGACGTTCCTAGTAACACAAAAAGTATTTCCTACCGAAAAACTGGTAGTAAAACGATAACAAACCATGTTTACAGCAAACGCGTAAACCTGACCGTAAAAGGGTTAAATTATACCTAATGCATAATTCACATTGTAATCTCGCTTTTTACGGTATAATAAATTACAATTATTACGAGTATCCGAATTCACTTTCAGTGGATTTCGGCGTTAGTGCTTTTTGCTAACGCAAATGCTTTGTTGCGTCGGTTTATGCGTATAGCACGCTGACTAACAGCATCACACTAAGTGTCCGTACAGACGAGTTGCACTTTTGTTGTCTAGGACAAGCATGAACCTTTTAGGCCTAGCTAGTGTGAGATTATTAGATTAAAATAATGTATATAAGGATTATTTTATAGATTACTAGCGACCCGCCCCGCCTTCGCACGGGTGCAATGATGAACATCTAAATTTATCAGTGTTTATCTACAGTATTATGCATGAATTATACATATATACCTTCTTATTTGAATCGCTCAATCGATTAAAAAGAACCGCTTCAAAATCCGTTGCGTAGAATTAAAGATTTAAGCATACATAGGGACGGACAGACGACAGCGACTTTGTTTTATAATATGTAGTGATAGTGATTAGCTGACCCGGCAGACTTCGTACTGCCTCCATGGATAAATAAAAGACCTAAACGTTGAAGAAAATAAACTTAAAACAAACAAAAGGAATGGTTAAGCGTCACGTTAAAAGAAAAGCATTTTTTTTTTGTTTTTATTTAATTCCGGGCATTTCCGTATTTTAAACCTTCTAAGGACTTTCATGAATATTTCAAGACCAAAATTAACCAAATCGGTCCAGCCGTTCTCGAGTTTTAGCGAGGCTAACGAACAGCAATTCATTTTATTTATCTAAATAGAATATAGATAGATTATCATTTTGATTGTATTTTGTATGTATCATTCTTTATAGTATATATTTAGCATAATTTGATTGTTTTTGTATACACTTAATTTTCATTTTTTTAGTACATCTAGCCCATGTTATTATCTGCTCCACCCAATGGGTGACTATTAGAGAATGCCTCTAGGCATTAAGTCCGCAAATGCACCACGTTGCATGAAGACTTAAAATAAATAAATAACCCCTGGCTAATAAGAGGCAGTGATGAAACAGATCATTAAAAATTTTATTAAAAAACATCAAAAGGAGTTTGTTCTACTATTACTACTAAGCCTATACAGGACCCACTGCTGCCTCCTCCAAGTATATGGAGGGTAATTAGTTGACTGTGCCACGCACCACGGGTAAATGGGTTGGCGATATATTGTTAACCTAACTTGTTAATAATATTAATGTTAGTCGACTGCCTCGTTGGTCTAGTCGTTAGATGTGCCGCCTTTGGATCAACGGGTCCCGGGTTCGATTCCGGGGTCGGGCAAGTGTCTTTGTCTAAACCAGAGGCACTGGCTCGGAGTCTGGGTGTCATTTCTATCTATGATATGTATGTATTTACAAAAAAAAATGTATATAAGTAGTTTATCATCCATCTCGTTACCATAACACAAGCATTAAGTTGCTTAACTTGGGACGAGATGGCGTTGTGTGAAATGTCCAAGGATATTGTATATTATATGATGTTGTTATTCGACAAATTTTACTTAAAATTTTTGTTGATTTCCAAATTTGACTAAGGTTTGTTATCGTTTTATTATCAAATTTGACTTTTATTGAAAAGAGCAACCAGGAGTTGGAGTTTCTTGCCGGCTCTTCTCTGTGGAATGGCATTCCGAACCGGTAGTAAAAACGAAATAATTAATTATCTTTAATTTTAACTGTTGATTATCTGAAAGCATTCCCAAGAATTTATTCGAATAAAAACATTTTGATTTTGGTCAATTCTAGGTACTTAGTATAAATTAATTTTTGCTCTGATTGTACGCCTATAAATATATTTCCTTCGTTAAAAAGGGGTCTTGTATCATGTTTTCCTTACAGCTTCGGTATTGTCAGTTCCTTTTGCCGGCTTTTGCGACACCCTCAGGATGGAATCGGGTTGTAACGCTGTGTATTCTAAATCCGTCACCACATAGTTTATTCGTTGTAATATTACGTGAACAAAAAAGTGATTTAAGATTTAAGTTTCAAATATATTATTTTATTATGTAACAACTCACCGCGTGTCTGATAAGATAATACAATGTAACCAGATCAGTTAATGACGTCTTAGGTTTTCGCGATTATTACACACTGAAATTATACACCTATTAACGGATAAAGGTTAAAGATAATCGTTGCATCTCAAGAATGATGCGCGAGGCATTTCAGATTAATATAGAGCGTAAAACCATGCAAATTTGGCAATTTTCAGGAATAATTAAATAATGTAAAATACACGCGACAAATTCTGTAAAAAGTCTTGAATTTCAAAATAAAGTGATATTTTACCATAATGTTGATCATTACGTATTCAATTATTAATTAATATTGTACGTATTCGTACGTATTAATGTTGTAATTTCAATCACCTTGGAATGTTCAACAGATGAATGAAGTAACATTGAAATTTATTTTACAGCTTCTATACCTTACGTTTGAGGACTCGTCCGCAAGTTAATAATAAATTTTCCTTATCAATTATATCACGATAATATAATTTTGTTGTTCGTCTACATCCACCGTGACAGGGATTTAAGGGCCACGCTAACACATTTTATCACCAACAATACGTGCTTATAAAATTTGCATACCTTCATTCGCACTCTTCCTCGGCCATTACCTTTCCATTTGGTAAATAATTTAGGGGCCCTCTAGGACAGCGACCAAATATTAAAAGTGATGGGTCCCAAAGGTTTAATATTAGACTCCCCTCGTATTAAATTTTCTGTCACGCGAAATTCCCAAATGCATACGCGAGATATTTTTTGCACATGTTCATATTATTTCTTTTGTGTTCGTATTCGATACAGAATGCCATACTTTGTGCAGTAATTTCGATTGGGAATCGGGAATTGGGTATAATTTGTGAGTCACAACCCTTTAGACTGTTGACTATTAAATCTTTATTTGCTTTTCTGTGTGATTAAGATGAATAAAATTATATTGTAATATATACTGATTCTTATGTGCCCTGTTTATTATTTTTTATGTTACTTAATTAATTACAATGTTAACGTGAGCAACGTACCAGCTCTCCTGTATCTGGTACCAATACCGTTATAGCGCATTCGTCGATAACAATGAGTATTCAAGGGCAACTATCAGTCTAATACTATGTAGCTACAGTTCGCCTTTCAGAAAATTATTATGTTTTTCTTAAATTGAATATAAACTTTATAGATTTAATAAAGAAAAGTGACTAGAAATTAAGTAGGTACTGCAGATCACTACATATTATTAAACAAAGTAGCTGTCGTCTGTCCGTCCCTATGTATGCTTAAATCTTTAAAACTACGCAACGATTTTTGAAGCGGTTTATTTTAATAGATAAAGTGATTCAAGAGGAAGGTTAATATGTATAATACATGCATAATATTGTAGAGAAACACTGATAAATTTAGAGATTCATCACTGCACCCGTGCGAAGGTGGGACGTGTCGCTAGTACTTTATATAAAAAGGTTTAGGTTACACAATAAACTTAATACACCAATATCCTCAGAAATAAATTTCCTATTTATTATGAGAGGCGGCCCGACTCAGCAGTAGAGCATGTGTGATTTGAGTAATAGATAAGACATAAACTAATCTGAGCCTATTTATACCCTTACTACAACTACTAGTCGGCCCTTAAACGACCCACTGCCGAGACGGGCCCCCCCTCCAGTTACATGGAGGGTAATAAACCTATTGTGCCAAACAGAGTTTCGTAGCAAATTTTCTTTCTCTTACGGCTAGGTTATAGACCTTGTATTTTTCTTTTGTCGGCTCTTACGACACCCTCAGGGTGGAATGTGACACTGTATTCTAAATCCGTCACCATACGGTTATACACTTATACCATTGCTTCAAGCCAAATAAGCAAGCATTTTAAAGGAAGACATCTAATCTAATATTATTAGATATCTACATTATAACAGAATTTTTTATATTTTTCTAATTATTCTAAGTCATGAAATTTGAAATTTAATATTGTAAAATAATTGTGTAAATGCATGGAATAAAAGGCTTTTTTATTTTATTTTTATTTATTTATATAGGAAGATAGAACACTAAGAGCATTACATCGTATTCATATTTATTTGTCACGAGTACAATACTGAACAACTTCCAGAAGGGCGTTGAATAATGGACCTCATTTTATATGCATCAAATCCAGACAACAAAACTAATCTAATGCTGCCGGCAATAAAAATGTCCCAGTTGCCTACGCCGCGTTAAAAATAGATGAGTACAAGGTGTAATCTCGGCGATGCTTATTATAAAATTTTGCATCTTAAATATTTCACATTTTTCAACACACCGCCTCGGAAGAGGGTAATGCCGCTATTACGTCAGACAAAGTAGACTTGAGAGTAGAGCTACAGACTTACCTATATAAAAAACCTAATTGGATGACTTGAGGTATACGTTTAATAGGGTACCATATTTTTTCGCTTTGTCTTAGAGTTCGGCTCGGTTTAGCTTTTTTGTATGCTGGGGGAGTGAGGGTGGAATCAAGTTTATTGAAATAACGCGAATTTAGAAGCAATACTTAATTTTCTGTGTGATGGTGGATTTAGAATGCAGAATGTCACCAAACCATACCATACTAAGAAGCAACTAAACGCAAGATGCAGATCACCTAGCCGCAAGAGAAGGAAATTTGATACAAACCCTATGCAAATTTCCCTGCAAATGTCATTTATGGGCTGAAACGTCATCTTAATAAAAATAAAGAAAAATAATCAATTTTAAGAATTAAAAAAATAAAGACCATATTATTTACCCACTGGTGTTATCACATGTCGTATGTTCGCTTCAATTTACTCTTTTCGTACCCTTCGGATTATAAGTCCTATTCAAGTAAAAACATTTTAGGTTGCTAAGAGTGTAGTGTTGACTATTTCCTGAAGAGTTGATATCATATTTAAAGTAACAACCTTCTTATATCAATACGTCATATGTCGTGATGTTAGAGGACGCCTAGAAAAGGATTTTTCTTCTGTACTTTAACAGGGATATATTTATTCATATCATTAGAGCAGACTCTACTAATAAATTTCAAACTCTATAGAAGTGTCTTAGATCTTGGGAGCAAACGTTATAAATCTAAGCAACAATAGGTGTTGATTTATCAAAATTAAATCTCTTTGTCGGGTGACGTAATCAAATTTATCTTTCATTTGAATCTTCAATTCATTTCAAGGGGTCTATGAGCCTTACACTCTCGTCACAGTTTACACTTGCACAATCAGAGTAATAAAATTATGAAATTGTTTATATATGAACGTTGATTTATTAAAAGTAAAGGGCTATCCCTATGCAGCCCTCATCTGTTATTTAGTACACTCTAAAATTCTTATGTTGTCACGTTTGTGTTCGGTATTCGTATGCGGTATATATGTGCGCCAATAATGTTTGCTAATTTTTGTATGATTTATTTAGTTCTTGAGTGGAGACCGCGAATCGGCAAGCGTAGTGTGGGACGGCCCTCTGCTAGATGGAGCGACGATCTGCGAAAGGTTGCGGGCACCAGCTGGATGCGTCAAGCTGAAGACAGGGCGCTATGGCGCTCTTTAGGGGAGGCCTATGTCCAGCAGTGGACTAATGTGGGCTGATGATGATGATGATTTGGGAAATATTCCATCCATACTTTACCCTTAATGTCAAGTATGACAGATACGAATCACAAAGTGAAGTGGCACCATTAGAATAATCACAAATAGAGTGATAGATTTATACATTAATTTTTAGTTGAAGCCCGAAATCTGTTTGTGTGCGTGTGAGGGCTACGCAATTATTTTGGTGTATACACTATTTATTTTTTTATTATTTCTCAGCCCATAAATTACCTACTGCTAAGTCTTCTCAAACTACATGGAGGGTTACGTCTCCTGTGCCACGGTGGCCATACGGGATGGCATTGGCTTTCGGTTTAAGATTTTCTTCTCTTGCGGCTAGGTTTTCGGCCTTAACATTTCCTTTTGGCTCTTACGACTCGCTCAGGATGAAATGGGGTAGCGTACACATGGCGAATGTACAATAAATAAATAAATATCCATGGACATTTCACACAACGCCATCTCGTCCCAAGCTAAGCAACTTAATGTTTGTGTTATGGTAACGAGATGGATGATAAACTACTTATATAAACTTTTTTTTGTAAATACATACATATTATAGATAGAAATGACACCCAGACTCCGAGCCAGTGCCTCTGGTTTAGACAAAGATACTTGCCCGACCCCGGAATCGAACCCGGGACCCGTTGATCCAAAGGCGGCACATCTAACCACTAGACCAACGAGGCAGTCAATAGTGTAAGTACATGTTTTTTTTTAAATAAAATACTAAGTACCGCAAAATGAAGTAAAATTAACCTAATATACCTAATTTCTATCGCGAATGTCTTTTGAACCATATAATTCCCAAACATTAAGACACCCAGATGAAGTACCTGTGCTCTACCAAGACGTTAGTCCGACCTCAGATCTAAATTATATGAACGCAAACTTGTCTAAACTCTCAATTGACATTTAGCCAGAATACAAAGAAAAGGTTACCAGGTAAGCCTTACGATTACTAAAAAAAATACCCTCATCGATACCAAACTTCCTAGACAGTCCTTCTAAACATAATACTTCTAAACTTAAAATTGTGTTTCTCTTCCAAGAACAAATATGATGCGCTGTCCCCTTCTGAGAAGCAGGCATATTGTTTGTACTTCGTATTTTTAAAGCTCCGCAATAAAACGTTTGCATTTTACATTTTTGGGGGTCATAAATAAAAGCGCTCACGTAAAATTGCATTATAAGCATTTTCAAAGGCGACCGTCACCTTTGCCCGGCCGCGGGTCTTGTAGGGATGTTAAAGTTTCAGTATAACGATGGGACTGCACGTATTGTGTATTATAATTTCGGAGGATTTATTGTGTTGCTTTATCAGGGCTACTTGCATTGATGTCTTTTTTGAATAGTTTAGATGAAATATGGCGCCTATTCTTTTTTTAATTAGTTACCCTATGAATTTGTTTATTATGTGTCAGCACGACTGCTGCAAAGCATTTGAGTCGTCGTTTGTTAGTTAAGGTAAAATACACGGGATAAATCCGATTAAAAGTGTTCAATTCCCAAGACGTCATTGTAATAATAGTATTTATCTAAGTTGGTTTTTATCTGCGGCTTATGACAAATTAGCCAATTACCCAATTTGGGAAATTTGCTTCGTGACCTCATTGTGGTTTTTACGTATATGTACAAAAATATACAATCTTTATCTATTATCTATACAAAGAAATAAATTTGGAGTGTCTCTTTGTAATACTAAAATAACCGCTTTTATTAAGTGTATTTGGATGTATACAGGGTACTAATAACAAAACAACATTTAAAAAAATTGTTGTCTGTCTGTTTGTTTGGGCTAACCTCTCAAATGGCTGATCGGATTTTGATAGAGCTTTCACTGGCGTAGCTAATGTACCTACCAAGAAGTAATTTAGGCTACTTTTATTGACACCTCCTCGCTTTTTAGGAGCCCATAGTTACGGAGTTTTCTACATTGTTAAATACCAAGCGGACAAAGTCTTCTTTTAAATACACAGATAAGATCAAAAAATACCTTTTAAGCTGTCATCCTACGCCAGGGAGTGTTTTGCTTATCAATTCCCAAAATCCGTACATAAATGGACGATAAATTAACTAAACAAATTATTGCGGCCCGTGTCCTACGGCGGCGTCCTGAGTCGCTGGGGTTCAAGTGAAATTAAATTATGAGTTGACAAAATGAGTTACGCCCTTTTCTGTAGATTAACAAACAAAAACTGATGGTATGAGGGTCAGGGCATTAATGTTGTTAAAGGCAAATGACTCTATTCTTCGCGGACGTGTCGCTTGTTCGTTCACAATGCTACGATTTAAGCCTACCATTGTTCTTGCTCATTCCGGCCTCGATTTAGTTTTGGTGCTTTTATCGTTGTCCATTTGGTTCGTGGGATGGAGTTCGCGTATCTGTCCGCTCCAATGGCTTCGTCATGTTGTAGGCGTAATAAAATAATAATGAGATTACGTTCTGATAACAGTGACTGTTTTGACGGCGGATTTCAGACAGAAATTGAGTGTTTAAAATTCGCTTTCGCATGCAATCACTGTATGTGTGTACTGAGTAATTTTAAGCCAGTTATTATAAGTTATATGTGAGCCATTTCAATATTCGTAATAAATTTTGACTGTTGCTGTTATTAAATTTACTTTATTTTTCACTTTTGTTATTTTTCTTTCCCTACTACTACTAGGGTTGCCAACTTTTTTTTACAAGAAATAAAGTATATTCAGCTCTATGAATAATATTAAACAGTATTTTAGAAAAATGAACAGTATGTTATTTATTTATTGATTTAAATACATATTTTTAGAGCTTCTCGCACAACTTACTAATTTAGAAAATACATATTTTTAGAGCTTCTCGCACAACTTACTAATTTATAATGTTTTTTAAAAACTCTATTTGCCTCAACACACTTACAGCTGAAATTAAAATAAATGAGGAGGTCATTTTTTATTAAATTAAAAGATGCTCTATTTCTACCCTCCCGCCACTTAGCATTCATTACTGAAAAAATGTGTGAACGTCTAAGTATAACACATAGTAATGTGTTTGCATTTTGATGCTGAAAACAGTATTTTGTATACTTTATTTTTGTTCAACAGTACAAAGTATAATTTAGTGTAAAACAGTATAATACTGTTCAAAACAGTATAGTTAGCAACCCTAACTACTACTGCTATTATTCAGCCCATGAATGACCTACTGCTGAGTCGGGCCTCCTCCAATTACATGGAGGGTAATATACGCCACGTTGGCTAAACTGGTTGGCAAAAGATTTTGTTTCATGTTTTCCTTCCGGATAGGTTTTCGGCGTTGACATTTCATTTTGTCGGCTCTTACGACACCCTCAGGAGGAAATATGGTGGTGACACTATTTTTTCTAAATTCGTCACAGATTTTTATCACAAATTAGTTTTATTAGAACGTTGATAACTCAAGGATTAATCGAGATACGAAAATAAATTCGCTTCGGATGCCTATTGAGTTTTTATTAAACTAGATATTTATACGAGCCCAAAGAATAAGATACAGTGTTTAGATTAAGCAAAACGCATTATTGTGAATGTTAGATCAAACTCTAAAGTTATTTAAAGAAAACATTCAGTATAAAATGTTCCAAAATTAACGTAGATATGTACCCCGGGAGCCCAAGAACCAAAAGAATGCGATTACCTCGCGTGCGTAAAGCACGCCAAGTTATATTATATGAAGTTTTTCATATTACAATCAATGATATTCACTATTATTTTACGA